>VZTF01003252.1:868460-916096 GCA_013397755.1 Cnemophilus loriae
CCCCGGAAGGCAACCTGCCTCTCCCTTCCCCCGCTCCCTCCCCCCCCTCCCGCGTTCCGCTCTCCCGCCACAGCCTGACAGACCAGGCAGCAAAAAGCGCCTCTTCTGCCTCTTCCGCTCCGTTTCCCCCCTCTTCCCGGCCTCGCCAAGCCCGGCGCGAAGCCCTCGGGGGGCGAGGACTGCCACCTCTCCCCTCCGAGGAACCAAAGCGGCGCGGGTGAGAGTTTCCAGCCGGGGCCGCTTCCCAAGAAGCCCGCCCTTTCCGCCGGGGAGGAGGCCGCGGGACTGCCGACATGGTGGGAGCTGGGGCTGCGNGCTGAAGGCGAAGCTGTACCATAAGCAGCGACATGCCGAGAAGATACAGATGAAAAAGACGTGAGTGTCCGCCTCCTCTCTGATGCCGTCTCGTCATCGTGACGCTTAAGGAACGAGACGAGACGTTGATACTGTTACAAAGAGCTTGCTGTTGCTTGGTTCAGATGTTACATCGATGTTCAGATCTCATCATGTTCAGATGTTATATCGATCAGGCTCCAGGAGGAAGGGGGCTTGCTGCAGCAAACTCATTTCAGACTCCCTCTCTTTTAAATGACTGTTAACAATTCCGCTGCTAGAAGTAGTCCCTGAGAGAAGTGTTGATGAGCAGTAACCGTGACTAATGTAATCACGACAAAAAAAGTGAACGTGTTTCCTTGGAGCTTTTATATCAGCTGCTGTTAGCGTAGCAAGAGGCAGCAGGCATTTTTAAATGGTAAATAGAAAATACACAGTAGCATACACAGTATTTCAGCAGAAGGTGATGTCTGTCTTCAAGGTTAAGCAACGGTGTCAAGCATAGACAAAGAAAGCATTTTTCTGTAAATTTTATCTGTTATCCAGAACCTGAAATCAAAGCTGTTAATGATGCCTGAAAACTAGGCAAGAAAACAGTACTCCATAGTATAAGGCCCATAGAGCAGGTACTTGTTTATTCGACACCGGGAGTGAGGGGGATAGCTCCACCACAAACTCACTTGTCCAGTCTTCGCACAGTATAAGCTTTTATACTTTTTTAGCTTAATGTGCACATTATACTTTCCTAAGCTTCGTATTGCAACATATTTTCTAATTACATGGGTATGTAAGCCGTTGTAGCCCGTGCGCAGTTTCTTCACAAGGTGGTCATCACCCTCCTGGTGGTCGTTTTGATGAAGGCTCAGAAGTCTTCCTCGGGCTTGAACTTCTCAGCTCTGTTTTCTGCGCATGCTTTGTAAGATTGTCTGCTCAAATAGGCAGTGGTTAGCCTTTTGCAGTTAGCTTGTTCTGCTAAATTTGCTGATTCCTAAAAAGTGCTTCATTCACGTACCCTGTTACAAAGTAACTACTACTTTCTGCGTGGCTCCAGCTTTTTGCATAGCTCAAGTGTTATTTTGTTGCCCAGACATCATTAACAGTCTCATTAATTGCTAATGAACTTCATACCTGTCCACCATGTTGTTTTTGCTGGTTTCAGAGTGTTACTTGTAAAGATAAGGGGTTTATTAACTAGTGTGTGGGTCTTTTCTTCCCCCCAGTAAACGATCTCACAATTAACAAAACTTGGCCCATTTTACAAACACACATTCCTCACATATGTTAGCCTTGCAGTCAAATCTCAGAAGAGGAGTAGAATGTTATTTTTTGTCAGCAGAGAGGAAGGCTACCATCTCTCGAAGTGCTTGGCTATTTGCTTGAGGTCACTTAGAAATTCCTTAAAGAAGTGCATGTCTTTCATGTGTTCCTGTCCTGGTAGGAAGTGACAAGATTAAGTGAAGTTAGTCGTTTACCTTGAAAATTATTTGGCATTATTCCTTAAATATAAATACATAATACTTCACAAGTATCTCTTAAAGAGAAATTAGAGCAGGCATAAGCTAAGTTAAAAGGGTATATCTGAAAATGAGTCCTTTTACTTGTGCTGTTAATATTGGGTTTTTTTCTTTGCAGCATTAAAATGCATGAGAAGAGAAACACAAAGCAGAAGAGTGATGAAAAAACACCCAAAGGAGCTGTACCAGCATACCTGCTGGACAGAGAGGGACAGTCCCGGGCCAAGGTCCTCTCTAACATGATCAAACAAAAAAGAAAAGAAAAAGCTGTAAGTAAATATATCAAAGTTCAGATACCTAAAATTATGTGTAACAGTGACCACTTTGTATTGCTGATGCTCAGGTTACCTAGCAGCCTTCAAGCAAAGACTAATTAAAAGATGAAATCTTGAGTTACTGAACAGTTTAGGACAATGTGAGCCTAAGCAGTATCTTGATTTTTGGAACTTCAAAGTGCTAATTAAATTAAGTGGCTATGAGTTGCGTAACAAGTATGGTCTACCTCTGTGCTTTACAGAAATTTGATTTTGTGCTTTGGTTTTTCCTCTTTCATTTAACTATGTGACATATAAGAATATTGACCCTTTTTTTGTTTTACCCTCCTTCCAGGGGAAGTGGGAGGTTCCTGTGCCAAAGGTTCGTGCACAAGGAGAAACAGAAGTTCTAAAGGTGATTCGTACAGGAAAGAGAAAGAAGAAGGCATGGAAGAGGATGGTTACAAAAGTTTGTTTTGTTGGAGACGGCTTTACTAGGAAGCCTCCTAAGTACGAGCGATTCATTCGACCAATGGTAATGTTTTACAGCCTTAAAGAACATTTAAGTAATAATTCTTTTGATTTACTGCTTTGATTTTCTGTGGTGCAGAAACTTTCTTGTATGATAATGCACTTGATCACTACTTATGTAGAACATTCCTATTCGTTTCCTTGCACAAACAGAAACCTCTAATAGCATAGGGGGTGGGGAGATGCCTCTATAGTCACAGTCAGGGTTGAAATACCTGCTTTAATTCCTGTAACTCAGATGATGCCAGTAAGTTTAAGCTATGAGCTCTCAAATTAGCATGGGAAAATCTTTATCAAAGGTACTTTGTATAGCTTTTAAAGTTGAAGTTGGTGTCTTTTCAAGCTGCTATGATTCCCTGAACTGCAAAAGCCCACTCTGTTCTAGGGCTTCAGAATTCCCTCCTTTTGGCTTAAGTAAGCTTGAAGCACAGTTGTGACTGTATGCAAGGGAAAAGCTGTGCCTCCAGCCCGACTTTTACTTACACAGCTGCAGGAACAGTGCCTGGGCTCTATCAGCCTGGCAGTACCCAGGCAGAAAAGCTGGATTCAGTGAGGTAGTGCTGTTTTTGTCTAAATACCTGTTCCTGTTCCCTCACAGGAATCAACAGCCACTGTGCAGGCTGCCTGTTGGACTTCACTACTAGTTTGATGGTCTTACACAGCAGCCTTGGAAAGATTTTTATTGACACAGAAAAGTTTATGGTACATAATGGTAAAGTACCCTCTATGAAGTGCAGGTCACTAGATAAAAAGTGCTATAGGAGATGGGTATTTCATATTTTGCCATGCTTTCTTTGTGGAACAGAAATTGTCCAAGGTAGCAAGTATTATTGTTGGGCTACTACTAAAAATTGACATCCTGAAAACATACGTGGAACGCTTTATCTTATCATTAATCAGGTTTTAAAATAAGTCTGGCAATCTACAGTAGGCAAATGGCATGCTGTATTGTAAGTTGTTTCATTCTTCCCAGTCTCTCTAAACATATAAAGATGGGGAAATAATTCTCCAAGTGTTTAACTAGATCAGTTGTGAGAGCTTAAAGCAAATACGAACTCATTCTAACACTCTTTATGCACAGGGCTTACGTTTCAAGAAGGCACATGTGACACATCCTGAACTTAAAGCTACTTTTTGCCTACCTATCCTTGGTGTGAAAAAGAATCCATCATCTCCTTTGTATACACAGCTGGGAGTAATTACTAAGGGTACCGTCATTGAGGTGAATGTGAGTGAGCTTGGCCTTGTGACACAAGGGGGCAAAGTTATCTGGGGTAAGTAAGTTTAACTAGTTATACTGCAGAAATACTTTCTAAAGTTTTTAGTCTTCATTGCATCGTGTATTGTTAAGACCTCATCCTCTAGTCATAATTGTTCCGTTATTAAACATTAGGTTTGGGCTGTAGCAGAAGCAACTAATAGCAGCTCTAAAAATACAAGCTTTAGTGTTAATCTGTTTCCGTTCACACTTCCAAAACCAAATTAGATTAAGTTCAGAACAAAGACTCGGCTTGCTTGCCTGTGTATCACACTGAACAATGCCACAAGTCTATGAAGATCAAACATGTGAACCATGAACAACTGAGTTACATTTTCAGTGGAAGTTAGGTGTAAGAGCATCATTGACAGATTCTGCAGCTGGGGTGGGGCAGCCATGGTTGTGTATGTGGACTGGGGAGCAATAGGCTGGAAAGCAGTGCCAGGGAAAGGGATCAGTAGGTCCTGGTGGATGGCAAGTTGCGCATAAGTCAGCAGTGCCCTGGCAGCCAGGAGGCCAACCATGTCCTGGGGTTCATCAGGCACAGCATCGCCAGCCGGGCAAGGGAGGGGATTGTCCTGCTCTGCTCTGAGCTGGGACGGCCTCGCCTCGAGTGCTGGGGGCAGTTTTGGGTGCCACAGTATNTAAAAAGGTTCTTCACCCAGACACTGGTTGAGCAGTGGAACAGCTCCCGGGGAAGTGGTAACAGCACCAACCTGACAGATTTCAAGAGGCATTTGAACATTTTCAGGCATGTGATGGGATTCTTGGGGGTGTCCTGTGCAGGGCCAAGAGTTGGACTCAATGGTCCTGATGGATCCCTTCCAACTCAGCATGTTCTGTGATTCTGTGATCTTCATAGGATCAGACTGACTTCATTTAACAGAGGGGTTCACTTGGACAGTAGGAAACCTAAGAATTTTTTTTTTTTAATCCACTCAGAACTCTAAATGATCCATTTATAAAAAAGAGCTTGAATATAATATTTTGAGATACAGCTCAGTAGGAGGTAGATTTAGTTTTTAAAACGCATGAGTCCCTGTATTTTAGAGACTTGTTTGAATTTGCAAACATAGAAAGATGTAATCCATATAAACTAATTTGAGGTTTTGTACACATGTAATTCCCTTCTCTCCCTAGGGAAATATGCCCAAGTAACTAACAATCCGGAAAATGATGGCTGTATTAATGCAATTCTGCTTGTTTAAATTGGATACCAAGCACTGGATCTGAGCACAGCTACAAAATAAGTGGACTTTACCCAAATTTACAAAATCTTTGGAACCTTCAGCCATTCCAGAACAGTGACCCCCGCAAGCTGATGAGGAACTTCAGCCAGAAACAACTGCTCACATTTTTATATTTATGTTTGCTCAGCTGAACATTGTCCAAATAAAGAGATTTAATTTTTATGCTTTGCTTATGTGGTATGGATTTGATCTAAACCTTCTTGGTGTTTTTACAGTAGCAGTTTCCTTGCGTAGGTATGCTTCTCTAATTCAGCTCACATTCCCACTGATGGGAAATACAGCCACTGTCTCACACTATGTCCTGCTGTAATAACTAAAGGTACAGAAGAGCATGCTAATTAGTATTCAACTTCTGGGAAAGCTGAAGAGCTGGATGGCTGCAGCTGGAATCTTACTGACATTAGAAATTAAGCACCAAGTTTGACACTTGCCCCTGCAGAATCATGTGCTTGGAAACGTGTGAGCAGCTTTGGGGGCGTGTGTTACGAATGAGTGTTTGAGATTGCTTAAAAAGTCACTGGCAAGGCTGCCAGAAAGAAACAGATTTAATATTAAGCAACAGCACAACAAAGTTCATTGGCAAGATTCACTCTGCTACTCACAGTTAAGTCATGCTAAGGAAAAAGCAACGCAACAAACTGAAAAACAAAATCCAATCAAAACAGAAATGAACCAAGAACTATCCAGGGGGTGTGTGTGTCTGTGTGTGTGTTTAGGTGTGTGTGACAAAAGGATAGAAAGGGCAAGGATAAAAAGGAAAACAGACTAAAAGCCCGACAGCACTCAAACTTAACCATGCTTAACTTATACCTTAAACTTCACTCGTAACTTAACGTCTAACTTAACCATAACAATTTAATAGAGGAATAACACTTAACAGGACTTAACCTAACTTATAACTTAACAACTTAGCAAAAGAACCAACACTTGACAGCATTTAATTTAGCTTATGTCTTTACCTTACAGGCCTGACTTAGATATCTAAGATACTTAAACATCTAAGAAAGCAGCATTTCTCCCGGATTTGCTGTAGCATATGTGCACGTGCATGCACACAGACAAAGAATCAGTGCAAGGTACCTGTGAAACATTGCCCTCAAAGGTATGAAATACTCGCTCTGGATGCTTTTGCATCTCCTCAACAGGCAGAGGGTTGGGTGAGGAGCGAGGGTATCAGCCCAGGACTCCTCATCGTTTGGCAATCCTGTGAGTACAGCAAACCAGAGTTAGCTAGGTCTGAGAGGCCTCACTCAGAGTGCTGATCGCAGCCTGCTGCAGTTCAGGAGAGCTCAAGGGGTCTCATTTTGGACCTCGTTTATGGGCCGCGAGAGAGTGGGCTTTAATCATAGCAATGTTTCATCCTGGCCACAGTTTGGGTCGGCACTTTCTTTGAAAGTGTTAGAACAATGATGTTACGGTAGTCAGGCAAGAGGAACAGTTTCCACAGCTGTTCATTATGAAAACGGGAGCTTGTTAGCAGCTGTTTCTGGATGCAGACAGTGTTTCTGATGAGCTCAAGAGGAGCTGAGCCCCGGTGCTATCACGGCTGAGGCTTAACAAGGGTTTGTCAGATCGCGAAGCTGCCTGGAAAAGGAGCAGGGGATGCACCATCACAGTACAGGGTGAAAGATAACCAGAAGGGCAGCTACTCTCCACCTCGTGCCTTTCTCCCCTTTGTTTCCACAACTGCATTAATGAATAAATGTAGGAGAGTGTAGCACCTTAGTTTCAAGCAAGAGAACAGTTTCAGAAGTTTAAATGTATTAATTTAAAAGGGCTTAAAGACGTGAAATTTGAAAATGGTCTGACAGCCATGATCCTACAACTATTTGTAGCAATTTTGGTGGCTTTAAGAAATACTGAAGAGAAACTAAAAGTCAAAAGCCTCAGCTGATCAATATATATTTAGCTTGCATTCTTGAAATAAAAGACTCAAAAGCTACTTCTGAACTGGAAACTTTCAGCAATGCTGTATATAACTGGATTGGTAATCTTCCAGTCATGGATTTAGTGGTAAACAGAAGTATTTTATCACTATAAATAACCACACTCAACATTTTATATTCTTACTCTTTAAGAGCACTTCCCTTATAGCCAAGGAGCTTTTAGCACAAATTGCAAGTCAAACCCTTACAAATTTCCTCCAGTTTATGCAGGCATTAGTCACCTATAGCAGATTTAAGTATATCCAGGGGTGGAGATTCCACCACTTCTCTGAGCAACCTGATCCATCTTTTGACCACTTCTAGTTTAAACTGGTTTTTGTTTAAATAGAATTTCCTATATTGCATATTGTGCCCAACTGGGCGCCACTGAGTCTTAATCCATCTTTATATCCTGCAGTGATGCGTGGCCTCTGCCTCCTCCACAGGCTGCTCTGTGATCTCATTACGTTTTTGCGTTGATTAATGATTCCTGCACAGTTGAACTCCCCTTGAGCTTACCAGAAACACTCCATAAACAGGAACTTCAGATGCCTAACCAAGGAGGGGCACAAGAGATAATCAGGCATCCCCAGTAGTCTTCAAACATTACTTCCCTGAACCATAGTCTGTGGAACAGTATTATTATTACTGGACTTTTGAAGAATTCCAGTAATTACTTACAGCCAAGATGAAGGTTAGCTGATGTCCAAAGTCAATCGTCTTGCAATCCTATAAACAATGCTCCTGAGGCCCTTTTAATCCTCCTGGGCCACAGCGGGCTGCTCTGAGTGGAACACTTCCCACAGCTCACCAACTTGAGAGTTTGCGATACTCAGAGGACCAGTGCCGATGGGGCCTGGGCTGACAGCTCCCCGCACTGCTTAAGGTTCAACCCTCGCTCCTTCAGAAATGCAAAGGCATTCAATATGAGTATTTCACTGAACTCAAGGGTGACTTTAGTAGGTATCTTTATCTTTGTACCTCTTTATCTATCTATAGATAGACACACACACACATATCTGTGAATTGATTTAAACACCCTGTAGCAAGTACAGTATAAGTGTTGCCATCTCAGATCTGTAATTAAGTCATTCTTGAGTAAATCCTATTGAGTCTCTTCATAAATGTTAAACTAGTCAATGATTAAGTGCTGCCAAGTCCTTTACAGACAAACCACTGACAAAGTCCAGAACTAAGATTGGACTCAATCACACTCTTATCAGGAGTTTGGAAAGCTGTGGCATCCCATCCGTAGGGAGAATGAAGCATCCAAGATTCATAGGTGCTTGTGGTTGAAGGGAATGACAAAAGTCAGAGAACCCTCAAAATTCCATACTTTGCATGGAAGCTAGTATGTTAGTCCCTCATCTGCTAGTATAAAGACACACCAGTGGGGTTTGGATAAAGGGTAGGCTAAAAAGGAAGAGAGAGATATGAGGGAGGGTGAAAAGGAAGAGAGGGGAGGGAGGGAGGGAGGGAGGGAGGCAAGGAGGGAAGAAGGGAAAATGTTGATCCAGCTGATGGGGTGTCCAGGCCCTGGGGCACATGTGTACCTGAGCTTCGTGGAGTCATGGGGGTACCTCAAACGCATTCCTGTGCCTGCTCTGTACTGTGTTGTGCTTTATTTCCAGAAGCCAGAACAACGATGTTTGTCCTGGGAAAGTGCAGCCCTACCTCTGTGTGTTCCCATCTCAGTCCATGTCCTGCTCTTTCTCAGGGTGTAATTACCAACAAACCTTATCTTCTACGCTTCTACAAAAGTAAAGGGGTCCTCTCTGAACCTCATGACTCAGCACGAGGTCTCCGTCACCGTTTTGCTTCCTCCATCTCTCTGAATAATTTTAGATTGATCCTAATTCAATTTGCCTTTGGATGCTTCATCTCTCTAATAAGTAATAGAGCAAATCTTGCCATCAAACTTTTTTGAGTCATGCTTTTGTGAATTTGTATTAAACCTGCACTTGCTAATACCTTTGACAGTGATTCATTCAGGAACCTAAACCACGGATGACGCACTCCCCTTCCTCCAGGTATGCGTACACAAGTTTAAGACCCTCCTGAGCTTTCTCCTCTCCAGGAAGAACAATGGCAGCTCCAGCTCTTCTGTCACAGATGCTTCTCCAGTCATGCTTCAGATCTGGAACCCTGGCAGGAAGCCAAGCTAGCTGCTTTTGTGTAATATTTATAACTTCTTTTATACAATCTTACAGAGGCAGTAACTGTAACTATAATCTGTTACAACTCTTTCATTAGTTTAACACATTGCCTTAGTCTAGACTTAGTAATTTATGTGTTTTACTTTGTGTTAGGAACCAGTGATTTGACAGTAAGAGAGGGTCACAAACCAGTAAGTTATTTGCTTAGAGAGAGGGCATTTTGTCAGAACAGATAAACCTCTATTTATTCTTATAAAGCAAAGTTCTTGTTTAAGTTCTTGTTTCTTGTCCAGCTTTAGTCTTTGCTGGACATTAACAACATGAAGAGAATAATTTCCTACAGCTGTCTTGAAAACCTTTGCTACATTTAGTGCTATAAATACATGACTTGTTGGTTGAATAACACAACTGCACTTAAGACATTTTAGTGTACCACACTGTAGGGGAGTGTGTTACAGCATTTCTAGTTGGCTTATCTATAGCAGACTACATTAAAAACTCCTAAGTTTACATCATATTGCATAACTGATATAAACAGCAGAATGCATGCTGTAACATTCAGAAGAGCCTATTCTGCTGCTTTTTTTGAAAATAAAGTCTGATGCATAAGCTAAAGAAAATTATTTTAATTGATAGAAGATTTTTAAATAATAATTTTTGATTTTTAAAAAACATCTTTGTAGAAGACAGGTTATAAAATGATAGTTCCAGTGAACTGAACCACTTTAAAATGTTCTTCCCATATAGCAGAAGGGACTCAAATATTAAAAACCAAGCAAAAAATAATCACAAAATAAAAGTTTATTACTACTTCAAAACATTTCAAAAGCAGCCAAGACAGTACTGAAAAAAAGGAAAAATTAACACAGTAACAAGACTAAGGTACAATACTATGCAATAGCAATACATCTTTCATAAGATTTATAAACAGGGTATCACTAGTTTAGAAAACATCTAACACCACATTTGTGGAAATAAATTTAGAAGTGTATCCCCATAGTAATATTTTAGAACAGTCACTTAGAAGCAAGGAAGCTGAAACTTAGGCCTATTTGTTGCTAATAGTGTCAATGACATTGTAAACGATCAATTTGTTTGCTGACATTTACAAATGAAATGGTACAAAAAAGCAGCAAGGTCAGACATAATTTGAAATAAGTTAAAGCGCTTTTGAAATAAGATTTATACACTTTCATGCGAAGGACTGTGAAACAGGAGAACAGCAAACAAGAATTCTGCATTAAATTAAAATTGACTGAGAGAGTATGGGAGAAGCAGTACAAGATAGACATTTGAACAAATATTGGATTCAAGTACAAAACCATTTACCATTTAAGTGCAAGGCTGAAGTCACAAATTAATGTTCTTTAAACTCTATTCCTAGACTAAATAAAGCTCAAAAATAATACTGCTTGCTTTCACTGTACACACATAGTTCCACAGCATGTTGTAATAACATTTGGTACAAACTTGTATAAAGTTGATGTTTCAATCATTCGTTGCTGGTGCAATAGGATCTTAAAAATTATTTAAGAGTTTGATGTTAATAAGACAGTTAGTAGTCCCCAAGGTAAAACACTCCTGTCAGTATAGTTGTCAGACACATTCTCTTACATAAGTGTAACAGAATTAATAAGGTATTTAACTATTGTTCCTGTGGGACAATCGGTACAGCAATAAAAACTATTACTTAAAGTCAGTATTTTGATTTTGCTACTCTGCATTTACTGGAGAAAGATCGATGCCAAAGAAGTTGTAGAAATAAAACATGTCCTTTGGTTCAAAGTACTGATGCGATCAGTGTTAGAACAGTGTCCATTTTTCAAGACTATACTGGTTATTGGAATTGCTAATTGCACCACAACTGCCCACATTCTGTTTGTAAAAGTCTGTTCATCAGCTATTATCCCAGGCACCCCAGATTTATAGAGATATCTACTCAAGGGTATACTTTTAACATGTGAATTCAAATTCAGTATTTAAAACTGACTCTCTGAAATGAGATCAGAAATTTTGTTGTTCTCAGTAGAAACCAAGACTATCCTAATATCATAATCTCATCATATTTATGTATTTACTCTGCAAATGTCTCAAAAGAAAGATATTAATTGAAATCATTCCAACTTAACCATGAAAAGTAAAAGCCAGATGGGTGACACTACCTTCTCATGAACAGTTTCCAACTTCACAGGGAATATAAGTGATAAACGGACATATCAAAAATCCACCTGGAAGTAATTGAAATGACTGGGGCTCATAAGCAAAAGAATCTTTAGTTTTTTCAAAGCGGATACATTTGTATCAATTGAAGGATTCAGAAGATTAATCTCCAGTAAAGCTTGCCCTAAAAATGGAAGATGAGTTGCAGTATACTGTATACAACCACTCTATTTTAGGCCACCAGTCCTCAAAAATCCCCAATTCTTAGCAATGCAATAGATGTGTTTTTCTAGCCATTTCTTTTTTTTAAATGATTAATCTCAGCAGTAAAAGAGAAGCCTTACAGAAGATAACAGAAGTTTTGTCTTATATGCTTTATATAAAAAGCTTTATGAGTTTTAGAAATGCTTAAGGTTCACTTGAATATGTTTACACACAATCAGAAAAGATCTTGAATATTTATCAGGCATGGCGTTCGTAATGAGTATCTGTATGTACATTGATACGATAGCATAGCTACATGCAATAGTTCAAGAAAGACAGATTTAACTCGGTAATCTCGCACACCCTGAATCTAAAGTTTAGGTAACACATCTCTTTTTTAAAACTGCCTTTTTTTTTTTTTCCTATAAGTTGCTCTTAACAGATTAAAAAGGAGCATGGTACTTTATCAGCTGAAAAAAATAGTATGAATGTATCTTATATAGTTAAAATACCTTATAAATAGGGTTAAACTGTATAAGCATAAAAATCCAAGCCCAGATTCTTACATTATCTTCAAAAAGGGATAAAAGTTAAGACAGCATTGCAACTATTCAAGTGAACCTTGTACCTCTGTTTTTGAGATACTGTGAAAGACTAGTTCACTCATCTTGGAAAAGGCATGTGCAGGACAAAAAAGTGGTGTAATTTCCTGTTCTCAGAATCATTGTTCTTTTATTTCTGAGTTTTTAGCCCATTACATAAGGAGCTGCATTTATTGGAAAGAAACACATAGCAAACTAAGGAGTAACTTAGGTATGTGCAACAAGTTAAATACATGGTTTGCCAAGAGAACCTCAGAAGGGAAATAAGCATGAAAGTTCTGGGTTTATTCCTGTCTGCATACAGCGAAGTTTGCTTGCTGCTTTTAAGAAAAGTCATGAACTGGTAAGCTATCATCCCAGGAATTACTCAAGTTAGAAAACAAAAGTGGGAATCAGAAGTATTTGCAAGGTATCACCCACTAACTCCTAAAGGCATAGAAGTTTGGCAAACAAGCGTTTGCTGAAATACCCACTAATACTCACACTAATGAATATCACAACCACCTGAAATGTCAGTGCTCACAGGAGTCACACACCTGGAAGACACTACATTTTTAATAGTTACCCCACAGCATCAGCCAAGTATTTGGAAAACATGAAGAACTACTTCCATTCAGACCAAAACAAGATCAAGAGTTGTCATATCCTTTTCCTGCAATGCAACAAGTAATCAACTATCCACTCAACACATGCAAGTAGTTAGGAAGGCAGTTCAAACGATGCCGTACAGAGGCTACATTCCATACACTCTGGAAAATCTTGGGCTTACCGAAATGCTTGCTTTGGAAGCTACAAATAGTTTACTGCGTAGGCATCTCTTAATCTTTGCGCAAGAAATCCCGTATCAGGAAGCGCTGTGGCAGACACTGCACTGCATTCTACCGACTCAGCTATTTCAAGTGATTCTCATGAAAGACAAGGGCTGCTCACGTTGCGTTGATCTACTGAGCTACACATTCTTGTACATTTTGAGACCTAGAATGAAGAATCTTACATTCTTTTAATCTCTTAAGCCTGTGGGAAGGGAACAAGAAACAATGAAGGATTTTTCTTGTTCTACTTTTCTCCACAATAGAGGACACAAAGTTATTAAAAAAAAATATATTATCTCGGGTGGTGTCCAGTGACATGGAAGTCTATCGCAATTTAAGGGACCATGACAGGGCCAGGATTTCACACTGCATTTTTCTTCCATGACTGCCACCTCAAATATACAAACCATTCCCCATATCACAACTGTCTTTATTAAGCATGTATCCTTTATGAAGGGAGGAGACTGGCTATTGACTTTCATACTATGAAGTTCAATTTCTAGTGGTTAAATTTAAAAAACAAACAAACCAAAGCTTGAGGAAAGGTGATGAACCCAAGAGGAAATCCAACCCAGAATTTTAAACACGTGTGTCCTGTGCCAGATATGGTGCAGTTACACCCTAATGTTTTACACAAAATAGCCTTGTTATAAACAGATGAATTATCACTATTTGATTTTTAAGCTGGCTTTCCTTTTTTCTTGGGTGGACCTTTGTAGCCTTTGGCCTTTCTTCGCAAGTTTCTCCGATCTACAATGGGTACCTCAATTTCTGCTTCCTCGGAGCTGCTGTCAGCAGCCCGCTCTGCCACTGTCTGTATGTAGTGATCCGTCTGCTCTGTAGACTCTTCTGAGGGCTCTTCCAACTGGTTCTTCTGTGCTTCCTGTCCAGAAGGCTGCTGAAAAGAAACACCCTCAAGTTCAACCATTACCAAAGAGCTCTGACTCAAGGCAGCAGGGGCCTCCTGTGAGTTGTGCCCTGCTTCCTCATTTTGATCTTCTGATGAGGAAGGTAAGTTTTCAGAAACAGGTTCTTCTGTTGCTTCAGTTACTGCAGAGTTGGGCAAGCCATTGTCAGAAGGCTCTTCCTTTGACGCCGAAGCAGCTGCATTTTCAGTGCTGGCCTTTTCAGATTCTTGCTGTTTTTCAGTGCCCTCCTTCTCTACTGATGTAACTTCTTCAGTCAGCATTTCTGAATCATTTTCATTTAAAACCTATGGGTAGAGGGTGCCAAAATAATCAAAAGAATGATTAGTTGAAGGTAAAAGACACTGAACAACTACCTTGACATGCCCCTAGGTAGCAACCTCAGAGGATGCTTCGGCATTCAGCGGGTTTTTAATTCTACATACATAACTTGACAAACAGTCCTTTCCTCCTTTTTGCACAAGACTATTTTGTGACCTGCATTTCATATCCAGAGTTGCTCTCTGATTTTCAAATTATTCAAAAGAGTATTGAGGTACAGAAAAAGCACTCTGATACTAATCCCAAGGAAAAAGAAATATTTTAGACAAATACAATTATCATTTTGCTAGCATATAATAATCTGTTTTGCACTGTAAACAAAAAAACCAGTAAAACCTGTGTTCTGAAAGCAAAGGCATTTTAGCAGTAGTTAATTATTTGTACACCTCATCAGGCAAGAATTGCTAGACAAAATAAGCATGTGGCTTTTCACTCTTACCGAACCAGTATTTTAGTGAGAAACAGCAGTTTCATAACTGTCAAGGCAAACTGCTGCAAACATATCTTTCTTTTGGGTATCACATGCATGTAAGTCCCACTTCTGCACATTGAAACAGAAATGTTAGTGTATTCTCTTTATGGATTTACATCATCTGGCCTAATAATTGCTTCTCCCAATAATTTCATGCAATGTTAGAGGCTACTTTCTACCTATCTGTTACTTAACAAAAGAAAAAAATCCCTGGAAAATACATACACTTTGAAGTAAAAATGACTTCAAATTTTGTTTCAGTTCTCTCACCTTCTCTGATTCAGTGTCTTCTGGAGGTTTTGCTGGAGTCTCAAGGATTAATGGAACAAACAGCGTTACGGGTTCTTTTCCTTGATTCTCAGACAGCAATTTTGATTCACCACTTGGAACTTCATTTACTGTCTCCCCTTCAGCCATGAGTGAGGTCTTACCAGTTTCTTCTGCTACCTCACCATTAAGAGGTTCTGATGGCATTTCCTAATAAAAAATAAATCACATTTGTGATCAAGGTTATGCCCAGCTATTGTTCCCCAGCACTAATGTGTCTACATGTCATCTAAATTTGCAGCTTAATGTGAGAAGCAGATAGCTCAGATATCTAGAATTGTGTACTAAGAAGACAGAACTTAACGCAGATTAGCTAACTTAGCCAGAGTGTTAGTTTGTTGTTGTCACCTGCACTAAATTTCTGACCATAGCTTACAGTTAGTTTTTGTGCATCTCACATGCATACATGCTGCAGTCATTCCCTGTGCAAGATCCACCTTCTCATCCATCAGTAAGAACATAAAACCCTGAGGGCATTGCTAGGCATAAAGAATATTTAGAAATTTAAATTCAAGTTGTTAGCAAGGTGAAGATAAAAGTTGGATTTAAACTTGATGTTTAAATCCAACAGACAAGTTTAAGTGGAGAAATAAAAAGAGCCAATAGAAGTCATTGAAGCATACCAGCTATTGACTTCTTCAAATAAAGTTTTGGGTTTTTTTAAATTAGAGATACTGGGTCAGATCTTTACCTTATTCCAGTTCTCTGGAATGTCTTTTGAGGAGAAATCAATGAGGAAAATTAGGATGGTAGACAAGCTAGAAATTCACCTTACTGAAGATCCTATAAACTCTACTGTTCAAAATACATACAGTGAAATATTCCTTGAAACTAATTCTATACTAGCCTTAATTTCTCAGATACACTTCTTAATGAAGCACTGGTGCGAAAAATCAGAGCTGAAAGTCACATGGGGCAAGGTAGCAAGGACCATGTTTAACAGAAACTGTAGTTATGTTCCGAACTTATCTGCTATTGCTATCCCGTTCAGCTCACCTCCATCTCACTTTGTTTCTCAGGGGGTGATACATTCATTTCCGCTTCTGATTCAGACTGGCCCTCATTTTCAACAATTATTTCCTCATCCTTCTCAACAGTATCCACCTTAGGCACTTCTACTAAGTCTTCAGAGCTTTCAGATGTGTGGGCAAGAAGTTCCGGCCTGTAGCAGGTATTAAGATACGTCTTTTAGATTAATACATAATTTTGGTGATCGCAGCAGGGAAATTCTTTCATGACCCATTATAAAGTGCTGTAGTGCATGCTTGCTATAGGAAATATGCATCAAGAAAACTAAAGGCATCTAAAAATGGCAAACTCCTCATTAGGAAAAAAAAATCAACTAGGAAAATTTCTTTGGTAATCAAAAATTACATCTGTCTCTCTTCCATTTTATGGGAAAGAAATCTCAAATTTCTCTAAGTTTGTTATTTTAAATTTAGTAAGTAGTGATGCATTACATATTTGAAAGCTACAAAGTGTTAAGAAAAGCAGCAACTTATTTTTCCCCCCCACCCCCACTGTAGAAACAGTTTCAAATTATGGAATTATGAAAGCAACTGTATTTGTATAATCATTGAAAATACAGCTACTACAAAGACCATGACTGGAAAATAATTCAAGGCAATAAACACATCATGGGTGAAGAAGTTGCCATCAGCTAGAGATTACCTTAGCAAATAGCTAAAGATGAAATGCTGATGCACCGCCCCACTACTGCAGGGTAGTAACAGTGACTCAAACATTCAGTTCTCATTTCTGAGATTGTAAAGTTTAGATGAACTGGAACTATTACACACAAGCAAAGAAAAAAGTACATGCAATAGATTCACAGGAGTCTACTTTGTGATCTCATAGTAAAGGCAGTACTGGAGGGTTTTATCCTACACGCCAGTCTTGAGATGAAGACACTCAATAGGAAAGTCCACAACAGAAGACCCTGTTTCATTTGTTGATGTGCATGGAAGGAAAGAACCAAGCTGATACCCAGTTCTTTTACCTTCATTTTAGCATTCCTCTTAGCTCTGCTTAAAAACACCATGTAACACATCTTGTGTAACAGCAACACCTCAGTGGCTTAATTTTGCAAGTCCCAAAATTTGACAGTCAGTATCAGGTTAGTCCTCTCACATACGAGCTAGCCAATTATTAGTAGTAACGCCATTTCTTAAGCTGTGGCAGCGTCAAACTGTACCACTTAACCCATTTGAACCAGCTTAGGGCAGTACACTGACAGTGCAGCACAGCATCTGTATTCCACAGAGCGATTTAAACACAAAAATTAGGCAGTACCTAGCTGAAGGCCTCAACTTCACACAGAAAACCCCACAAGTAATTCTGTTTAAAGAAATCTCATGGAACAAGCTTGAGTGATTTCCTAGAAAATAATCAAGTTATCTTCAGTTTGTCAAAAGTGGCTTTGGGGGTTGAAGTGGGTTTCTTTAGAAGAGAATGAGAGGGAGACATACACATGGAGCAGGATGGAGTGGGCACAGTGTGTCTATGAGGGAGGAAGGGGCTATTTATTTACTTAAAACTGATATTCTGAATCGAAGCCAGTGCAAATTATCACTCCAAGCCCCGTCCTGTAAGAACTGTTATGGCACACGAGTCATACTAGCCTTCACATCCATATCTGATGATTGTTACACAGGTTAACATCATTTAAACTGAACATGTTTTGGGGTTCTTTTCAGGATGTTAGATCAGATATGATGGTTTAAAATATTGTCTGAGCAAAGGGCTTTACTTTGAAGACATATGGCTCCCTATAACACTTGTTATTAGCTGACAAACAGTAACCAGCTCCATAACTGAACAGTCAGACCGTATTTTACTGCAATATATCAACCGTAGCAATAAGTCAGGAAGGGATACCTCCTCAAAGACCACACAGAGTATTATGGATATAAGTCCAGATATATTATCTCAAGAAACTATGTTGTGAATAAAAATATTTTTACCATTGTACAGATTCAGTTACAACAGGACACTCTCAGCCTTCACTGCTTTCCTATTATTTCTAGTATCTACTGAGTTTCACAGGTACTACATTTTGGTTCAATCACTCTTCAGATGATGTCTCACTTTTCTTTCTTTCTTTCTTTCTTGCATCAGATTTTACTTTGAGTAATTTTAAAATAGAGCAAGTAAAGTAGGAAGAAAAGAGAAGAAATACCAGTTGCACACTCTGAGACACTAATGTAGTTTGTGACTGCCCAAGCAACAAAATAAGAAATCAGTAAAAATGGGCTCCTGGTACCTGCTTTTGGGCACTTGAAGAGCATTTTCCTCATCTCTTTGGGAAGTTTCAAGTCCAGGTTCCTGTCTATTTTTGTTTAGCCTCTGACGTTTTAAATGACTGCTTCGTGTCCAGATGGGAACATGAGTTATGCTAGAGTCTTAGGAAAATAACACACACACATACAAAAAAAAAAGCCAAAATAAATTCAAGTGAACAGATTCAATCTAAGACCTACACATCCTCACCCAAAATAGTTTATGAAAGAAATTGAGTGCCACTAAAACAGCATTTCATTGTGGAACTTTTTTTCTGAATAGTGTCATTACCAAGACTCATAACGATTTTGTTATCTGAATTCCTCTAAAAGGTTTGAGTTCAGTCTCAGCACCTTAGAGGAACGCATGTTTTTATATACATTTTACAGATAAATAAAGTAAAATGGAAAGCTGTAAAATAGCTTGCAAAACTATTGATCTAGAGTAATTGCAATAATGATAATCAAGGTTATTTTTACCTTCAGATGTGCTCGCATGGACATCTGTTGGTTCTTTACCTCTTTGAGAGTCAGCCTGTGAAGCAAAAGCAAAGCTAATGTTATTCTAAAATTTTCTGAATTGGCTGAAATATCTTCATAATCCTACCTATTGCTGCATCTTCCTAAAGCACTATTTCATAGTAATGATCCTATAAAATAGCAGCTACAATAATTCTTAATTTATATCTAAGTCTTCTGTCTCAACAAATTTAATATTTTTTAAAAATTATCTTTATGTCCTGGATGACTAGTTTTTCTGTGTTTTACTTCGGGCCTCAATGTAGAAGTTAAGATTTGAAAGTGACCTGTCACTATAAACAATACTACCAAGTTTTTTTCCTGACAGTTCTGTTTATAACAAGTGTCCACATAATTCAATTATAGGAGCCTCTTTCTGTATAAACCCAAGGGACTACACTACACTTTTCCAGTCTCACTTCCAATACTGTGGAAGAAGGCCAGCAAAAAGTGGCCATGTCTACGTTCTGCTATTTGAAGTAGTTTCAAGTGAGTTTTAAATACATAAGAATTTGTAGCCTAACAACAAATTATTCTAGAATTAGAATGCGCAAAATAGGGAGCACTAAGTGAAAGGTGAAAATTAAAGTTGGGGAATGTTTTTTCATGGTTTGGTCGAAGGTGGGCTATCTTATTTTCTTAGGTGGCCCAACAATTTTCAAACCATTGCAGAACTGCTTATAGATACTGCAGATGCCAATTATAGAGCTGCCAGCAGTTTTACTAAGATATGAGGAGTTGGAGCACTTTGGTATCTACTGTCTTTTCCTCTGGAAAAAGGCAAGAGGTAGGGCTTGACTTCTTAACTCATAGCTACAAAAATCAAAAGAACTGCTATCACTCTGCTATTTTCTCAAAGTATATCCGTATAGTTCTATAACCAAAACATGTGTTTTTAGATCATTTTGCTGATATGATCATTATTGGAATCGATCTAAAATTCAGAGATTAGGCTAGAAACACTGTTACAAATGAAAGACAACTAAGAGTTATTGCTTCTGATCATTGAGAGATTAAAAACACCGCTACTTTTCTGTCAATTTTGCTTTGGGAAATATTAATTTTCTCAATTTGGAAAATTTTACCTGAATTTCAAATCTAAAGTTTAAATATTAATATTTGAGAGTACTGATTTAGCCATTATTTCACATTTTTAATTAAAGCACTGACTTCTACGAAAGCATGATCGTGTCAATACAGACATTCCTAAAGCACTCAGATCCATGCTCATTGTATTTGGAGCTACAAGTGGTTGTCAAGCACATTCTGTGTGGCCTCAGAACACAAATGAAATAAAGGAAGAACTTCATAATATTCAATGACCCAAATACATTTGTGACCACATGTCCATGCATAGCTGTAATCTGGTTGCTATATCAGACATATATGAAGAAAGCTGCAGTCTTTTTGTATGGACAATGTATAACTCTGCATGCAAATTTAACATTAGCCATTGTATTGAACTATGACATGCATATGTATCTCTAAAAACAACCTCTCTAAACAGTTTAATCTCAGAGGGAGTTGAAATACTCTCCCTTATGTAATCTGCTAGTAAACAGCTCAAATTGCAGACGCTGACAGCTGCAGCGCAGACTCTCTACATGCATGGGGAAACCCAACCTGCCCACAAAAAAAACCAAACCAAAACCAAACAAAGCACAAAACCAAAACAAAACCACCAAAAACCACCAACCCGTCTTAGTCATTAGCATTACATCACTGAGAAGCATCACATCCATACAGAAAGTAACAATACTGTTTATCTTTTATATACATTATGCCCAATTCAGTTATAATGATATAGGTAAAAATAATTTCTCATATCTTGTTTTTCAGTAACAATGCAACCAAAAAAAAGAGGTAAGAGACTGTGTACCTACACTTAGCTGTGTTTCTACCTCAGTCCTTGGTCCACTTGCTTCAGATACTGCAGACTGACAAAAATTATCCTCTGCTTGCAAACTCTTATTTTCCTTCTTTGAGGCCTCTGCTGCGAAGATTTAAAATAGGAAAGAGGGAAAGAGAAAATTATAGTACATATATATAACAACTAACAATTTGTCCTGCTTTCAGCTGGGATAGAGTTACTTTCTTCCTGGTAGCTCATACAATGCTGTATCTTGAATTTAGTGTGAGATAGCACATTGATGTTTTAGTCATGCCAAATAGTGGTTACCCTAAGTCAAGGACTTTTCACTTTCTTATGCTGAGTGAGAGGTGCACAAGAAGCTGGGGAGGAGACACAGCCAGGACAACTGACCAAAGGAATATTCCATACCACAACGTCAAGCCCAGTATATAAACTGGGAGGGGCTAATAACTGCAACTGCATTGTGCATCAGTTCTCACTCTTGGGTTTTATTTTTATGGTTTTGTTGTCTCCCTTTTCATTATAATTATTGTTATATTATGCTTCTGTTTAATTTTATTTCAATTATTAAACCGTTCCTGTCTCAAACTAGAGGTTTTACATTTTTTTCAGATTCTTCTCCCCCCCCAACTAAGGGGGGAACAAGCAGGTGTGTGGCACTTAGTTGCTCGTCAAGTGTGAAGGAAAGGTCTTCAAGGAAGACATTCCATGTCACCCAGGCAAGTGGACCACCATGGAGAGAGAGGTGTCTAGTACGTGAGGGAGCTAGCTGTGCTAAAGGTGATTTGTTGTGACCCAAAGAATGTGCAGTCACATACAGATCTAGACAAAGTCCAATGCACATAACCCACATGGTAGATATTTGTATATGTAGCACACCATCATCACGTGCTAACTCATTGGCATTAATGACCTGGAGAGACGAAGAAGTACCCACGGTGGATGAAGTGGTTCGTTAACTCACAAAGAAAATCTCTCTTCCTACTTACTGACTTGCCTCTCAGTTGTGAAAAAATCTGTTCAAAAAGTATGAAAAGCAGCTCCAGGAGTTCCAGCAACAAAAAGGAAATAGGTTCTACTCCCCACGTGTACAGACAAGTATTTCAGCTATTAAGAGTAAGCATTCTTTTGCTCAAGAAAGAGGATAAAGGGTATGCACCATGGTTTTTAAAATCCTGTGGGTTTACCACAGAAAAGATATGAAAAAATATGAAGGAAAATCCACCTCCACCCTAGAGGCATGGGCGTGTGAACTGCAAGTAAAAACAAGCACAAATGTGATTCTTCTGGGAAAATTGCTGGTCCAGTCTCCAGTAGGCAACTCCCCAGACAGAGTAGAACAGCTAGTGTTACTCCTGATCCTATGCTAAAGAATTCTATCCCTTTTTCACAGGAAGCGGTGGAGAATTCTATATCCAGTAGTAGAAGGCCCCTGCCTCCTGTCAATGGGAGAAGAGTATCAGTTAAGTTCACTGGACTATGAGGATCCAGCGGCCTAGAATGGCAAACCCACAGGAGTATAAGGCTCTAATAGACATTAGTGCACAGTGTGCCATGATGCCATCAAGCTCCAGAGGGGAAGAACCCACTTGTAGTTCTGGAGTGACAGGGGTAACCCAGCTGACTATACTGGAGGCTGAGACTAGCCTGACTGGGAATGAGTGGCAAAAGCATGCCTCTGTGACTGGCCCAGGGGCTTTGTGCATCTTTGGCACCAACTGTTTCAGCAGAGGATATTTCAAGGACCCAAAAGAGTATCACTGGGCTTTCACTATAGCTGCCTTGGAGGCAGAGGAAATTAAGCAGCTGTCTGCCTAGCCTTTTCTCTCAGAGGACCCTTCTGTTGTGGGGCTGTTGAAGAAAAACAGGTGCCAGTCACTAACACAATGGTGCACCAGAAGCAATACTGCACCAACTAGATTGTCCAGGAATCTTGAAAGTAATCAAAGACTGGCCTGAAAAGATTTTGGAACATCAAAAGGAGGAGAAGGTGGCACATACTGAAGAGGACCTGCTGTGTAATAAATTACCAGAAAATGAGAAGCAATATGCCTTATTTACTGATTGTTCTGTCACATTGTAGGAAAGGATCAGAGATTGAGTCTCCTACGACTAGTAGGAGAAGGAGAATCAAGTGAGTTTGCAGAAGTGAAAGCCATCCAGCTGGCTTTAGACATTGCTGAAAGAGAAAAATGGCCAATATTTTAGTTCTATACAGACTCATGTGTAGTGGCAAATGCCCTGCGGGGTGGTTGCAGCGATGGAAGCAGAGTGACTGGCAGCACAAAGGTAAGAGCTGCCATATTGTGACAAGGTACTGCTGTCTAGGTGGAGAACCTAGTTGTGAAAGTACCTTACATAGGGACTGATGCACCCAAGAAATGGGCCACAGAGGAACATCAGAACAACCCGAAAGTGCATCAGGCTGCTGAGATTGAAGTGACTCAGATGGATCAGAATTGGCAATATAAGGCAAAATTATTTCTATCTTGGTTCACCCAGGACACCTCAGATAATCAAGGATGAGACGCAAATTAAAGATGGACTCATGATCCAGAGGTGGACTTGACCATGGACACAATTGCACAGATTATCCACGAATATGAAACATGCACTGCAATTAAACAGGCCAAGTGGTTAGAGCCTCCCTAGTATGGAGCATGACAGCTGAAATAAAAATATGGGGAGACTGGGCAGATAGACTATATCACACTCCCCAAAACTCCAAGGGAAGTATCACGTGCTTATAATGGTGGAAGCCACCACTAGAGGGGAGAGAACACACCCTGAACCCCTCAGCACCACCAGGAACAACGGGCCTTAAGAAGGAAACCTGAAGTAGGTGACAGCATGTCCCAGAAATTCCAGAATGAGATAGTGGGAATAATTTCCTAAACAACATCATAGACAACTGGGCCGAAGACCACAGCATTGAGTGGGAATCTCACACTTTCTGTCATGCACCAGCCTCCAGAAAAATGAAATGATACAACAGACTGTTACCCATTTATCCAGGAGCAGTAGGTGGCAGGACCTTCAAACATTGGGATCTATATTTAGGAGAAACCACCTGTAAAGTAAATACTAGGGAATCTGACAGTCAGTCTGGTACGGCACAATCCAAACTTATACACACTGTAGAAAGGGATAAATTTCCTGTAAATATGCAGGGGAAAACAGTCTGGCTTATTCCTGCTTCAGGAAAAGGCAAAGAAATTTGTGGAACTGAGTTTGCTCAAGCACCTGGGACGACTTAGCAGGTAATGCAGGAAGATGGGGAAGTCCATTGCATTCCTTACGGGGATTTGATTATGGGTGAGAGTAGCCAATAAATTAAATTGTATGATGTTAATTGCCATATAACACTTTGTATTGTCTCTTTCATGGTTATATGCCCATTGCTGAACTGGACACCTCACAGAAGCTGTTTTCACCATTCTGAATTTGCAGATCTGAACACGATTCCCATTCAATTGCCATATCAAGGGTATTACAGTAAAAATCACCCAATTCAATGAAGAATTAACTTTGTGAAACCAAACAAGTGCAGTGGTGATGGAAGTGGAACTGGCTCCAGCATTCAACAATCCAACTTGATGCAAAGAGAAATCTTTTCTGCCATAACAGCCTGTTACAATAGATGGAGCTAAATAGATGCACTAAAGGAACTCAACAGACATTTTAGAGGGATGGCCCATAGACTAAGGCAATGATACATCTGTGTGATGTGTGCATATATATTAGAAGACAGGAAAGGTAATGGTGTATTGTAAAGAACAGAACCTGGGAATGACATAAAAGATACAGCAAATAAGGAGTGGATATCGTCCTGCTTTCAGAAGGGATAGAATTAATTTTCTTCCTAGTAGCTGGCATAGTGCTGTATTTTGAATTTAGTATGAGAAGAATGTTGATAATACACTGTTTTCATTGCTGCTGAGTCGTGTTTACCCTATGTCAAGGACTTTTCAGTTTCCCATACTTTGCCCGTGAGCAGGTACACAAGAAGCTGGGAGGGACCGTAGCTAGAACAGCCGACCTGAACTGGCCACAGGGATATTCCACACCACAGAACATCATGTTCAGTGTATAAACTGGGGACAGTTGGCTGCAAGGGGCTGGTGGCTGCTTGGAGATTAGCTCAGCATCAGTTAGCAGGTATCAAGCAACTGCATTGTGCACAACTGCTCTCTCTCGGGTTTTATTTCTCTGTTTTTGTCTCCCTTTTCATTATATTTATTGTATTTTATCTTATTTCAATTATTAAACTATTCTTATCTCAACCCACAGGTTTTACTTTTTTTTCAGACTCTCCTTCCCATCCCACTGGGGGAAGAGAGGATGAACAAGCAGCTGCATGGTACTTAGCTGCCAGCTGGGGTTAAAGCACACCACCATTCCAAATATGATCTCACAGGTCTCAGGACAAATAGAAATCTTTCTGCTAGTTTCTACACAGTGCTCACAGAAGTCACTCCTGTGGAGTGTTTGTTCAACTTTTACAAAGTGTTAGAAAACAACAAAACAAAGCATCCGTACCTGCAATTTTGAGATTTTCGTTTTGCACTATAGACATAATAGACTTTCTCTGGAACCAATCTCCTCCTCCTTCCACTTGCCACAAAAGGTTTTTATCCCCAGGGTACTTCTCAAGGTACTGCTTACAAGCTGAGCAAAGACAAGAAAAAACTCTATATTATAGATACTACATAGTCAGCCATACGTCTTTTTTTAAAGTTTATCTGAAATCAAATAATTTTCCAATCTACCATCATACACAAACAACAACAGAAAGAACTGTTTAATGAAATAGTCGAGTCTGAAATAAACAATATTGCTGTACCCTACACATCCTTCTTAATTAATCCTTTCTTCAGGTTTAAATACTTTCCATTATTATCTTAAACTGCAAACAAAGACCGATGGGATTTT
This sequence comes from Cnemophilus loriae, assembly GCA_013397755.1. Taxonomy (NCBI): domain Eukaryota; kingdom Metazoa; phylum Chordata; class Aves; order Passeriformes; family Corvidae; genus Cnemophilus; species Cnemophilus loriae. The sequence continues at coordinate 894,108 of VZTF01003252.1, forward strand.
CTTCTTTTCCTGGTACCCACTTGAGATTTTTGCAACTTAACTAGTCACTGTTCCTGCCAGTTACAAGACCTAACTCAGGAGAGAAGGGTTCTTAAGCAGAGGATGAATTCAAGTGGTTTTTGTCACCCCACACTGTAGTACGCACCTGTGAAAAGCACTCTTTGGGAGTGTTAACATGTTACCATTGAATGGTTAATCACTGTTCACTTCTAGAATATTTTCTACCTTGCTGTCCCTCCATCTCTTTTCTCTCTACACCTGTATCAAACATACAGGTTAAGAGGCATGCATGCTTGGACATTATTCTTTGGCAGTTGCTAGAAGAACTGCCATTTTTCACCTGGTTCACTACTGATGCACAGTTTCAGAGTGCAAGATCCCCACTGTGTAATTTCTTGACCATGGAAATGAATTAGTCATTAAATTCTGCTCAAGTAATTTTCCTGGTTGAAGCCTAATAAATCACGTCTTATTAGATCCAGCAACAGACTGTGGTGCTTGGAAAAGCATAAAATTTGTACTGGTTAAGAAGGCCAGATAAAAATGTTCATAGAAGGAACCCTGGCAAATCATCTAGGAATAGATGAGAAATAGGGCAAAAGAGATGTGCTTCTTGTCTGAACACAGTCCCAAGAACACGGTTTCCAGAATCCATGTCATTTTCTACATGACATAGTCCTCTTAGGTTGCTAATGGAAGAACCATAAGTGTTTTCCTTGTAGTTTAGAACCATGCCTTCTGATACACAAGTTAAAGCAGTGCCTAGTATGTCCTCTTGACCAGAAGTTTAGAGAAAGAAGGAATTCAATGGCCTCGTGAGGTTTAGGTGTGAGCAAGAAAAAGGTGCTACAAGGCAGATATACATTAGATCCCACACAGAAACACCTCAGCCCATTCTACAGGCTTGGTGATGGAAACGGGACAGCGATATACTTTACAGCAGTAGAAAGCCAACAGAGTTAAAATAATCTAGTTTTACATAGAGGATTAAAAAATCAAATCAGGAACTACTTCATCTTAAACAAACAAATCTGAAACAGGATTTTTAGCCTTCACCAAAGCACAGAAAACTGAATGTAGAACCTGAGGATGAGGCCACAAACATAGAGCTTGAGTGACAGTACTCATTTGGACATGTAAAGAAACCACAAAGAAGATCAGAAGAAAAAATTGAAGAGCTTGCCTGTATACATGAAGGATGACAGTGGATATCGTAGGCCAAGAGGCTCTTCAGTAAAGGAATCCACAAAGTCTTCCAGCATGATTAGTCCAGAGTCTTTCCCACGATGTTTCTTTCTAACAAACATTGTGTCTAGCACTGGCAACTTATACTTCTGATGAAGAAGAGAGGTACAAACACTTCCTGAAATAATCAGAGGGAAAAAATATCCATCAGTATGGATGACATAACTGCATGCTGACTGATGTGCTGCAGGGTGGATTTTAGCATATTTAAATGAAGACTTCTATAAGTGATAAAAATTCCAAACTGTGTAATAGTAAGTAAAAGTAAGTAAAGATATAAAAATAATTTATAACTTTATTAAAAATAAATAATTTCTATTAGTCATTTATTATCTCTTTTGGGCAATCTTCATAAGGTTGCCAAGATACATCAATAGAATAATGTAACAGAAAAAGTCTGTTAAAAGAAATGGTGAAAGAAAAGAATAGACAAGACAGAGAGGAAAGGCTCACTTTGAAATCTCACTATACGGTTCCACATGAAAACTATAGTAAAAATAAAGCTGAAAGAGGGAGGAGGGAATAAGAGAAAACAAAATTTAATTACACTTTTATGCTGATTACATGACTGCTCAGGACAAATATGAAGACTAATTCAGTTCTTGTTTAAAGACTGAAACAATGATTCCAATTTTTTAAATGAAGACACAAAAAAATCCTAGGATATTTTACACTGAAATTCTCCCATAAACAACACATTATCCTAAATTAAACAAAGATGCAACAGATCGTCACACCGCATAGATACTTCAGTATCAGAGGATTCCAAGGGTAGCTATGAACTCAGTGGTGAGAGAGGGATGGCATATAATGGCACTAAGAGAATCAATTAACTAGCCAATCCATTTTTAGGCCTTTCAGTGCATCTGTGAGTTATGCAAAAGAGTTGCCCTCTTCTCCAACAAGGCCAACGAGAAACGAAGTTGGCCATATAACCCAGCTAGTCTTTGCAACCTTGTATTTTTTAGGACCCATGAACATACTTATCTTAGGGCCACAAAAACAATCAGAGGGCTGGAGCACCTCCCACATGAGGAAGGGCAAAGAAATTTGAGGTTGTTCAGCCTGGAGAAGAGATGGCTCTGGTGTGACCTAATTGCGGCATTCCAGCACCAGAAAGGAGTCTACAAGAGAGCTGGAGAGGAACTTTTCAACAGATCATGTAGTGATAGCATAAGAAGGGTGGGTTTAAATCGGATTTTAAGAAGGAATTCTTTTCTGTGAGGGTGGTGAGGCTCCGGGACAGGTTGCCCAAAGTAGTTGTGAATGTCCCATCCCTGAAAGGGGATGTTCAAACTGTGAAGCTGTGAATGCCCCATCCCAGTTCATGCCAGGCTGGATAGGGTACTGGTCTAGCGGAAGGTGCCCCGGCCCATGGCAGGGGGGTTGAAACTNCAACAGATCATGTAGTGATAGCATAAGAAGGGTGGGTTTAAATCGGATTTTAAGAAGGAATTCTTTTCTGTGAGGGTGGTGAGGCTCCGGGACAGGTTGCCCAAAGTAGTTGTGAATGTCCCATCCCTGAAAGGGGATGTTCAAACTGTGAAGCTGTGAATGCCCCATCCCAGTTCATGCCAGGCTGGATAGGGTACTGGTCTAGCGGAAGGTGCCCCGGCCCATGGCAGGGGGGTTGAAACTAGATGGTCTTTATGGTCCCTTCCCACCAAAATCATTCCATGATTCTATTAGTATCTTCATTTTTTGAGCACGGGAAACTTGAGCAGAGAGGTTACATTACTTGGGTACCCTTTGTGATGCTTGAAGAGCTCTACCACTCTTCAAAACCTCTGTTTACAGAGTGGTCTTTTCCACTTGGGCTGCTCATTTGGAGAATATAACACACACTCAAACATGGGTGAAATTTTGAAAATGTTTTGAAAGAAAAACCTTCAGTTTTTGCTAACTCAAGACAAGCACAGTCCAATCCAACTTTAAACATCTGTTCTACAGAAGAAAAAAAAATAGCTCTAGGGTATATCAAACTTCACACAGTTTTAAATACATTTTGTAAATATGAACAAATTGAAGAACTTAGATTGCTAAAGCATGTAAGTATTTCAGCTAGGGATTTTAACAGACACCTGATCTCTTATGACTGCAGGAAAACACCAACTCAATTAAGCCTGCAAGGCTTATAAAGTCTACTAACACAACATTCTTCAAATACGCTTTCTAACTCCTCCCCTTTACCGCCCAAATCCCACAATCAAGTGTTCCACCTGTAGGTTTGACGGAATAGAATCCAACAGCCTCTCCTTTTTTCCACATGATCTTAGCATAATGGCTGCTACCATGGCAGAGAAATGGGATCTCATTTCTTTCCATTTCTTGCGTTCGATAGATAATTCGATTCAGAACATAGAGAACAACCCTCTCTCCAACAGACTTCACCTAAGAGAACACAGAAAAAACATTTCAGAAGATTGGTCAGATTAGTAAATACCCATACATGAGAGACCTTATTTTTCAAAGTTGCCACTTAACACAGCTGCAGACAGATTTCAAGGGAAGTCTGTAAGTGCTAAAACTCTCTGGGGTTTGTTACACAGCAAGAAGATGCTCAGAAGCCATTGCAATAGGTAAAGTACAAATCACTACCGTAGAGGATATTCCACGTCTTCAATGTTACTCCTAATCCAATGCATAAAATCTTGAAGAAGTGCAGTAGACTGGGAATGTTATGATTTAACTTAAAACTATTTTTGTTCTTCAGAAGCATTGACCAAACACAATAGTAGTACATCAGCCTCTGAATTCCCAGGCTAGCAAAATGAAGTCTTACAAAGGAGAAATGATGAGCCTCAGGGTGGCAAGACTTGGCACACTCAATCACTCTTGATAGAGTGACAGGCAACAGGACATGATGCAGTGAAAAAACTAGGTACAACAGTTTCTGTGGCATGAAATAAGGACTTCAATATCCTTTTCTCTGTCCTGCAGGGTTTGTTTTTTATATGAAATTTGACTTCACCCCTATTCTACTTATTGTGAAGGAAGGAAGAACCATGCTGTCTTCCAGTGCTTAGTCTCAGCTACCTCCTTTGTAAAAAATTCAGCTTTCTTGATTTTCCTACGATTAACAAGTATGTGGAAAGCCAGGCTAAATGCCAAACTCTCTACAGAAAATTTTTAAAATTGCAATAATCAAAGACGAGTGCCCAGATTCCATAAGCAGATATAAATTACACCCCTGGAAAAACATAGATTTCCAGTTCTGGAAAACTCCACACTATACAGGGTTAAATAATGGTAACAAAGGTCAGTGATGAGCAATAAAGCAGATATCAGGCAACTTACTTTTCCAAACCTCATGTATGGCCACTGCAAGTCACTAGCTCCAACCTGCTTGTGTCAAACACATTCCTGACAGTATTTTTGGTTTACTAGTGTCCTGATAAGACCAATAGGTACGGCTATGGAACAATGCACTATTCTACTAAGAAGTTTCAACACAACCAGATCACAATATTCTAAAGAGTAAAGAAAAAAAATGGTAACACAGCTAACATCTAAGTTGTCCACATATGAAGCTGCTGTACAAAAGTCATTCTTGCTCTAGACGGTATCTTTACACTGAGGTTCATTTTCCCCTAATACTTATTCCTCTATTCCCTTGCAACAGCCCTCTCATTTCTAAATGACATTAAAACATGTAATATCTTGCACACTATCTATTTGCCATTATCTTGAAGTATAAGATTAATTGCTAGGTGAACGTTGGAGTGCTTTACCTGATGAAGCCCCTGTCTAGCAGGGACAGCTGTTCTCACAATGTCATCAATTGACCACCACTGGTCAGCAAGATACAGGGCTACAGCTTGAGAGAAACAAGGGAAATAAAAAGTTAGTGATTCTTACCATTCCAAAAGAAACATTTACATTAAAGTTGTTAAATAATCAGGAATAACACTGTAGTAATCAAATTAGGCATCTTCTAGGTGGCACTATATTACTGTAGCTCCTACTACCCCAGCACAACCAATGGGGCTCTATACATCCCACCCATATGGAATGCTCACTAGTCCAAAACTTTTTTTGATAACTGAGACTAATAAACACTTTTTTTTTTTTTTTGCAGTACGTTATACAGGAACTATTTTTCGGACATAAGCACTATCCTTCAACACTGTGCTCTAACATCTCCTTCCACTAAAAACTCTGCCTGTCGAGATGAGTCTCACTCATACGTGTATTTTACTATTGGGTTGCTAATGGATATTGATACTGAAACTGTGCAAGTTTTAGGGAGTTAGATGAATGTAAAAAGGCTGATGGCCATGTGAGCAGCAGTCAGAACGAGTGTGATCTATAGGCATTTGCAGCATACTTGGCAATCATATACATGGCATTAAATGGAAGAAGGAAACATGGAGAACTGGAAGGGGAGGAAGAAGGAAGGAAGAAATGGAGAAGAAAACCCACAAAAATCATGTCATTTCAGCCAGAGCTCTGCTAGGACTTCAAGCTAAAGACAAATTTATGTGTAATGCTGATCAAGCACTATCAATAAAGAGCATCTAAATTCATGTGCAAATTAATGGATTCTAAGAATGTTCAATAAATACCTTTCGGAGAGGTGAAACATACTTAAAGAGATCAAGAGATATATGTTGTACTACGATACAGACAAGCACCACATTATTTTGCTACATATCTTTTGAATTCAATGGGTCCAGTTCTGATCTGATTAGTGTGCAAAGGTCTAGCACTTGTGTATATAAATCCACAACAAAAAAAAATAGTATGTAGACAAAAAGGGAATAACATATGCTCAAGTGGCAAAGTTATGAGCTACAGTAGCATGAAATGAGCAAGGGCCTGGTTACACATATTTTTCACCAATAAAAAAAAAAAGAAATAGCAATACAGAGATAAAAATCTTGAAATGAAACCTGTGAGTGAGTCCCATGGTGCAAACAGCGCAAGAACTTTGTGTGTATGCTCTTCACCATAAAGAGGAACGAAGCCCACAGATGTCAAGCTAATAGGAACCTGAAACAAAAATGTACAGTAATTCAGTAGACTCTTGTTAAAACAACAGTAGTAAAATACACAGAAAATATTTATCAAGGTAAACAAAATGAAAACTGAAGATCAAGTCCTTAACAGCTAACTGTAAAATACAAACATCAGACCCCAGTCCTTACTTCAGACATTTCTTCTTAGAGACAAACCACATCTAAAGAGCTCTGACTCTCAAGCTGTGGCATATTTAGCTGCAGTAATTTGTACAGCTCTCTTCTGCCAACAGTTTGCATTTGTGAGCGCAACTGAAGTAAGGTGCGCAAGGAGCCAGCATTATGTTCACTTCAACAATCCCAACCATGCACGCCACCAAAGCCAGCAGAAGAATGAGGCAGTCAGTCAAGCACTGAAACAAACTGGCACAGCAAAACTGTGTTTGTTAACAAGGTCTAATGTGCTAAAGTGGGAAGGCAATTTCAAAAGGGTTTTGTTCCCTTGAGTTACACATGTTAGAAATTCTGAAGTTGTCTACTTGATTTTACTCCTCAGAAAAAACATGAAAAGGGTCAAATAAACTCCTTTTGAGGAATCAGCTACCTTTGTGGAAATGCATTTTGATATTTAAATTCACATTTCCATTACTAAATTAATGTATAAAAAACTTGACAGACATGAATGGTGTATTAGACAGACTTGCTTAACCAATTTAAGAAGATTATGATATGCTATTGTCACAAATGAAGATGTTAATACAAGCAAACATTTAGGCATACAGCACTTGCATAAATGCAGGAAAGTAGTCAAGACTCTGCTTCTGCCAAGGAATCTGCAGCGCTGATGTTTAGATCCCACAGAAAATCCTCTCAGTTCACTTACTTTTCATTAAAGCTATACAATGCTGGTTTTATTGGTACTGGTTCTAATAGAAGTATTCATCTGGGCAGAACCAACACTAACCAATTTATCACACAAGGGGTAAGTGTTTAAAACCTAAACGTGTCACAGCTATTCTCTACTAGAGCTCAATAACAGCATAGAATATTTCAGATAAAGAAAAAGGAACCACTTATGAAATTAGTGAAGCTTATTAATCAAAACTTGAACCCAAACATGAAGAACAATGAAGGACTGATACAAAAAGAGCCGGTTAGCTTAAGTAAATCATGAACCCCTCAGTGATGATGATAGGCTTTTGAGAATGCATGAGGTGCTCATTTTTAGGTAAGAATTTGATTCATCAGTTGAAGATTTAAGTTTATAGTCAGGTTAGGTTTTTCTGGGTTTTTTAAAATGACTTAATATATACAGATCCATTGCCTAGAAGCAGCACACAGTAACTGATACCCAGATTTAAACCCAGTTACAGAGTGAAAAAAGTAGAGTTTAACACACAAATTCTGAATTTGGAAAATGCAAAAGCTTTGATAAAGTAATTCTGAAATTCAATAGGACTGGATATCTTAAATCTACGAGGACATTAAGAACACTGGTACTACTGTATTTGCTAGTTCTTACCTTGCGGCGGTCTGGCAGAGAAAAGAATTCAGGAGAGTTTGGATTCCCCCACCGAAGGTCAAAGAGGTAGTCCTCTGCTGAGTTCTCCAAGTCCTCATGACTGTAATTGTTCAATATATCCACAGGGAATGACATGCTCTTGAGAAACAAAGCAACATTATTAACGTAGATAGTTTGAGACATACAATGCACACATAAATAAGACTGTTGAACACCCACACTCTGCTGTTCACTACAGTCCTCTATATCCATGACAGAAAAGAGAAGTGCTCCAGCATTTAGGATTAAGTAGGATGGTGACCAATAACAGTCCGTCTGTAAAAGAATCAAATCTGTGCTCAGAAGCAGAAAAGGATGAGATTAGCCTATAGATCCTGCTAGACCTCAGTTATGGCAGACTGCCACATACGACATGTTTCCAACATAAAAGCCTCATGTTTGCAGCACAAGTACATGCTGCTTTGAGGTGGCAGACTGAGTTCTATCTCCCTCCCAGATGAAGTTTTTCATGTCACAGGTCAAGCTGTAACTGGGTGATAAACAAAAAGTAAACCACACAGATGATAACAAGATGGAGTTAATTTGAGACTTTGCATTTAAATCCATCTCTGAAGAAATCAAAACATTGCTCAGGATTTTTCTCAACAACTGGCCAGTTAGTGTGCCTAACAGATGGTTGTTTCCAAAAGCATTTCATCTGTGAACAGAAACTTATACAAGCTCATTAAAAACAAAGCCCACAACAGACCAAAGAGAGACACTTTAAGGAGATGACAAGACAAGACTAGAGCACTGAAGCCAAACCATAGTGGCAATAACTCCTTAAAAGCTCAGATTCAAATTTTCCTTGTCAAAGCACTGTTAAATTAAAATGAGCAAGAGCTCCTGGAATCTACTGTGTGGTCTTCAGGTAAGGCTCTTCCAGCTCTATAAAACTATAGACAGAAATAGATCCCTCAGTTACTTTCAAGCTATGACTCAAATTCTCAGAAGCATGAATTAACACAAGTTCATGAGAACCTACTCTGGTGTTCTGGAGGAACACAGGGATCTTAATCTGTCTTGCTCAGCTCCCATGAACCCATCTCACAAGTCTCTGAACACAAAGGTTTTCATGCAAGTTTTATGATTCTTAGTCTTCACTACGGAGTCTTTTCTTTTCAGTTTTATTCTAAATCTTAATGTGCAGTGATTTTTTTTTCCTCTGTCTTCAGTCCCCTCCATTTAACCCACCATTCATTATTCTACTGACACAGGTATATCCAGTGCAAAATAACATCTTATTCTGACTCAAACAGTAGAAATTAAAAGTCTGCATTTTAAAAGCTTTGAAACAGCAATAATATGCTACTACTAAGTTGATTGAAGAGAAGAGGCTGCTCCTTCTACAGAAGAGATTTTTTTCTTGTTAGAATTGAACTACAAACTTGGACATGACTTCATTTGCATCTACAATTGCTGCCTTTAACATTTTTCCTGATGAAAACACTAATGTTTTCCATGAGTGCTATTGTTCAGATATACACATGCATTCCTCAGAGGCATTTCCTTTCAAATTCAGGTCATTCCTTCCCCTCAGCTGTTATTTGCATTTTCTCCTGCCTTCCCTTCCAGTCTCTCACATTCATCCTACTATTGCTCATTGACCCTATCAGATACTTAGCTGCATCTCTTAATTCTCCACCTGTTTCTTCCCACATTTCAGGGCTGCCCTTGCCGACACCAACTCCTTTGGCTCCCCCTGTTCGCAAGCAAGCTGATTTCCAGAGCCAAAGGTGAGTTGTGCATGCCTTTGAATGCAGCAGCAACGCACAGCAGACAGAGGAGCTGCTGTCAGGGGTGAAATTCATCCACCACCAGTCTCCTCATCTCTAGCAGATATGGCTTGTCTGCCTGTATTACAGCTCTCAAACACACCAGCAATACTGCACAGACTGTGCTGACGTAAGCATGTTGCAAGAAAAAGCAAGAAGTATAAGATCACATGACACTACTTCTACAAGAGGATGAGGCTTTGCCATCTGGTTAACTGCAACAGGCCAGGTAAATTCTGCTGTAAAGGAATACAGGTACGTGAAAAACACAAAATTTAATTTTCTGTATGCTGGCAGAAAGGGTAACCCACCTCTATTATTAAAGAAATACCTAAGTGCTTAGATAGCTCTGCTATTAACAAAGAAATTGAGCTGAGATTTCATTATTACATGATAAACAGACAAACAAGCCACAGGCTATAACTTTAGGACTCTAGGCAGTAATTCCTGACATTTTTTTGGAATAAAATAATGAAAGACTGAAGCAGAAAACATGCAATAAGAAATCCAGTAGATTATCTGAGTTGCAACTACTATACCACTATGAAAATAAAAGCAGCAACCATATCTTTGCTTATAAGCAAAAAAGGCTAACTAATACATTCATTAAATTAGCTTAAAAATCATTCACAGACCTCTTTTCAGTTTGCTCTTAGGGCCGCCTTTCTCATGGCACACTTTGAATTTATTTACTCTTAACTCCCAGTAGACACTTTTAACTTTTTCTTTCACAGCATTTACAGAGAACATGTTCCACAAAAGAAAACAATACAGGGAAATTTTCAAGATTAAACCAAGTAAAACCTACTCAGCAGCTCTCCTAAATAACCATTTATCTTTTTTACCATGCAGCAGATTAGACATGTAAAGTTACAAGCTCTCATACACTTGTGTGATGTATTTTGTCTCAGTATTGCTGAGGTCAGAAATAGTTCACTTTTAAGTTCACTACATCCCTGAAGAAATCAGTAACTGTTCACAAAGTTATCAAGTTATAATAAAAGCATTAAACAAGTGATGAGAGAAGCACATTCCATGCCAATCTACAGCAGAGCATAAGGACGTAGTTCACAATACAAAATGGAAGCATCTCAAATTCAAAATTCAAAATAACCTACCAAAGACAAATGAAATGTCTTCCAACAGTAATGAATTAATTAATTAATGAATTAATACATGTTCCTCACTAAAATACAAGTGGTTTGTCAGTATTTTAAACAAAGTAAAAATACAGATGGCTCTGTATCTAGCCAGTCTCAAGTAAAACAGGAGAGAGAAAAAGGGCCAGAGAAAACAGCTTTTTAGGTTTTCTTGACTAGAGCATTAACACATCTTTGCTGCAGAAGCAGCAGGAACAGCACAGGTCTCTGCCATGCAATTCCTCATGCCCCTTTTTGTTGCTCTAAACCTCCATGCACTGCACAACTGTAAAACTGTCAGATCAAATCTTTGTCACCCACTGCACGACCATGCTCTGCTCATGGGCTACCATTCCAATTGGTTAGCACACAGTCAGGCTGACTGAGCACATGCAATGTAGCCCTAAGCAACCAAACTCATCATGACCATTTGTACATAAAAGCATATTGGAAGAGTGTGTTCGGAGGGAAGAGAAGGAAATTAATTTTATTTTTCAAATGAGGCAACTCAGGCATTTCATTTTTCAAGTGAAAGAAAATAAATCTTACACTCTTCAAAAACATATCATTTCACAAAATAATATTAATGGTTTTGTGTAATAAACTCACATGAACAATATTTGCCTTAATGTGGAACCATATGACTTTTTCTCTTGTCAGCATTATGCAAGCTATTACACGAGAAATGACACGTCCTTTTTTAGGAACAGCTGCAACACCAGAGGGTAACAGATCAGTTCATGGAATGCCAACAAAAACCACATTTAACAGGATGAGTGAACACATTCCTGTGCAACACAGGCACTTCTTTATTCACAAAATCTTTATTACTATTAGCACTAAGGTAAAAAAAAACCAATGGAATAAGTGAGCAACATTGCAAATTGGTTTAACTATAAATTATATCTACAACCTCTATTTCATCTCAGAGTGCATGAGAGATGCACAGTACACACAGCTTCCAGCACACGTGGATTTGAGCAGGAATCAAGAGATCTATTCATCCCTTTGCAGTTCCTTAATAATGAATGACACAAAATTGCAGAAAGATAATAAGCCAAAAGCTATGTCTTACAGTATGTCAGAGGGCTTAAATAGAGCTTAAAACTGGGTGGATCTCAGGGCAAGTGAAGTCTAAGAGGTTAGGCTGACAGACAAGGATTTAGAGGAATTTCCAGCTGTAGCACAGACTTCATGTGAACATAGACATATTACTTGATCTGCCTGAACTCCTTTACAAAACACAAGTAATCTTTACCTCAGAGAGACCAGTGTGAGAAATACTTCACTGAGATCATGAGATACTGGAACAAAAATTGTATCAAAACTTGACAAGTACTGGAAATATACAATTACTTACACAGCACAGCTTACCTGAACAGCTCATTTTCCTTAAAAAATAAAATAGTAAAAAAATAAAATCACGAAAAATCATCCAAGGCCTTTTCAACATAAGATAATACCTGGGAGAAATAACCATGCAGGTGAACAATCTTCAGATTTAAATTCATTTTTAATAATAAATAATTACTATTTAATTAGTTGTTTTGGGGTTTTGTTTAACTGTGATTGGAAGATTAGAGAACAGGTGCCAGGATGCTCAAGCCATGACCTGCAAAACTTTTCTGCTAAACCAGGAGAACCAATCCAGACCCAGCCTGCAGGACACAAGTACAGGTCCAGTCCTGTGATGAAGCACTGGCCTACTCAGACAAACAGTAAATTGCAGTAATGTCTGACCCAAGCTTTGATCTGTTTCAATGAGTGCAGAAGTATTGGATCACCAAACCCTTCAAGGACTGCTATGCATTTCCTATGAATCAACACACACCTTAAACCAAGTTCTGTTTTAAAAATATCATCCATGATCCTACCATGACCTCCCAGACTAGCTATGAGCTACACCTGGGCTCACATCATGAGAAGAGACATAAATAACAAGCTAAACATATATGTCCACACATACACCGGTTCCAGAGGAAGACAACCCAGGACTGCAGAAGTCCCAGGCAATGACCCAGGCCCAGACTGATGATGCACCAAAGCAACAACGACCTTGATCAGAGCAGCAGAAGCATCATTTCCATTTTGCTGTGTTTGTTTCCCACTTTGGAACATCCAGTTTCTGGTCTGGTGAAAGCTGTGAAACTACATAAATGTTGCAGGAAAATGTAAAATTTTTAAAAAGTAGTCTTTTCAGTCTCCTGGCTTCAACTGCAAAACAAAATTGTCATATCTGCCAATTCTAGAACTGTTAAACTCTCTTACCAATTACTCTATTAACAGACAAATTACATAAACATTTCTTTGCTTTTACTACCAGCTGTTACATACACACAGCATTTCCATTTTGTTTCTTCTTTATTCAACATCAAATATTTTAAACTGTGAGGACTTGTTTTTGAAGTATTGTTTTCTTGTTTCTATAAAAATAGTCTGAAATACTTAAATAAGTTTAAAAGTTCATAATTTTCTATTATAAAAATAAGTAAATTTTAAACCTACCCTAAGATAATTAGTCATTTAAATATGTTTAAGGGAGTGCATACTTGGTTTATCATGCATATACTTGGTTTATCAAGTGCATATCTTGGTTTATCAACATAATTGAAATACATAGAGAAAACCTGTCCCATAGTTACCTATTTAGACCACTACTGTAACAAAGCTTTTGTGTTTTAGAAACATCCCCATGTCTTAAAACTCTAGTAATTTTAATCGGTAATGTTATGTACACTGACTGTAGCAACAGGAAGACATTTTAGGAAAGAGGTGTTGAAATTTTAAACAATAGAGGGTGTATTAGGATTTCTTGAAAACTGTACCGGCTTGAAGTAGCAACAAAAATACACTGATCTGCCACATTGAATAGATGACTCAAGCCCTCCTCACTCAGCTACTTATTTAGACATAGGTTTTCTTGGGTTTTAAATTGCGAATTTGGGGATTGGATAACAGGTCTGCAAACCACTATCCACACCTTAGCACTAAGGCATATAAATACTATTTCCCTGCAGTACAGCTTTTGTTCACATTTTTTGAGAATTCAGGCAAATAAATCTTAAATACAAGTTCTTGACAGCTCAGATAGATTTGCTCTGATTTCTTTTTTTTTTTCTTAAAAGGAAAAATAAGGGGTTTTTTGTTTGGTTGGCTTGGTATCATTTAAAGTAACATAAAACCCAAACAACATCTAATCATACCCTGCAAAATCACAAACAGAAAGTTCTTAAGGAAACGCACAGCAGTGTCTAGAAATTGCTGTCAACGTCAACCAAGATCTCTGGATTAATATGCCAGCCACATTACCCGTAATCTGCTTGAAGCAGCTTATGCAACTCTAGTTTTCTATCAGACACACAAATTAAAGCTGTTGATTTGAATGCAAATAAACAAACAAAAACAACAAATCCTTTCCCTTCATTGATTAGCCACACAATGTAACTTAGACATATAGCACAGAATTATGAAATCTACATACAGGATTCAATTCACCAGCAAGAATTATGGTCAGAAGTTCTAAATATGGGTTTGAACACTCTCTTATCAAATGAAACACGAACAAGGACAGAAAGAGGAAGAGTCGTCCACATTAAAGAAAAAAGAAAAAAAGTACTTGCATCTGATTTCTTTCAATAAGAGGTGACAGGGTAGCACCAGGAGAAGACTTGCAACTTCTCTCTCAAACCCACCTTAGGTAGATCAGGTTCTTACGCATATGCCCAATTAGTCACCTGTGCAACACCACTAGCATTTTACTCAGGTGATTTAAATTAGCCTGCTTATTTAATCAATGACTAGGTTCTTAGATATATAAACTACTAACCTGTTATTTATATTTTTCTACAGTCTCATATTTTAATGAGATTATCATCTGGTTTTTTGAAGAGCACTTCCTTCAGTAGGGAGTTTTGGAAACTAATATGCATTAGTGTTTCCTACAACAAAAATGTGCCAGAGATATACTAAATCAAAGTTCTGTATTTGAGACTGGTCAAAATAAACACAATCAATAAATTGGGAAAATTAGTTTTCCTTAAAGAAATCTCTCATGCCTTCCCTTTCAACTACTCTGATTCAAGGTGACTATATCCATACATAAAATGAAAACCATTCTAGTTGTGTTTGAAAATAATTAACCTGTATAAGATAGAAAGATACAGCCAGGTGGGATTATTACTTCATGAATCCGCCTCTCTCTAATGTATGTCTGATCTTTCCACTGCTCAGCACTCACTCTTCTTTCTTACTTCCCACTTTCCTCTAATTTCCCTTCACTACATGACAAACTTGTTTAGGGGCTAAGAAAATAACACCGAACCCCACACAGATACCTTTAATGACCTACCTTTCGTCTCTGGTCACTACTCTTTCCTCCTTCCATGCCTCAGCAGTTTGAAGCAGTTGGTGTGCAGTTCTGCAGCTCCATCCTCAGCACCCTCCAATTTTGCTGATGCAGTTTAGGCCTTACACCATCTGCTCCTAAAGACCTTAACGACCTTCCTATAGCTCAGCACTCGTAGCCCCCACACAGCCTCTCTTCACAGGTGGCTGATGAGCCACCTGGGATGTACACAGCCACACTGCTCTTATCCCTGCTCATCTTCCACAATTTCTGTAGGTTTACCTCCTGGTTCTCCAGGCATTTAACAAGGCAATATTCTGAAGCTTAATTTGCTGCTTGTTATTAGAAGATCATCTCTTACTCCCACTTGGCACCCACATTTCTTGGCAGCTTCTTCCATTTTCAAACCTTCATATCCTCCTCTAACATAATCCCACTGATTTCCAAGGGCCGTCTCATAAATACATCTAGTGATTTCAGAGATAAGAACAAAAAAGAAAGCTCCTTTTCAACCATACTTAGAAAAAAAAATAAAAGGGACAACAAAACCCACCAAATCTGGGTAGACAGCTGGTGGACTACGAAGCCCAACATAACTAACCTAACACCACAGTGAGACTGGAGTTGCAGTAACCCTATGTACGCATTTGCATCTATTTTTAAAATGCTTGGTTGCTCTGTCCTATCTGCTATCCCCACAACTGGGGCAGACGTCAAAGCTGCACAGATTAGATCAGCCAGTCACAGATACATGTTAGCACAGTCTAATGAGTTACTTCTCATCAGCCAAAGAACGGCAACTCTCTCTGCGGCTGCTTCGAGAATATTCCACATGGAAATTCAAATGATAGTGTCTATAGCTACTAACAGTGAGGAGAAGGTGATTAGTCTCTGCAATCACAGTATCCATACCCGAGGAGTTACTAAAACAGTTGTCTGAACTACTGCTATGCCACATGAAGTCCGGCTTTCAGCAGACAAGCTGTAGGAAAATTCAATAGTTAAGCAGTACTCAATCTCGTCTTGTTTAAATTATCTGTAGGTGGTTTTGCCTGCTTTTTAATGTCTTTTGCAGCAGGAGACCTACAATTAAGAAAACAACATATAACTTAGAAAGCAGCAACTGCCTCCATTTTGTGGGTGATTCGAATGAAAATGTAGAAAGGGGAATAGAAATTAACATGAGATGTTCCTGGACACAGGACTGCAAATAAACAAGGCTGCAACAAGAGATCCCTGTCAGCCAACCATAAAACTTTCTTGCAAACCAACAAGCACATAGAATTGTGATGATTCAGACTCTCACTGTATGGCCCTATGGCCCCTTTACAACAGCCTGAGGATCAGAATTGTGAAAGCAGTGAGTCAGTAAATACAACACATTTGGAGCACTGAGAATTTAAACCTCATCACAGATTAAAAATTTCTGTTTTTCCCAGAAAGGGAATAGGCAGCTATCTCCAAATTCTTGACCCAACTCCAGTATCTTGAAGATACTACAATTATCTTCAGAAGATGACAGATGGCTAAAAATACAGTGTTTAATATGAGCAGGTAAAATTCTGAATTTTACCTGCTGCTTGTGCTCAGTGTTCAACTGTAGTGAGTTCTTTCAGCTGCTTTGCACAACAAATGATGAACTACAATAAGATGACGCATTTCACAGGCATACTCACAAAGTAGTGTGTGGACTTACCAAAGCAGTGTGGGATCACTCCAAAAGAACTAGGGACACAGATAATGAGAAAGAAATTTACCTTGCCTTTCTCAAAGGAAAGGCAAGGTGAAAGTCATATGTCAAGATTCTCACACACATCAAAAACATTGCTCAAAGGCTTTTAGACAACATGCTTGGGCCACAGACAGGATAAGGAGTCATTAGTGAGTCCCAGCCTGAGCCTAGCCATGCCATGAAGAGATACTACAAGTTACCGTCCCAGGTGACAGAGACCATTCTCACAAACACAGTAATAGCTGAAAGTGGTCCCATATGTCCATGCAGAACAGCACCATTACTTCGTCACCTTTACAAAGGCCACAAAAACTGACTACCTCTGCCTAGCTCACAGTTGTAGTCAGCAGTGACTATGTTTATCTTTCTCATCCGATCTTCAGAAGGATGGAAAAAAGGCACATATGGACTAAAACTAGAAAATTAGAAGTAAACTCCATCCTCTGAAAAATAAGCAAGTAACAAAATAATATGCAAACTGAGTATCAATATGATTAAAAAGCTAGGAAAGAGGCATCTTGTAAGCTGCTCCAGCTAGCAGAAAAAAAAAAAAACATTAGGAAGATCTGGTATTTGTTTGTGTAGAAATCCTGTTCCCAAAACAAAGGAAGAATTAAATAGCAAAAAGAGTTTTCATTGCTCAGAACCAGAACCAAGAATCTGTTCAGACTGACAGAATCAACTGACTTATGTCTCCCCCAAAATGAATCTCTTCTCCCCAGTGTTCATACTTCCTTGTCATCCAAACCAATATTTAACAAAATCCTTAGCAGATTGATTCCTGAGCAGCTCTGCATTTGCCTTTTATTTCGGTAGTGTCATACTTGTGGATAGTTAATTTTTGTTTCCCACAAATATCTGGGTATGGCCACTGCTGGTTTTGTTCAACCCATGACAGCCACGTTATAAAAACCTAACCACTAATTTGCATCCACAAGGCATCAGTAAACATGTTACTACAGGAGCCAAGTTCAATGCCTGCAAATTTCACCAAGAATGTCTCTAATAGCAGAAAGGAATTCACACACAACCTCCTCCCAGTTGTCATCTGCCCTCATCCCCATCAGCAACCATCCTGACATTCCAAGAACTCACAAGCTTCTGTCAGCATGCTGCATTTCCCCTGCTTCTCACTGTAATACAAGTTGGTAAGATTCAAACTTTTAAGCTACACCTTCTAGTACCTAGGCTATCCCATTACGGGTGTACTTGAGTTTTTGAAACAAACAAACAAACAAACTTTAAAAGCTTCACTAACTTGTCTTCTCTGGAAATGCAGACATTACTTGATTGCTAGTGGTGGGTTTGGACAAGTTAAGTAAGCTACTCATGCTTCTGAGCATACCACCATACTGTACGTTGTTAAAAAGCAAACAAACAAACAAGCAAAAATCCCAAACCAACAAACAAAAAAACCCCAACAACTAAAAGAACAGTATTAGCACTGCTGACTCATTATACTAACTCTAAATCAGTGCTCAGCTTAAGACTGAGTTGCCAGGAATCAGTTTATTACCTCCTGCTCCTTCAAAGAACTCTTTTCTGCAGCTTCAGACTAAATGTTGACAACATAAACTCTCAGTGTTCAGGTATCAAAATAAATAAACTATTCCGACATTTTTAAATCCTTTGAAGTTGTCTGTGCTGCACTGTAGCAACATTTACATTGCTATTGTTAAAATTCCCAGCTATTTTATCATTATCAGCTCACAAATTATTCGAATTCCCCAATTATGGTTACTGCTGACTAACTCTACAACAGCTGTGAGAAGTATTATTTAACCTAGAATACATTTCTATTTGCAGAAAAAAAGAGCTAGATAAAAGACTGGTCTTCCAGCAACACACTTGCTAATTTCAGCACACTTCACATTTTTACACCTGATGTTTTAGAAGAATGAAGCCAGTTAGGGTGAAGACAGCATTTCGTACCATTCGAAGTTCACCAGTTCTCCATGCTGGGGAAAGGCTGGTGCAGCTGCAGGCTCACAGCCACTGCCACGCCAGAACTCCTGAACTGGGTGTATTCTTCTAGCACTGCCTCAGGAGCTACTGATTCGACAGAGACCACACCTTTACTGATTATTCTTTCTCTTCAGTAATCCACAGAATGAAAGAAACCTATTTAACCACCTTTATTTTACATGTTATGGTGAAGTCCAGAAGAGGGGGTAACAGTGGATTCAATTCATCCTGGTTCATAAACAATTTCTCATCACAAGCAGCAGCGAGAGATGCTGGCCGTGTGAGTATGGAGGTCCCCTGTCCTACAGCATTCTGACATGAAATGTTAATGTACACAAAACAAAGTACAAGACAAAGAGAGGGACAACTCAGATTTGAAAACAAATCAAAAATCAAAACTATTAAATGGCTGTACAACACACTGTTCAGTATAAAATTCAGAGAAATGGATTTTCCTACATTTTCAATTCAAGGAATCATTAGAACTTACAGAATTATCATTTAAAACAGTAGTAGGGTTTGCAGTTTACTCTGGAAACAAAGAAACAGATATGTTAGTCCTGACAATTCTCACTAATTTTATTGAGATTTTAGGAAAGATTAGAAAGCTCATTACTCTTTTGGGACAGGATTATTTTACATATTTTAGCAAGCTATTTAAAAGCGTCTCTGAAATCTCAGACTCACTGGAGAGCACCAACTAAATTTATAATGATTAAATAAATATATGCTGTCACATCCCATTGTTCAGAAAAAAAAAATCAGCAATAGCAGACAAAACTGCAAGAGTGTGAGAAAATAGCTACCAAGACATTGCATATGCCATTTTGGTTATATTTAAAACAATGCAGTAGAGGAAACACATTAGAGCGGGCTAATCCGCTCAGACTTGTTTAATCCACACTGCAACACCTGGAAGAGTAAATTTGAGAGCAGGTTTGAATTCTGATTGAATGATTTATTTTTTTAAATCCATTTCTATTGTAAGAAAAAGGGTTTTTGTTTTTCAACAGGTTACAGAATGATTACCCAAGAGACATTCATTGACAAAAAAAGCAGGTCCAAAGGAAAGTGCACACCTCTGCCACTGCTGCTGCAAACATTCACAGACAGAAGAATGACCGCAGCTTTCTGGAATGTATAGTTTGGAATGTATAGTTGATACAATGTGATGAAAAAGTTACAGCCTTGAGAGTCAGGAGTAAAGTTTTTATCTGCGAGGAAACAAGAAGCTAATATCTTGCATGGAAAAATATTTAAGGAATGCCAATGTGAAAATAAGCCTAAGTAGACATTACTTCAGCTCTAATACTGCTATTCGTACTTCCAGTTTAGAAACATAATTGGTAACACCTTTAAATGATCACTACTACTTGATATTCATTGACTGGTAGAAAATAGAGATTGATAACGAGTCTTATCATACCTAAGAACGTAAAGCAAGTGAAGGGCTCCTCTACTCTGATGAATTTCTCTAGCACAATCAAATCCCATGTTCGTCTTTTAGTGATTTTTGTACCAAACATGAAAATAAAAGCGTTAATAAGTGTCAGCCTTAATACAGAAATGAACTTCCTCTGTCTTTCACTGGCAAAGACTCTGCACTGGACTAGATATGCAAGTACAACTATTTAGAACAAATTGTGCTTATGCAATGTGTGGATAAGAAGAGCTTTAAGATAACTTTGAGTTGTATTATCTTTACAACACTAGCAGACATTAAAAAAGAAAAATTACACACACACACAAAAACCTCCACCCTTTTGATTACTAAATCAAAGAGATATTATCTACCTTGATGTGCATACTGAAGAAATTAACAGTATTTTCCAATTCATTTTGCAGAGTTATGCCCCTTTGTAAAGTGTCTAGTTATGTAACACTCCAAAAAGAGTTCTAGATTATGCATTGCTAGAGAGATATTGTAAAAGTACAGTAGAATCCCATCTTAATTACTCATCTTGTACAACAGGAAAGAAAGACACTGTAAAACATTTGATTGTGCACAAAGAAAGTGATAAGAAATATCAGACTGGAGAAAGAGAAACAAAGAAAGAACTTAAAAACCTGCCTGCTATACCAGCAGCTCAAAAAAGCAGTGTTGAAATTGAGATGCTCGCTGACATTAATAACACCTGAATTTGAACATTGATTGCATAAACCACTCTCTGCCCTAATATTTTTCCACTATGAAACAGATGATAAAATGTTTTTTTCACTAGCCACCATTAAGATGAAAAGCAAGAAGTTCTTCGGTACCTAAATCACGCAGAGGTGAATTAAACAAGAAAGGTATCAGTGTGGCTGAGGAAACGGAGAGAAAATGCACTCAGCGCCTATAGAGTTTGACGGAGGAGGAAGACTATGGTCACTCTAATCTGTGGCAATCTCTTATAGGTCCTCCAGTGAGGCAGAACTGATTTCATTAAGATGATCACTCTGACACAGTGCTTATTCCCCATAAAAACTGGTGGGCTCTGTACTAGGCTGTGACCAATGGTGCAGCCCAACGCATAAAATGAGTAAGTGCAGTTATGCAGAACATGAAAAAAGTTCCCTCCTCCTGCATATATTTACACAAAAAAGGCAAATATCATCTGAATAGTATCTCCACACCAAAAGCTAGTTTTCTAAATTTCTGATTATTAATAACTGAAAACTCTACAGCTCAGAAGAGCTTAAAGATAATTCCTTAATGGTTTCCTCTAAATAGAACATTAATATATGTATAAAATTGGTGAGTGAATATATTTTGTTTTCCATTAACGCTAGTAAAACCTTTTGCTCTAGCTCTCAGTGCAACCCACTTTCTCAGGCTGCATTTAACACTCATAAGCAGGATAGCAATGCTACATCAACTGATATCTTAGGCAAGATGCTTCCCCATGTTTTAAGAGGAATGAATCAATCCTACCTCAAAATAAAATTCCAAAAGACTTACACGTCACATGTAGGAAAACAGAAGAGTGTGTGTGCATGTGCAACTGCGCGTGTCCACATGTATTTGCACACGTACACACACACAGAGCCATCTTTGTGGGAGATAGCAACTGTAGCATTGCAATTGCTGTTTCCATACATACGTGAAGATGTATGGAGGTATAATGGATCTTACACTTGTGTATGGCTATAATACGTAAATTTCAACGCTACAATAGAAGAGCCCACAAAAGATGGCTGGTCCCGGCCAACACAGAGTGGCCTGAGCCAGAACTCACACCGAACTCGGCGTGCCGCAAGCTCCGCGAAGGCCGGGGGCGGCGCGGGGG
>VZTF01003252.1:917911-947151 GCA_013397755.1 Cnemophilus loriae
CTGAAAAAGACATGGCCTGCCCCCTCCAAGCGGGCCCTGCCACTGGCCACAGCCGAGCCCATCAGTGGTTACAGTAGCACCTCTGGGGTCATATATTTGAGAAGTAAGAAAACAACCTGCACACCCCCAGCCCAAGAGAAGAGGGAAAACATGTGAGAGAAGAAGATGTAAAACTTTTCGACAGCATCCAAAGCAGGGCGACAAAGATGGTGAAGGGCCTTGAAGGGAAGCCATATGAGGTGCGCCTGATGTCACTTGGTCTGTTCAGCCTGGAGAAGAAGAAACTAAAGTCAGATCTCATTGCGGTTACAGCTTCCTCATGAGGGGAAGAAGAAGGGCAGGCACTGCTCTCTTCTCTGTGGTGAAGAGTGGCGGGACCCAAAGGAATGGCCTGGAATTGTCAGGAGAGATTTAGGTTGGATATTAGAAACAGGTTCTTCACCCAGGGTTGGTTGGGCACTTGAAGAGCTCCTCAGGGAAGTGGTCATAGCACAAAACTGACAGAGTTCAAGAAGTGTTTGGACAATGCTCTCAGGCACATGGTGTGATTCTTGGAGATGCTGTTTGGCAGGGCCAGGAGTTGGACTTGATGATCCTTGTGGGCCCTTCCAACTCAGCATACTCCATGATTCTGTGAGAAACAACTCTGCAGACATTGAAGACAGTGAAGAAGGAGGTGGAGGAGGTGATACAGGCACCAGAGCAGACGTTCTGCTGCCACCCGTGGTGAAGACCTGCAGGGGCTGTGCACCTGCAGCCCACGGTGGAAAATGAGATCCACTCGAAGCCTGTGGTGGATCTCACTTTGAAGCAGGTGGATGCCCAGAGGAGGCGGTGACCCATCGGAAAAGCCATGTTGGAAGGGCTTGTCTTCTGTCAAGACCTTCCAAAACCTGTGAACTTCTGTCAAGACCTGTGGACCTCTGGAGAGACTAGCCCACGCTGGTGCAAGTTTTCTGCCAGGGCTTGTGATCCTGGGGACAACTCAGCCTGGGGCAGTCTGTTCCTGAAGCACTGTGCTCCACGGGAGGAACCCACACTGGAGCAGTTTGTGAAGAACAACAACCCATGGGAAAGACTCATATTGGAGAATATGGAGGAGTGTTTTCCTTAAGAGGGACCCCATGCTGAACTAGAGGAAAAGCGTGAGGTGTCTTTCTCCTGAGGAGGACACAGCACTAGAGGCAGCATACAACGAACTGACCACAACCCCCATTCCCTGTCACCCTGTGCTGCTTGGGTGGAGGAGTAGAGAAAATCAGGAGTGAAGTTGAGCCTGGGAAGAAGGAATGGGTTGCGGCCGAAGTGCTTCTAAGGTTTGGGGTTATTTCTCATTATCCTACTTTGGTTGGATTGGTAAGAAATTTAATTAATTTTCCCCAGCTTGAGTCTGTTTTGCCCATAGCAGTAAGAGGTGAGTGATGTCTCCTGGCCCCTTACGCTGACTCAGAAACCTTTTGCTATACTTTTTCTCCCCTGTCCAGCTGAGAACAGGAGAGACAGAGCAGCTTTGGTGGGCACCTGGCACCCAGGCATGGTCAATGCATCACACTAAAATAATGTAACTTTTCCGAAACAGATTACAAGTTGGAGGCGGGGAGACGGCATCAACAGAACTTTTTGGAATCAGTGGTCATCTTAAAACTCCATTTATGACAAGCTTTGACAAAGTTCTCTTGGCTAGAGAAAAAGGGTAAATGTTTATGCTCTTCTAAATTTTTTCTCCTAGTTAAAGTAATACTGATTATATTTTGCACTTGCATTTTAAAGGAAAACTTTTTTTTAATGCAGTGTTATCTAGTGAAAACTGTTCTGCAATACACAGTATACATGGTAAGATATCTTAAAGGAGTAAGATTACAAATTAAACCTGGCAGGAAATTCCAAAAATAAGTATCTCTGCTTCCTGTATTTTTTGCTTTCGCAGCAAATTAAGGAAAGAACCTAGAAATTAGTGGTAGTTTTCTACCCGCACTGTTGCTAACAGTTTCATGGAAGAACCAAGAACCTTTGGCCTTTTTTGGTGAAAAACTTTTTGGCCATTGTTAATTACTAGACATTTTAAAGGCAATAAGGAGACTTGGACATGCACGATGTAATTTAATAAAAGTATTTACCTTCTTAGTTGCTTGGGATATGAACATGCTATTAAAATCCTCTCATAAAATCTTTTAGGAGAGGAAATAAAAAGCAGAAAAATAAATTCATGCAGAAATCTTCCAATAAATTACTGCCTTTGGAGGTCACCTCCAATATTGTTTCGATTTGCACGTAAATTTTTTTTTTAACTATTACTATTTCTATCATGCCACCTCTTATCTCTGGAAGAATCTCCATGCAAACTCCACAAATCAATATATATTTTTTAGTGTTGTGAGGGTAACAGAGTTCTTGACAAAATATTCTTGGTTAAGACTAGTGCTTTTTCTGGTAATCATATTAATCTCATTTTGAGTTTGTGTCTCCACTTCTTCTCTTCTGTATCATGCTTATGTTGGAAATTTTTAGAAGCATGTTCAACCTTGTTAGTACAAGCACTCACACCGATAACATTAAATACGTGCAGTGGGAGACCTTATAGATTACACTAAACAATGCTAGGATGATCCTCTGAATATATGTGCAATAGATCACACACACGCACACATTCCCACCTACCACAGGGAGGCTTTAGCTCTCTTTCAACATTTTGGTTTGCCATGGTAATTTTTACCTGAAAGACCTTATGCCATCACATTTGTGGTAGTACATAGAAGAAGATGCTCCCAAAACTAAATAGTTTTGTCAAACCTTTGCATTAAAGAGGGAATGGAGACGCTGGAGGTCTGACATCTTATCCTAAATTTTCATATCTTCTGTCTCTGGTGTCTCAGCACAATTGTCTCAGCAACTTTTCAAGAAATGTCAGACTGGAAGAAACCCCAGTAAATTGTCTGGCACATCTAGCTGTCAGATGTTTTTCTACGCTGATTTTTCTTAAATCTCTAGTGAGGAAGATGCCTGCGGCTCGCCTAGGGGGACTTCCAGATTTAAGGTTTTTCTAGTAAAAACAACTAAAAGGAAAGGTAGTAAGTTCTAATTGTGCCATAATCATTAATAAAGTATGCTAAATGACAAGCACACTGTGTAGCATGCTCAATACAAGCTTGCTATGTAGCTGCAAGACATGCATCTGAACACACATCCAGCATGACTCCTGTGGCTTGTACTCAAAACATACGTTCAAGTGACACAGGTGCTTGGAAAAACAATCATAGAACTGTTTGTGTTGGAAGGGAGCTTTAAAGATCATCTAGCTCAGCTGCCTCCTCTTTAAGCAGGGACATCTTGCACCAGACCAGACTGTCCAGAGCTCTGTCTACCTTGACCTTGAGCATTTTGGAGATGAGGAATCCGTAACTTCCCTGGGCAACCTGGTCCAGCGTCTCACTATCCTCACAATAAAAAAATAAATTCACAGAAATATATTAATTAATAGACACATCAGCTAATGATTGCGAGACTTCTCAATAGAGAAAATCAAGAATTTAACAGGCAAAGTACTGGGTCAGGCAAGAATTGATGGCAGATATTGGTGGATGGCTCTGATGTCTATAATCCTGTTGAAGGGCACAGGTAGGGCTAGCAGGATTTGGCAGCCAAGGAGTTAGTTCTTTATTGCTAATGACTCAGGAGTGCCTAACCCATGTAGAAAAAGAGACAACCCTGCTCTTGGCAAGATTTACGTAACAGACCAATGCATTACAAAGCACACAAAATCACAGCTACTGACCACTTCACTGTATTTCTTTCCTTTCATCCCCAGAAAATGGCAATCTTAGGGATATTATTAAATATTGTGGAAAGAAAGAAAGGCTTAAACAAAGAAATATGCATCTGAAACTTCCTTTTACTTACAGGTTCTCTGAGAGCATGTCAAGGAGCTGTGTCAGGTCCAACTACCCTCCTTTCTCTTCTTTAGCCTCACCCACCACCCTCCACAGCAAGAACAAATGCAGCCTTGGCATCCTTTGCACAGACGTGTTCACTCCAGAAAGAGTGATGTTACCTCCTCATCTTTATTGATGATATATTTCCATCCATGTGACTTATTAGCAAAAGTCTGTATGTTCCACTGTGGTGGGTTGATCTCGGCTGCTGCCACATGCTCACCAAGCCACTCTGCCACTCCTCCTTCTCATCTGTACAGGGAAGAGAGAATATAATGAAAGACCTGTGGGTTGAGATAAGGACAGGGAGGGATCACTCACCAGTCACTGTCACAGGCAAAACAGGCTCAACTAGGCGCATTTAATTTAGTTTATTGCCAAGCAAATCGGTGTTGGATAATGGGAAATAAGAACAAATACTAAAAACACCTTTCAATTTCCAGTTTCACGGTCTGAAATCTCCCTTTTCCCTTCAAGTACTGTAGGAGTTTTGCTTTCCCAGTCTGACCTTATTTTGCCTAGCTTCTATTCTCTCAAAGAGTCCATATTCTGTCTTCTGGTATGAAAACATTTTTGAGTGATCATAACAAGTTTTACCAGGAGGTGAAATTTTTGGAGCATTTTGGAATTATTTCATAAACTTTTGTCTGCATCTTCCATTTCTTGACAAAAGCTTCTTATTCCCCAAGTACAGAATGGACATTTATAGGTAAACCAAAGGTTCTCTAAATGAGCCAAATAGAAAGCTTTCTCCTGTGAAAAAAATGTGAGCGTGAGAATAAAACCTGGACAGTTCTTCCTTACCTTGTGTTGAGGAGTCGTTTCATACATATGGCGGTCTTCTGACCTCACACAAGCAGAACTGCATTGTAAATCACCAGCAGAGACTCCCTCTTGCACCGTGTTGTTGTTCCAGTCAGATGTGTAGCTGCCACACAGGCAAACACAGTAATGTGCACACAGTGTGCAGGCCTTTAACCAGGTCAGGTCTTTTATTCATAGCAAGAGGGCATTAGTAATGCAAACCTGTGACTGTTTTGAAAGATGCCATGTGGAATAGTCAATGTAGAAAGTTCTCCACAGGAGCTCTATCATAGAGCAATTCAAGAGAAGACACTTCACAAAGGCTTGAAAACATCTTTACCATTCTAAGACCAGTCGAATTTTTTTACTCAGTTATATAGGTTCATTATTTTTTCTTCGCCCTCCACATCTTCCAATTAGAACAGCCTGGATTCTGCAGGATGTATATGCACTACTCCCCCACTCTCCCAGTACAAAGGTCTTATTATGCACTTAATTTGAAAGCTGGCCTTGTGGCCTCTGTCCTCTTGCTGGCTCCATGACTTACTGCTCCTTCTGCCTGCAAGACTTATGGCCCCTCACAGCTTTCCTAGTGTGAAATGAAATACGGCAGCAGTCCCATCTGCTCTGTGCAGGAGAAAGTCAACAAGTCATTCAGTAGCCACAGTCTTTGGGAGTTAGAGAGGCCCTCAGCAGGGCACACATGGGAAGAGGGAGGGAGAAGACACAAAATGAAAAATTCGCAGTTAAAGTGCACTGAAAAACTTGGATCAAATTTGCAATACATTATTTAGATGGTGAAAAGCAGAAAGCGTTAAGGTAGGCAAGGTCATCGTATCTCAATATGTCATGACAAACTGAAATTAGCTCAGAGGGTTAGAGCACAATGTTGATAACACCAAGGTTCAGTCTCTGTATGGGCCATTAATTTAAGACCTGGACTCGATGGTCCTTGTGGGCACCTTCCAACTCAGAATATTCTGTGACTCTGTGACAGGAGCAAGTTGGTCTGAAATGATTTTTCATGTGGGTTTAAATAATCTATAGTAACCACCTATGAAAATACCTTTACCCAGGTTTGAATAAGGTGGCTGTAAGGGGGTTAGAGAGGCCCTTTTCATTTAAAAAAACCCCCAACAAACTACTGTGCTGTTACCCTAACTTCTGGCAGAAATACACACACTTTCCTTGAACTTAAATGATTTTTTCATAAATATCAAAGTAGTTCTCCATGGTTCCCTTCAAATCATTTCTTAATGTGTATTTTTGTTTGTGGTAGCTGCAAACACGTGATAGAAGATGGGTAGAGGCAGACAACTCATAGGCTTGACCACTCCTTGTCAGACTGGTCACTGTTGTATCCCTGTCACCTCATGCTTCTTCTGTCAGCCCATAAACTTTCATATTTCCTTTCTTGTCATGAGACTGTCAATTCTTTAAACAGGAACAGTCTTGTGGCCATAGGTAAGATTCATTTATGACAGGATTAACATTTTATGGTAGAGAAGAAAAACAAAGGATGGCCTCTGCCCTAAAATACCATACACAGATTGCCACAGACAAATGGTAACCCTGAAGCCAGGATTTATCCCATAGCTTCAATAGAACCAGAAGAATCATATCTTGTGTGCATGTGACAGGAATGTGGCTTACATTGCGCTTTCGAAAAAATGTCACACTGCCTCATCTTTACACTCATATAATATGTTGATTTTTAACATGGGTAAGTTTGTGTGTGAGTTTGTGAAAATTTTAAAAGAATTTTGAAGAATAACTAAATAAAAGGGAAGTTGCTGTTGTTACACTTAATTTTACCATACAGAATTAAGCATTGCAATGTAGAAGTCTGCAATGCGGGAAAGAACGAAAATAATTGTTCTAACTGAGCATACTTTTAGTATTAAAGAGCTGGAAAACAGCAAACTCTTTATTTCACCCTCAGGTTATCTATGTATATTTATTACTACAAAACACAAATTTTCTTACTTCTTAGCACTTCAGTGACCTTACCTACTTTGTCAGGAAAAAAAATTCTACCTTTTTTACTCTACAAATTCACAGCAAAGATTGCTTTCAAAATTCGCTTGCAGCTCTCCATGTGCACCGTGTTTCTGTACATTGATTCCTCCATTGCTACAGAGGGTTTGTCTGTTCATCCTGATGCACAGGATAATGGTGACATTGACTCTCGCTGCTGTGTGGCTGTGCCTACGCTCTCACACTCCAGAGGGGATGTCCATGCGAGAAGAGCAGGTTCTGCTGTGTGTTTCTGAAGTGAATTAATGTAAGTTTCAACTCTTTGTTCTTGCAGTTGCTATCAAGTAGCATTCTGTGTGAGGAAGAGGGATACTTCAGCCTCAGGAGTCTTGTGGACTTTCCTGAGAAGCAGTCTTCACAGATGGGCAGGGGCTATGAGCTCAGTGATCTAGTCTTGAAGGTGACACTTGAACTCCAGTCTCAAACGTACCGTCATGTTCCATTCTCTTTGAATTACACGCATCCTTTGACACTTCCAAACACAAGTCTGAGATCCTGCAAAATCAAATATTCAAGAGGATGCGCAAATGTAAATGCAGAATAAAATTAAACTGTCGGCTAAGTGACTCTGATGGTATCTTACCTTAAAATGCTACAATACCTGTAACCTTAACTCAGGTCTTCATTTTTAAAGGATAAACACTTAAGGAAGTTTGAATAGAACCTCCTCACCTGGGAAAAGACGCATCTCAACACCTGCCAAGGAAGATGTTTCAGGTTTCTGAGAGGAGTGATCTGCAAGAACTGTTCTTCTTCGAAGCAATTGTGATCAGGAGCCCTTAATCTGTACTAATTGTCTACGGGCAAAGGAATTCAAGATTTTTCCTTAAAACAAGGATAATCTTTAGTGATACCTGTTCTGTAATCAACCTTCATAAAAAACATAACAAAACAAAACAAAACAAAACAAACCCACCGAAAAACAAACAAACAACAAAAAAATAAACTTCTTTCTCGATTACTAGAAGCAAGTATGGATTTACTACCTGTGTTTAGCATTCTGGTTGTTCAGAGTGAATACTGTTAAGAAATTGAGTACTTGTGTATATTCCTGCAGGACCAGGTGCTATATTTGTTTTAATTTTTGATATTATACTTTTTATAAAAATGACAGAATGACAGCTGCATTATCCAGATAGAAAAGTAATGATTTCTTGTTTTGCTTTGTTTGTACATACGGTTCTTGCTTTGCCTGCTAAATTGTCTTTACCTACATCCGTAAGTTTTTTCTCTTCTGATTCTCCTGCATCAGAAGGAGTGGAGGAGGAGGGTGGTGTGTGAGTGAGTGGCTGCGTCAAGCTCATCTGCCTGCTGTAGATAAACCATAAACCATGATGGAGATACTGGGAAGAGCATTTGGGGATTATTTAAGACTTAATTAGGGTTGGTTAGGGGAGAAAGCAAGAGATCAAGATGTTTTGGGGAGGAACAAGTATGGGAAATAGAAGGATAAGAGGATAAAAGGGATAGTGACATTTAATCATGTTCATTGCTGCTCCGCTTGCTTCTCTGGCCATGCCGTGTGCCTGGTCACCACACTCAGGTGGTGGTGTCTTCCCACTAAAATCCATTCCTAAGCAATTTCCTGGGTGAAGGACTGTCTATTCTGCATGCACGTATGGGCATGGGTGTCTGAGTGCCAGCTGCACCAATGGCCTTGCACTGTTCCCTTCTCTGGCTCATCAGGATGGAGCAGGGACCATGTCTCACAGGAGTCCATCCGTCCACAGTGCCAGGGACTGGCATGAGTGCTGGTGGGCAAGCTGGCTGCTGGAGGCATTGGGAGTCCAAGTCAGAAAGTAAGGGTTGAGGTCAACTCAAAGTCCTGTTTCTATCTGTATGTGTGGGTTTGTGTCTGTGTGAGACAAGTGGAGACAAGAGGATCTGGGTGACACTTGGGGAGCCATAGCGTGCTCATGTCCACAAGTAAAGCTGCAGGCACTGGGAGCATGTGTGCAGAGGTGCTAGTAACGGTGTAAACTACGGATCCAGGACCAGTTAGGACAGGTCCCAGTTACTGGAGCAATCCATATTTTGTTTAAACGTATAGATAGGTTTCCCGCCAAATGACCTTCATCCTGATGAGCCAGAGAAGGCAACAGGGCAAGGCCATTGGTGCAGTTCGTGTGAGTGGTGCATTTGTTCGTGTGAGTGGTGCATTTTTGTGTCTGACTCCACCAACATGGCCGGCTATGTGCATATGTATGTGTATGTGTGTGTTGTATACGAGTATCTGAGCATGCAGTCCTGGATGGACCTGGCAGTGCAGAGCTGCAGTGGCTCTCTGTCTGCTGGACTGCCTGATACGCCCTCTCCATTACAAGGTTTTGGTGTCATATGAACACAATTGCATTGCAAAGAGTTTTTACTTTGTTTATAATAGTAAAATCTCACCCTAGGCTCAAATTTCTTTGGCTAGGAGAGAGTTTGGCTTCTTGTTTCAAATTAAAAGAACACGAATCCCAAATACAGAATTTTTAACGGGGAAAAATAGTTCCTCATCACTTGTATTTCTGAGAGTTTCCGGCAAGGGTTTACCCTTTTGGGAAAGGGTAAACAAATTACTAGACGTTTTGGATTAGTATATACTTGTTAGGCTATATTTGAATTAAAAAGAAGAATTGCCATAGACTGAACTGAGCAAACAACAACAGTTACCAAGTACTGGTATCTACATAGACAATAATTTCAAAAGGCCCAGGATGACCTGAGGAGAATATCCTCATTTTACCTCAATCAGCTATGCTGCAATTGAAAATTTGTTGTCCTAGTTCCACTGCAATTAAAACTCTGCTCATTAGTCCCAGTGAAAATTTCTTCTCTTACAACACCCCTTGTATACTATAATAAATGAGGGACAGACTGCTTTGGTATTATATTCCTGTTTAATGGGCACTGATACACAGTGGGATGTCCAATATCCTCCTAGTGCTGCTGGAGTTGGAGGATTAAGCCACTGAGAACACAAGCAGCAGTTTAGGACAAGAAGTGTCTCCTGTCCTATCCAGCTGACACTGTGGGCCAGAATTTAAATAGGCAGAATCAGCCATCCAGACTGGTATATAGAGTGGACCAGAACAAAAAATCCCAGCCTGCTTTTTTCTTTTTCTCTAGGGAAGATCCAGAGACATCTAAAAAGCTTTTGCAAAGGTTGTCAAAAAAGTTGAAATTTACTTCTGCTTGTAGACTTCAGATTTTTCTGAGGACATTTTAGTTTTCTGAGGTACTGCAAATAATTTACAATGACTTCAAAAACCCAGTAGTTAACAATTTTAGTCAACAATTTTTACCATGTAATTCTGCATCTAGATCTCATCTTAAAGTCATGATGGGCTGTCTAAAGAGACTTATTCAAGAAGATAAATACATTTTTCTTGATTAAAGTATGTTACAAATCAGATCTCTACAACCTGATAAGTGATAAATTCTGTGATAACCTTAAATTTAGCTTTGAAAGTTCAATGTAGACCAAAATTAATCCTCAAATTTAAAAAGCGAGAGGTAAGTATTAATAAAAAATACTGCCCTTGCTTAACTCCATGACCAAATATGATCTTTTTGAGTAAATCCATATCATATGTATTGACACTTTATTTATTATTCACATTTATTTATTATTAAATGTACTGTGTTTTCAACACTACAAATTGAGATCTAAACCTAAAGGCTTTCAAATACATATAGATAAATCTGACATAATACCCTCACATAGTTTTTGTTGATTTCAGTATTTCTCTGATCATTCCTGGCCTCAGCTGTGCTCCCAAGAAATTCCCAGAGCTTCAGGATACAGCAATGCCTGTAGTGTGATAATGTTATTTGAAAGCAGTGGAATTTCCTGAGGCACAGCTTGCTGATTCCTCCCTTCTTAACAAGAGCAAACCTATCCAAGTTTGTTCACCTTTATGCTGGAGCTCACACTGTGCCCACTAACCAGAGACTGAGTTCTGCATCTCCCAGCTGACTCCTGCAATGACCTTCACTGAAGCAGTTTGGCTGGCAGAGGGGAAGGAGCATGAAATGTAAATCTGACCAGTTTGACAGCTGAAATTCTTAATGTCTTGAAAAAGCAATAGTGGTCCATTATGGTCATCAGCACCAAAACCAAAATAAAACCACAGCAAATTCTGAAAGCCATCCAGGATTGTATAGGTTGCGTTACACTGTATATAGAGAATCATGTAGGGAGGGAGAGAGAAATTAAAAGTGACACAGAAAGGAGGAAACTGCTTTTTCACGTTTCTTCTGCTTGTTGCTCCTTCCTGTCCCCAGCAGAGGCTCTGGGTACGGGTCTGTTCAACTCATGTTTCTGACTTGTCAGCCTTGCGGCTTCAGAGTCTGCAGATCAGCCATCACACAGAAAGCACGGTTCCCCGTTTATACCACCAGCTTCACCACTGTACCTGGATATGTGTTACGTAGTACCTTCCTTTGGGACTGCCTTTCACTGCGCAAGGGACAAGCTGGGCTGTTTGCCACTTGACAGCGAGGGGATCGTTTTTTGCACTGGTCTGAAAAGCAGCCACCTTCTACCTCACTCCAGTGTCTGGAGGCAGGAAGGAGCCCAGGGAGAGGTCTTGTCTTGCTCAGTTTCCTTAGATAAACTTGCTAAGTGCATGCAAGAAGGAGGTAGCTGCAACCTTCGTTCTGCTTTTCTCACAGCTTCTCCTGTTTCAGAGCAAGCCAGACATACACACCTTGTAACAGAAGCCAGAAACCTTAACAAAATTGCTAATCACGCTCTTCTTCTTGCTTGTCTTCTGGGAATTTCTGCTGTGCTGCACTGTACTCCACACACCATCACTCACACTGAAAGACCCCTAACTGAAAAGAGACAGCCTGAGTGGTCTCCTGAGTGGAAAATAATGGAAGAAGTTACCAATAAAAGGCAGCACATGATAGTGCTTGTTTTCTCCCTGAATATCTTGCTGTATATTGATGAGACTAGTACCCCCGTTTCAGGTTTCTCTGAGCCTGACATGGACACACTGCCATCGCATGCTTGAGCAGGAGAATGACAAATGCATCACAGGAAGACATGCAGAACAGACACTGTTGGAGGGACCATTTTGCCATCTGAGTGCAGGGGAGAAGTCACACAGGTCACTTTCTGCTACGTAACAACTGCTCTGCTCTGCAGCCAGTCAGCCACTGCAATTACTCTCTTGCTTTTAATAAAAATATTTATTTACTTAGTAACTATACATCTAGCCACCTAAGAAAGGGCAGTTATTTCTAGAAAATCTTTGGGTTGGGCATAGCAATGAGATACATTTCCTTTAAAATGTTTTTGCTTCACCTGCAGCAAAACTGAGCTCCATTCTCTCATCCTGTCTGAAGTCCATGTTCAATCCACTATGCATTTGTATATTGTGAAAGGTAAAATTATATTCCATCACTAGTGGAACATGAAGGGTGTTGTTTTATTAGGCAATCTATTCTTAATTCTGTAAGCTACGGTTTATTAGCTGAAGCAAGCATAACACACACGACTGACAGCAGTGAAAGCGTTAGTTGAAATCAGATTGACCCTGGGTTTAGTTTTAACCAGATTTAACAAAGACAGATAGTTTAGACTGGAGATAGGGAGAAAAAAAATAGAAGGATTATCCTGACTGGAGTGTTAAACCAAATTGCTTCTCCTGTCTTTGAATGAAAACAAAAAACAAGTTTTGTTACAAGTCCCTCGTTTGTCTTCAGTAATGTAAGATTTTGTAGAAGAGATGCAAGGGAACGGAATGAACAAAAAATTCTTCTGTGAAGGGTCAGGCTGGGAGTTACAGACTCAGAAGAAAAACAGAAAGAAAGATGCAGTATCGAAGAACAGACTTGAAAGCTAGGTATGAGTATTAGCTGAGATTCCAAATGAGTTGATACACACTTATGATAAGTATGGTTTCCCATAATGACTTACGGGGAAAAGAAGTTACACTGGAAATTACACACTCTCCTCTCACTTGTAGAAAAAGTAAAGAGTTGATAGTATTTAGTGATAGACCTTAAGATACAGGATTATCTGTTTTTTTCAAGGTACTATTTTAAGGTGAAGCAAAGCCCAAATGGAGATCTGTGTGACTTAATTCTTGAAATACAGATTGGTGGATGAGTTAGAGCTAAGTAAGCAGAGCATCTTGTCCTATCACTTCAGTCAGCTGCTTCATCCTCTAGGTTTCATCTGGAGAGTAAAAAAATCAGTCATGTGTCAAGGATTAAAAAATCTAGTGGGTAGTATAAGGAGAGGTCTTCGAATCAGAGCACGGGCAAAAAATGTTAAATTAAAAGATTAATATAACTGCGAAATAAAAGGCTGCAGCAAATCATTTTACTGCTAGGAAAATCACTCTAACAGAGGGCAAAGTGTGCATTTAGCCAGCCCTCAATTAAGGTGGTACAAATACAAAAGGCAGAATGCAACACTTGACAAGAACAATATAGGCAAATCTAGATTTCAATATTAAAATTCCACATAATGCCAAATACAACATTTCTAATTTCATTATTCAAATTATCCACTCAGATTTAATAACTAACTGATTGTCAGCTAATTTTCAGGAGGTTTTCTATGTGTTGATTTGATAATTTATATGTGATAACTCACTGCTGTGGCAAATTTTGTCAAAGGCTTAACCTGAATCATTTGACTATCTAGTTGCTAGCTACTTGCATGTGTTCAAGTGAGATAACACTGCTGTTCTTAAGAAAAACCTTACTGTGATACAAAGTGGGCGTGTTCATGGAGCGTATTCTCACTCCTCTCTTTGGCTGCAGTCACTCTTGTCCAGTAATGTTTTCCCCCTTGTCAAATACATTACGCCAGAGGTGCTACCACCATTGCTGATGGGCTTGGACAGTGGCAGATTCACCTTGGAGCTGTCTGGAACTGGCTCTGTCAGATACAGGGGAAGCTTCTGGCAGCATCTCACGTAAGTCACCCTCACAGCCACCTGCTATAAAGTCTTGCCTTGCAAAGCCAATACACTTTGATTTTTCTTTTATTTTCTTTGTTACCTTAAAGAAAAATCAGGTTCCAGATGAAGGCTTCCGAGAAAAAGTAAAGTTAGTTTAGCTCGGGCTGCAGGCTACTGTTGCAAGGGGTTTCAGCTGGCCTTCAGAGGCATGCTGACGTGTCCCTGTGGTGAACATGGTATACCCACAACTCTACACTGACAAAACTTCCCTATGCATGTGTCATATTTGGTTCACGGTTAACATGGGATACCTGAAAGAACATGCATGGGTGGAACTCAGTCACTGCTGAAGCAATAATTTGGTAGCAGTAGGGAATACGTTAACCACAATACCAGTTAAATTATAGTAGTTTTAGGAAAAAAGTTCATTCAGACAGCTTAGAAAAGCCAAGCCATACGAGGCATTTCCAGGAGATGGTGCTCTTCTCAAGCCTTTTGCTTGAGCCTTTTCCTCTCAGGGAAAAGACTCAGAGGATCACCATCCTTTCCCTGCTAAGCTCCTGGTTTGTATTGTTTGTAATTAAAATAACCACGAATTTGATTTGGTTCCTGAATTGCATGTTGAAGGGTCCACACTGCTGAAATCCCCTCAAGAAGTGCCGTGTGCCATCAGCTAGAGGATGGAGGAGGCTTCCTG
This sequence comes from Cnemophilus loriae, assembly GCA_013397755.1. Taxonomy (NCBI): domain Eukaryota; kingdom Metazoa; phylum Chordata; class Aves; order Passeriformes; family Corvidae; genus Cnemophilus; species Cnemophilus loriae. The sequence goes on from VZTF01003252.1 coordinate 932,287, forward strand.
CACCCATGTGGAGCGAATCAGTCTCCACTAGAAAGGGAGTCTTTAGGGAATGAGCCTCCGGGGCTTTTTTAGCTTTTCTTTTCCAGAATCAAACCCTTGTGTCTTACTCTAAACAAGAAATTTAAGCCCAGATCTATAATGTGAGTAGGCCACTCAGTTTCACAGCATCACCTCTGCAGGGAACTCCCTCCTCAGGTCCCTGTTCAGTTCCCAAACAAATGCCAGGGGGAATTAAAGGCTTCAAACTAGAAACCGTAACAGGCAGTGAAGTGAAGGGAGTTGCTGAAAATAGCCTAAAAAGGTGATGCCAATGCAAAAGAATGCCTCAAAACCTTGTCCACATTAAGCCTTCACCACCACACTGTGCTATAGGTCTTTTTGTGCCTCCAGGATGGCTCCTGGGACCAGGATGCATCTCCCTTTCAATGCCAAATGGCTACTGCTCACATGAGTTACAGGCTACAGAAGAGACAGCTCCTATTCTCACTTTTGCCTGGCAATGCTAAACCACACATCTCCAGAAAATGGTCTAGACACCTACTAGTCTGTTTCTCAGGAGAAAAGCTGTTTTTGTTCAACCCTTTTTGCCAAGCAAGGGTTGTAAGAGAAATTAAAACTAAAGATTAGGGAAATCAACTGGGAATTAGAGACTCAGTTATCAAAATTGCACAGGTAGGATCTGGAGCCTGGATATCCATTCCCAAAGATCCCAAACCATTTGGCTATAGTCCTACATCACTCTAGATCTTATTTGCTTTTTGCTGGCAGCATGGCTTCGTGTGGAGACATAGGTCATTTTCCACAGCTTGTTCTTCAAATCAATGAGCCTGTGACCTGATGGTTAGAGCAAATCTGCCAGGCACACAGGGGAAGTGAGGTCAAACCTCCTCACTCAAGCCATGAAAAATACAAAGGTCTTGCATTACCCATTGCTCTGGAAGGAAGAACCTGCATTTTAAATGAAGGCCAGCACAGCAGGTCTCTGAGCACACATGAGAAATGGTCCTTTAGAAAGGCTGAGAGAGGAATCAGCAGGTTTGTGAATCTTGACAGGCTTAGTGTTCAGCTGATGATCCACGTAGCAGCAGGAAAAAAGAACCTCTAATGTGCCTGGGAGAAGACCTTCAGGCATCAAAGGAATTTCAGTTTCAAAATTTCAGACCCTGGGAGTCCTAGACAGCAGACAAGGGGGCAGGTAGACTTTGGATAGCACTGCCTAAATCTTCTGATCTCTCAGAGACTTGGTCTTTCAGCTGTAAAAAGGAAAGTAATGTTTATCTGAGGGTTGCAAGACATGCTTGTATAACGTTCCAATCCTACCAAAGTCACTGAAATGCTCGTGTGAATGAGGTGGCAGAACTGGATCCAGATTCTGGGTTTGGTGGGGAACAGAGCCCCGGGAGTTCCACTTGCCACCAGCATTCAGGCTCTGAAGGGTGAACTGCAGGTAGTCTCACCTAAAGATGAAAAAAAATTTGTTAAAAGAAAATTATAAATTTTAAATCCACAACTATCAAACACCAACAACTTTTTTTTAATAGAAGTCTGAGAAGTTTAATTCATAGTTGTATTTAAAACAGGCTAAATTGTAATTTTTTGGCTGAGATTTCACAAGGCCCAAGCATTAGAACAAACTTCTGAAATATGCACATATAGTTCATGGGCACTCATGGCTGAGCATTTCTGGAGGAAATAAACAAACAGATGGTCTGGTGTTCTCATGGTCACTTTTTTCTTATATTTGCTACATTTTTTGCTACTGCTTCTTTTGAATGTGCAAGAGAAATTCTTGTCTTCTGCTCTCCTAATTATAAAATCACACCGAAGATTTAAATATATTTTAGTTAAGGTGTGTAATTGTAAATTGTCTTCTTTGGTTTCTAGGTATAGAAATCCTTCTGGTTTTGGTACAAGTTTAGAAAAGGCTCTTTGCTTTGAGAAGGTATTTAAGCATACACTCCAGTTTTAAAATTTATTTGAGGTTTGTTGGATTTGTGATCAAACACTTCCCTGATGATTTCAGTGAAAGAATTAGGATATTCAGTTGGTTTGTGTTTTACTTACAGGAAAGTCTGCAACAAGAAGCTATAAACAGTGAATTAGTGAATCAATCTTTTAGACCAGGAAGCTGCTCTGAATTACATTTTTCAGCTTTTGGAGTATTGCATTAAGCTCTGAAAATGAGTCATTGGGGATAAAGAGTGGATCATAAGAATCCATTAGGAATATATTAGCTACACTGTGTTTTAGTCTTGTAAAAGAATAGTTTCCCTGCTCAGCTGAAGGACTTACTGAAAGAAAAAAAGGATATAGAAGCATATATTGTGCCGTTCCATGACTCCTTACACCATTTTTGCATGTGCAAACAAGATAAGAAATTGTTTTGTGTAATTTGTTCAATATGCATAAATTTATCCACGTAGTTGCTGCATTGACTTAAAAACAAGGACTGCATTTGGCTGTGTATCAGCAACGGAGAAGTGGGTAATTAAGCAAAGCTTTTTGGGGTTTTTTCCATGTTTTTATGGGGAAATCAAAGAACAAATAAGTTTGTTTATTATTATTCATGTAGGTAGCAGATGGAAAACATTATAGCCACTCTGCATGAAGTCCATTTACGGTTCTAAGAAGTAGTAAAAAAAAAAAAAATTAACTAGTGTCTCTATCAAATAACCTCTGCAAAAATGAGAATTGTATAAAAAATAAGATTTGCAGCAGACATCTGTTAAATCTTATATATAATATTCACATGCAAGCATTACAGCTCCAGTGTTGTAATGCACAAGACTAAAGGGAACAACTGCACCTACACAAACATTTCAGGTCACTCTGCACCTGGACAGCGTGGAGGTACAGGAAGGACACAGTGCCTGCCCAGGTTATGGCCCCTATCTCTTCCCTTCTGACTGGGAATTTTCTGCCAGTTTACTCCAATTTGTATATTGGTTTAATAAGTAAATAGGACTTCTATTAAAATAAGGATGTCCACCGATGTGGGAGATACCAAGACATCTCCTCTTTATACCGGGTACTATGCTTTAGGCTAGAATATCTTTGCAAAACTGGCCCTGTTTTCACTGAAGATCCATAGAGATTCAGGTTCATCTTCCATTGAACTTCAATATAATTAAGCTTCTTTGAAAATTTCAGATTTTTCCACAGATAGTGGAAATAGTTTGATAAACTGCAGACTTGCAGTACAAGAAATTAGATACAAAAAAGCTCAATTCGAGAAATCCACTATTCCTCTAACCCAAGGGTAAACTGAATAGCTGTGCACCTGAATTATAACAGAGCCAGACAAGCTGTTCCAAAAACAATCTGTCCTTTTAATTGTTAATCTTTATTGTGTCCTGACAGCATCCTGTTTATTAGCACCTTAAGTCAGGTTTGCACACAGAGGCTCAAGACCAAACACAGACATTCTGACTAATGCTGAGTCTGAGCTAACAGTCTTTTCACGGCCTAGAAGGAAGTGCTCTCCCGAGGCACTCGAAGTCCTGTCAGTCTGCCTTGGCACGTGTCAGTCCTTGTCAAGGCGGAGCCACCGCTGCCCCTAAACCCTTTGTTCCTTAGGCATGGGTGCCAGCACTCTCCCGTCATGGTCAGCATTTGAATGCAATGTTATGCAAGGAGGCAAAGGCTTAATGAAAAGCAATAGATATTGTCAGCTTGCAGTGAAATGCTGAGGTTTGGCAACTCTGACTGCATTTGAAGCTTCCCAAAGCAGAGCTCCCAAGAGACCTGTACTGCTGGCTCCAAGCTCCATAAGCTTAATACAAAAAGCTGCCATAAGACTATCCCTCCCATCAGCTGAAGCTCCAACACAGCTTATATCAAGTCATGAAAACTATTCCATGACTGGAGAAATTGTAGCAGAGCATTATGGATGCTCTCTGGAGGCCAGAATCCCTGATACATGTTTGAGGACTCTGAAACCATGCTTATGTAGGGCAGAAGTATCAAAAAAGTCTTTAAGCAATGGAGTACTCTTTATCCTTGTAGTTAACTGATGGAGATAAAACACATTGAGATAGAAGGACCACACAATGCTCTTCTTGGATTTGTTCATTCTGTAGAGTTTTATGAAAAGATTTGGTCATTCTACACAAGCAGTTTGAAATGAGTTTTAATGTATGAACTATATTTCAACAACAATCTCTGTTCTGCAGTTACTTTACAAACTTCACACATTATCCTCATTTCTAGCCTGCTGAAGCTGGGCAGAGCTTTGCTCTCATTAGGACCGGTAATATCATACAAGACTCACTCATAAAGCTCCTTTCAATTTCACCTCATGAAGTTATTGCTGTATTCAGGCTGCACGTCAGGCCATGCTGCAATCCGTTCAGCTTTGCTGCTGCAGAAATGGCTTTAAACCAGCAGGTGGTGGGGTCTGAGTGCACAAGCTCAGCCTGGCATCGGAATGCAGGGGAGAGGAAGTCTCCGTGCCTCTCCTGCCCTCTCAGAACGTTGTCTGTTGTATCTCACTTTCTTAACAAGTTAAGCAAATTCAGCACTGTTTCAAAATATCAACTATTTACTTCAATAAAAAATAAATCTGCTTTTCTAGCTGTTTCCATGTTTCACTGCTTTCATCTTTCACTGCAAGCTTGTGTGAAAAGGCACCACACAGTCTCTGGCACGTTCCTGGAAAGTTAGAGCTAAACAGCTACAATTGCTCATAATTTCATAAGACTCCTATTATGCAGTCATGTTTTACAGCAGAAAATATTTTTGACTGAGTTTGGTTTTGTGTGCATTCTCTGATGCAAATCAAACCACAAGCCAGTTTATAATTTCTGATAGGATGACAGAAATGGTAATGAGTGTGCTGAACATAGAAAATTAAATAGCCACTAGGGGACAGGAGAAATCCTACTATTACAGCATACAATAAGTAATATTTATTATAACACAGTGAAGAGATGTCACACCCAAAGACATTGTTGTATCTCTTTGGACTAAGATACTTCTCATTTTGTCAGGGAGCTGCCCATCAAACTTAGTTATTTGGGTGGTATAACTAAAAATTTATTAAGATACTGCAAAAATATGCAATAATGAATGCTACAAACCTTTATGAAAATAACTTGAAAAAGTAACTGTGCTTAATTTTATCAGAGACAAAATTCTTTCTCAAAAACCACCTCTACAGAAAGAGACAAATTAGTGTAAACTAATAAGTATAAATTAAATTAGTGCATAAATTCCCAGGCAGGGGAGCTAGAGTTGAATTTGCTGAAAATGAATCAGCATTCTCCAGAGAGTGTGAAAATTTTTAGTAGCTTCAAACAGAGTAATCTGAAGATGTTTGTGGACAGAAGAGTTTTCAGAAGAGTCATTCTTCTAGACTATTCAGCTGTCTCCTGCTGTTTTTAGAGGAATAAACAGGAGGTCGTAATCTCCTGATAAAAGTTTTCAGCAGGTTACCTGATTCTGTGTTCAGAGTTGAGAAGTACTGTTATCCATCAGAGGAGAAAACCTAAAAAGGACACACGTTGGTAAATGCAGCTCCAAGAGACACGGCGCAAGTGCAGTCAGAGGATGGCATTATCTGCTGACCTCTCGTTCTCCAGCTAATGCAAACCTGTTTGCCCGCTGCTATCCGGGTCCCTTCCTCCAGAAAGGAGTTGGTTTGGGGTTGTTCAAGGCTCTTTCCAAAGAAATGCACTGACCAAGGTTCACATTAATTGATGAAATGTTTCATTTCCCTGTAATGAATGTTTAAACAACGAGGGCTTTGCTAATGCATTTTGCAACTGCACACTAAGATCAGTGCCAAGACAATACCACAAACATAGTCTGAAACCAGCAGACGATAAATAATCTATTGCTGCTCCTGTTATCAGATATTGGCTTGCAATCTAATAGCTTTTACAGTTTTCCATTAGACTTGCTGGGCATTCATTTAGACCATGTGAAGTGGTACTGTGCAAAATGGAGGAAGAGGGATGGTCTGGTCTGGACAGTTTCTCTTTTACCAAGGAAATTTAGCTGCCCAGTCTGAGCAGGGGGCTCTTGATGAAGAGGGCAGTGGAGGACGAGCATTGTTCAAACATGTCAGAAAACAGAGTAAATAAACACAAGGCTCTTTTGCCCACCACTATGTTTGGCACTAAAAGCATATCTGGTTCCTCCTAGTCACAAGAAGAATGGCTTAAAGAAATTGTGATATAAAACAACAAGAAAAAGAATATTTAGGCCTGCCTTCTGATTTGGGGGCCCTTGACTTTTGGTATTTCAAGCCCTCCCACACAAGTGAGGAGGTTCCACACCTCTGGAACTTTAATTAGGGCAGCAGTGAATGACCACTTTTGCTATCAGTTTGAATTAATGACACTGCAAAAATACTTTGAATATTTTTATACGGAGTGCATACTTATATGTAATCTAAATTTACCTGGAATATGTTAAAAAAAGACTACTTTTTCTTGTAATCATAGTTTTACAGTATGAACTTAACCTTACAAGACAGATGGTAATGAGTTGGGAATCTCTGCCAAGATCCTGATATGATGCTGATATTAAAGACATTTTTGAAGCCATGGAACTGACAGTTGCAAGAACTGCAGCTCAGCTATTTTGACAGCAGGCTGTTAGAGTGAGTCCAGAGGAAGCCACCAAGCTGATTAGAGTGATGGACCATCTCTTCTATGAAGAGATAGGAATTCTTCTATGAAGAGCCTAAAGGAATTGGGATAGTTCAGCCTGGAGAAAAGAAGGGTTTGGAGGGACTTAATTGCCTCCTTCTGGTACCTGAAGGGGGCCTACAAGCAAGATGGAACTTTTTACAAGAGCATGCAGTGACAGGACGTTGTGGTTTAAACCCAGCCAGCTGAAACCAGCGCTCAGGACAAGCGGAAATGGCTTCAAACTGAAAAGAAACAGGTTTAGATTAGATATTAGGGAAGAAATTCTTTACTGTGAGGGTGATGAGGCCCTGGCACAGGTTACCCAAAGAAGCTGGCAGTATTCTGGCTGGATGGAGCTCTGAGCAACCCAGTCAAGTGGAAGGTGTCCCTGTCCATGGCAGGGGGCTTGGAATTAGATGAGCTTTAAGATGTCTGCCAATCCAAACCATTCTATGACTCCGTGATTTTTGTGGCCATCTCTCTTGCTCCAGCCCCAGCAGCTTCCCAGTAATTTGTTATTTACAAATCCCCCACACCTGTGTGAGAGCTGCTACTGCTGCAAACTTATCATTACATATAATACAAGGCTTACCTCAGTGAAATGTTTAATCTTGAAAACAAAACTTAGATGCCACAGCAACTGATCTTTGATGTTTTCACAGAGGCGCAAAGTGATACCAAAAACAGGAACAGAGATTTATCTAGAAATACTGAAAGCAGGTAAGGGTTGCTAGTTCAGAGATAAGCAGGCTCTCCAGCTGAATAAAAAGTATATGGCAAAATACTGCCAAAAAATTGCTTGGGTCAGTACTGTTTCTCAGTCAAAGAAATTGTATGGGCAAGATTTTTATTGTTCTAAGAGCATCCATGCAACTTCCTTTCACTGCAATAAACATGCATAAAGATGAAGTAAAATAATCCCCCTAGCCACTATTTCCATCTCATAAAAGTATGGACTTTTTGTATACAGTTTCCCACAAAGAGAGAATATTCCTAAATTTCCTTGTGCTTTTGAGAACCTCCGCATCATACAGTCTACATGCCTCAGTGCCCCCTTAATGTCTCTTCTAACTGTATTCTAAATCTATATGCAAATTTCATCCGAGGCTAAAACGGGCAGAGTTCTCTAAAGGTTTTACTCATGTACACAAAATTAACAGAAACAGAAAAAACACTGGTTGATCAGTCATTTTTGTAGATAGTGCCTATTTGTGCAGCAGGTTTCAAATTAGTCACAAGCAGATCTGAAATGAACACGATAAGAAAATGAAGGCATGACAGCAGTGTTCAGTGGGAAGAGGGGAAGAAGATGAAGATGGTCTTGGAGGAAGTGAAGGTGCTAGGGATGGCAAAGTCTAGGAGTATGGGAAGGACCTACACTGCCCTGGGAGTAAGGTACTTGGGATGTGAGGAAGGCTGGAGAGGGAAACAGACAGAAATCTTCTTTCATTCCTCCGCTCACGGAATTACTTTATACAACGATTATGGAATTAATTTACACAACTATTTAAAAATTGTTAGGCAATCCTTGACGATACAAACTTTCCAGCATTCTTGGAGATATTTGGGCACCTGGAGATACAAATGCATTAAGTTCAACTACACAAAACCCACCTGCACCATTTTTATACTATTTTGTTTTGTAGTGGTTTGATACAACCGGACTAAAAAGGTCACAGAAATTACCATTGTTGATGCAACGTAGACACAGATTGATGGAAGAGAATGTTATTTCTTTGTTTTGTGCCTTCTACATGTCTTTCCAGATGCTCCAGTGTGCAGCAATATCAAACGCCTCAGAGAAGAGATCTGAAATAAAATTCCTGACACTCCAGAAAATAGGCACAGCAAGATTTCTTAGCTCCAAGGGTATTAGGCAGCTCTACTTCACTATACTTGGAAGAGTCAATGGGAATTCAGATGTGAAGGCTGCAACATGAACACCAGCACAAGAAGGTCTTCTCTGGATCCACAAAATCTAACCCTACTGACATGGTCCGCAGTTGGATACACTACACACACGTGGGAGGAGGATACAAGAAGGGTATGAGAGACATCTAAAAGAAGTGAGGGGATTATATATGCACTGAGGTATTGGGAGGCAAGGAGTATACACGTGGGAGGTACAATGGAGGCAGTGGTATGAAAACAAAACCAAGGGTATTAGAAAACTCTGACTATGCTCCTCCAACAGAACACAAGAGAGAGAGCTCAGGCTCTCCTGCAAACTTAAGACAATAACAAACATGCTGGGACATTGGCAGCATTCTTCCTGTTTTTTCAAGATGTTTATGCTGAGAGCTCTTCCTCTTAAGCAAATTCCTGGAAGACAGACTCTAGAGGAAACCTCTAATGCTTGACTAATTTTCCACATCTGAACTCTACTGAATTTCGAACCGCTCAGGATTAATTTGCCTTCACTGTGAACATCATGATCTATGGTTAAGATGCTCTAAGAAGTTCCTAGCAACCAGTCTTATTTGATCAATGAAGTATCATTCTTTCGTTATGGTGCTGAAGATTTTACTGTGCATGCGAGTCAACCATTAGGCCTTGCTCTTAAAAAATCAATAAAGAAAATGACCTTCATTGTGGTAAAAGACTCAATACTATATATAATGATTCTACAAGCAAAATTCATCCTATCTAAACTTTCTTTCAAGTTAATTTTGGGGTTACCTATTTCATTTATCAATTATTTCTTTATATTAAATATAGTATGAATGGTACTAGAAAAGTCTTAAAGTGTTAGAAAAATGTTTACATTTTTAAGTGGAATATCTCAAGATAGCTTAGCATATAAAGAGAGTATAAAGCCCAGATATGCTTTCCTTTAGGCTTTGATTCTCTTACACAGAAGAAAATTGCCAGAAAATCTCTCCCGTGAACATATGAGATACAGTCAGCCATATCACAATGGTTCATGCATTCCTTTTTCTGTATTTTTCTCTGCATCTGCTTCCAAAATTTTATTTGAAATTTCCTGTCTACTGATCTAATGTCTGAAAGCCATCCAAACTCTCAATAGAAAAGTTCTTTGAAAAAATTAATCTTTTTCTTTTACATTCATGGCAAAACTTATGCCAGGTGATCATACCAGAGAAACTTTTGTGCAAGACCCAAGAAAAAAGAGACTTATCTTAATTTATATTTTTAAAACTCTTATCCTAACCTTCAATCAAAAGCACAGATTCAAAAATTATTATATGATATCTTCTACAGTGTAAGGTTCCACAAGTTGCTAGCAACACAAAAAATTCTCACTAAATTATAGCGTATTTTTCAAAGCGTTTCCCATCTCAGTTTGAAGCTCACAGAGGGGCATAAAAAATTCCACGGGGACAGAAGAGGATTACATTAGATTGTTCTAATGGTTAATTGTACTAACCTGTAGGAGTAAGCCGGCAGTCCTCCCTCCTCTTTTCTCCCCTTCTTCCTAGAATCTCTTTGACGGTCACTTTCGTCTCTTGTTATGAGTTGGCTGTTAAACCCTTACCCTGCTCTAAGTGTTAGACAAGTTTGATTATACCAATCTATTTTCTATCACACTACTTGCTTTACAGGTCTTTACTGCATTTTTTTACTAAGCAACATATGAAAACTCCTTATGAAGAGAGTTCACTTCCCCAGAAACTTGACGTCTTTAAAGGCATGTGACTCATTTTCTGCCTCTCTGCAGTTTCAAAATTAGTTTTTTAATCTACTCAAGATTTGAGAAATTAGTCAATAGAGGTCAGCCTGTCCCAGTGTCTAAATAACAGTTCTTGTGAGATAGTGAAAATTTTTCATTTCCTAAGTCTAAAAAAGGAAGGCTTCTGTTAAACATTCTGTGATAACTGAGTATTATCTCTATTTCAAATGGACCTAAAGTTTTATTATGACTTACCTCTTTATGAAGCTTATTTGGTTAAATTGTGATTAAAAGGTTATTTGGTTAAATTGTGATCACATTGGATGTATCCAGGCTCAGGAAGCACAGCTGTGCTGTCTGCACTCAAGAACCACTTCTGCACATACTTTTGATGCAGAGAAATTGAATGAATGAAAATAATCTAGAAAACAAACAGATGAGAAACATCCAGACGATCGATGCAGTTTTTCCTTCTTAGTGGCATAGTTGCAAGCCTTCTAATACAATTGCCAAGAAACTAATTCCTTTTACCCTGGCCATTTACAGCTTTCAAGACCGAATTTTAAAGCCAGATGAAAGACTTAGAGACAGAAGCCCTACTGACTTCCAGAAAACCTTATGTTCTGACCACGAAGCCCCCAAATGCTTCTGATGACTCCATGCATACAGTTTCTCTGTCTGAAATAGTGGGCCAGTGAATCAGAACATCAGCAAACGTCAGGTCGACAGTGGGTCCCCAAACATGTATAAGTATGTAGTGTCCAGCTCCTGATAGCCAGTTCTTTGTCTCTGACTCATTTTTGAAGGCTGACCACCTACCACTTCCTCCTGTCTTATGGAAGAATGCTGAAATACTGGATTCTCAAAGATGTCTGTCCCCTAGGTCATCCTGTCTGGCCATCACATGTATGGATGTCTTTCCTAGAAGGGGCATGTCATCTTTTTCAGTGGAGGACATTGACGTGATATATGAATATATTGGGAGGGAAGGGTACAGGGGTCCTCCTCCCTTTTAAGGGAGATCACAGAAGAACGTAAGGTCGGAGGAGGCTGTCAGAGCCAGCCGCACATGAGCATATTTATAAGGCAGTTCTCTCAGAAGAACTACACTTATCAGACATCCACTATTCCCATTCCCAGAAAGTTCTACACACTGCCTAACGCTTGTCAAAGATGACTCAAAAGGAGCAGAAACATAGTCATGTAAAAGTCAACAGGGTTTAATCTCACACTGACATCTGGGTTTAATGCTAATAAAGCTCACAGAATAGATTATCAGCATCTTGGTACTCCTAATCTCACACCAACTCACCAGTGCACCAATAGTACTTCCCCAAAGTGGGTAATGTGTTTATTTTAAAAATAAATATGTTAAGATGCTGGCATGCTGGCATCTGCCTGTGATGGATTGTATCATGGTTTACAGAATGACAGCATGGTTGGGACCGGGAGGGGCCTTTTGAAGTCATCTTGTCCAGTCCCTCTGCTCAAACAGGGCCACCTACAGCCAGGAGCTCAGGACCACATCCAGATCACTCTTCAGTATCTCCAAGAATGGAGACTCCACAAGCTTTCTGGGCAACCTGGGATAGTGCTCAGTCACTTTCAGAGGAAAAACATGTTTCCTAACATTCAGAAAGAATAGTGAATTGTGTGTTTCAGTTTGTAAATACTCTCTTGGTGAATCCATTCTGAGCACTCCCGACGATTTTCCTGTTCTTCATGTGCTTGAAAATGGTTTCCAAGGCTATCTGTTCCATCACCATCCCAGGAATCAAGGGGAGGTTAGCTGACTTGTAGTTTTTATTTCTCCTGATGTCATAGGACCTCAGTGACTTCAACAGGCTTTAGTTCAAGTCAGGAAGAAAATGAGAATAGACCCAGGAACCTTACCTTTTAGTGTTAGCCACCTAATACACCTCTTAACATTAGTGATGATCTACACTGAGCCAGTAGTTGCATTCTGGACACAGGACAAGCAGAGCATTTGTTTGGACAGCTGAGTAGTGAAGTGTCTTCCAGTATCACCTCTGTGGAAAACAGAAACAATGAGAATATACTAAAAAGTCTTATTACAAAAAGGTACAAGTCTCTCTTACTACAAATGGCAAACCCATTACACTGCACAATTCAGAGGGATTTCCATAACTCTCTGGCTAATACTTAAATTGAGACGTTTCTCTCCAAAGTACAAAATATACTCTCTGCATCTGACTGGCTTTCTGTTTTCTGGCAGATTTTTTGTCTGATTGTGTATCATCTCTGACTTGCACTCCCTCCTCCATTTTCCTAGCCCTGCAGTGAACAGACACACTCTCGCTGTCATAACCTTTTCCAAGCCTCCTGGTATTCAGCCTCTTTTATTAAAATCTCATCTAACTTCATTATTTTTTTAATATAAAAGGGGAAAATCTATTCCCTTTCCATTGCACTGATTTATTTCTTGACTACATGCATCATTCCAAAACTTAGTCCAATTGTAAGAGAGCAAGATGGAAATTCAACTTGCACATCACATTCACAATCCCTTCTGGGTTGTGTGACTGGGAAGAGATACTAAATATAGAAATTAAATAGCTTCCATAGTTAATCTAGATAAAATTAAAATTTTAATATTGGAATTGAATATCTAATGTGGCATTTAATCAGTATACTAATGGAATCATGTTTCAAAATATGAAACAGAAAATAGAACATTTAATATTTTCCACCTCAGAGTCTGTCTCTTAGGATCTGTATCAGTTTTTGCTTAGGTGCTTATAATTCCCTTCATACACCTTAAGAGACAAAACTCTTTTAAATTATAGGAAGGCTTGGCCACAGCCCAGATGAAGATGTGCTGCTGGGTCTCTTTTGGCATTTACAACACCTGGCATAAGCACTCAGTGGCTGAAAATTGGCTTGGGAGACACTGCAGAGCAAAACTGCTGCCAAGCCAGCAGCAGGTTGCTGCCTGGCATGAGCTGCTCTGTGCTGACTTAAATCCAACTCTCCTCGGAACAGCTGTGCTCTGTTGAGAAATCTTACTCGTGCTTGGATGCTGCCAATGACTCATTCTTGCACACACATCTGCTGCAAACCACAGTTTAAATATCAGAAGACCTTGCACCGCCCCAGAAGTGCTGGAAGTCCCGTGACCCCCAGCTAGGGAGCTGCCTTCTGTGTCTCTTTCCCTGGATGCTGCTGTGTCCCCTTCCTTATCTTGCATATCTTTGGGAGCACCCCCTCATCTTGTCAGGATCTGGAGGCTTTCAGCTCCACTCAGCCCTGGGAAGCAGCTGGGCATAGCAGAAGGCTTGGGTGAACCTGTCACCACCAGGGGCCAAAGGGCTGGAAGGAGCAACTCTCTCTCCTAAAGGTTTTGTGAAATGCTGTCCATTAGCACTCTGCAAGTATTTCTGCATGAATCTGGAAACCTCACATCATTTCCATACCCCATTCCTCTATGTCTTTCAGGGCTTCACTGCAGTTCAGATAATGGACACATTTGGATTGCCCAAGCAAGCTGTATTCCTCAAGGTCCCAAAACTCCCAGATTATTTTGTCATAATATTGCTAATGCTAAAGGCTTGCAAAGCTGTCTCTGAAATATATGCCTGCACTCAGACGCCTTAATAATTTATAAAGTCAGCAAATCACAGTGTTGGCACAAAGATGCTTTAATATTAAGCTGCTGTAAGTTTGGACCAGACACGTTCTGCTGAATCCAATGAAAGGCAAATTGCAATAATGTGACAAGATAGTTGAAATATTCAGTACATTTGGAAAGACAGTTGGAAACTCAAATATTTAACAATTTATGTATTGTTTTTGCAGATGCTTGAGAAGGATTTGATTTGTCTGAACACAAAACTAAGCTACTAATAAGGTCAAAACCAATTTATGTATTTACAACACATAGCACAGTGTTACATAAGAGAGCAAACCCCTCAAAAGGACTATATACATTTCTTTCGCAACATGCTGTATAATTATAAAGTAATTCCTCTCATCTGCTTCTAGTCATGTCAGGCACACAGCACAGGAGATGGAAATGAATGCGGGAAAAAATATCCAGCTGAATAAACTCACATAATTTTGCCCCTATTGGAAAAATGCCAGTCACAAGCAGTCACCTCTGGGGTAGAACACAGGAGGTTGCAATATCACTGACAAACGCTACCTGTGTGCTTCGGGATGGGGAGGTGTCGTGAGTTGACAGGTTTCTAGGTGAATTTCACCCTGCCAGGTGGTGGGCAGGGTGTGGGCCAATGACATTTAAGGTACGCCCTCTGCGAGATACAGTATTTAAGGAGCTGGACACTTGGAACTTCCTCTTTGGCGTCCAGCGTTCCAACAGGTAACAGGTGATGGAAAGGGGGTTTTTGCCAGGCTAGGCCTCAGGGCCGGCCTGGCTGGCCCTCTGCCCTCCCCTCCAGCTCCCCGAGGGCCAGGCCTGGCCCCCTTTTACCATCTGCTGGGCCGAGCCCCTCCCAGCCTCAGGCCGGTGAGCTCGGCCCAGCCTCTGCCTCTCTGGGCGCGGGCTGGGTCAGGCCCCCACCTCTGGCCACCTCCAGCAGCTCCCCTCGCTCGGCCGGGCCGAGTGGGGGAGGCCCCCCC
>VZTF01003252.1:947630-1011449 GCA_013397755.1 Cnemophilus loriae
GGCTGATTCACTGTGATGCTGAAGCCACGAGAGAACTGTTTTCTTGTGGAGAACCTCCATAGTATGTCTAAGAGAGACTCCGCTCTCTAAGAGAACTGAAGAAAGGTTATTCTAGAGGTGGCAAACTGAGAGACATCAGATTTTGTGTCTTTGCATTGGCAGTGGGGAAATATCTGAGAGAGAAGTCTGGGGGGGAGGAGAGGTTTTCTGAAGGTTTAATCTAATTTTTATTACTCGAGTTTTTTTTTCTTCTTTTTTTTCCTTTTAGTTCTGTTAATAAAACTTTCTTTATATTCTTTAAAGTTTGAGCCTGCTTTGCTTCTCCTAATCCTTATCTCACAGAGGGAAATGTCCTAAATAATAGGCCCAAATTTAAATTACTGCATTGAAATTGGATTGGCGAACTCAAAACCGCTACACTTTAATTGGTGTTTCTGCCCGGTTGTATCAAACCACTACAGGAGGAGACCTGTGTGATATAAGAGACATAGAGAAGAAAGCAGCACCACAACTGTGTGCTTTAGTCTGTAGGGACATGCTTTACTATCCGCAGCAGGAGTAGTTTACAAGCATGTCAAGATTTTCCTCATTTCAGAGGAACTCAGAATATGTGAGCAAAGAAAACAGAGAGTTCGTGAATAAGAAAAATGGCATTGCAGCAAATAGAAAAATAGTGGGTCCCAGACTGAAAGAATCATAGCTAGAGTAATGCAAAAAAAGGTCTTGTAATGTGAAGCACAGCACATTTGTACGGGTTTTGGCTGGAGTAGAGTTGATGTTTTTCACAGAAAAAGAATTTTGGCTGTGTTTAAATCACAATAACGCTGCAAGGTTAGAGTTTTTTAAAACTTAACAGCCATAAGGTAAGACAATTCACAAATTCACAAGCACCATCTTTGTCTACTTCCATTTGCATTCCAAACCAGGCATTATGACATCTCCTATCCATGTTTCTAAGAGCAAAAGGTATTATATGTAGACCACAAAGTTTTGTCCATATCTCTCATTATGACTTTGTACCAGCCCTTCTCCAGTTTCCTTTGCTATCCACCTCCTGTCATTAATACTGTCTTCCAGAAGCTAGTTTCACCTTTCTCTATATCCAATCCTTCCCAGGGGGCTATCCAGCAACTACAGCGTCACCCACAAAACTAAATGTTAAAATATCAAGCCACTAGACTTTGACCTTCTAACCTGTGAATTTGAGATTTCGTATTTGTAATTCGAGAAAAAAATTTTCCCAGCCCGGAGCTGAGAAATGGCAGGTTAATATCAGATAAATGGCAAAAAGTAGAAAGGTGTTTCATCTAGACTACAGAGAATTTTCCAACCAGCTCTGATGAGCTGCAGCACCTCAGTACATACACACCTTTCAAAGAGAAGTACATTTAAGTTCTAATATGAAAATAACTTGTGCATATAGACAGCAACTTAACAAAGCAGAAGTCTGCAATGGAGCTTAAAGCACTCTTTGGCGAAGCCACAGTAGAACACAAACATTCCTTGGAAAGGCAACATTGATAATATCCTATTGAAATCAGAGGATCATTTCTTCAGTTCAGATGCAAGTCCTTATACACAAACAATAAAGGTCTATGGCTTTTTGCATCTGTACTGTGCATTGCACCCTACAAGAAGCATAGCCTTAGTCTATCATTCTGCCTCAAGCCCTGGCTTGCCTGGCATGAGCACCATCTCCTTCCCAAACTCACACAGTGATGAGCTGAGGGAAGAGTCTGTATCCACACTCAGAGGCAATTTCTCCACAGATGCAGTTCTGTCTCTGTCTGCTCTTTATAAATGTTGGTACTTGAAACGAGGTAGGGGTAGAAGAGCTCTGCAGCCAGGTATCTGGAGTGCCCTGCAAGCTGGGGCTGTGGTGCAGCCAATCGTGCAGTGCCAGCCCTGTGGCTGCCCGTGCTGATGGTGTGCCAGGGCAAGGAACCCACGGGAGCTGCCTGCACTGGAGGGGAGCTGGTGCTGCTGCTGCAGAGCACACAGCTGCTCCTCTCTGCTGTGGTGGGGACACCAAACCTCACAGTCCTGTCATCAAGGAGCAAATATTTCAGAGGGAATCTTGGTTTCATCAGTTTCATACACATTTTAAAGCTGATTTTAATCATTTTCGTACTAGTGCTTGCTTCTTGCCCTTGTTTTCTAGATCTTGTTTCAATCAAGTTCAATGAAGGCCTCTTCACTGAAATCAACAGGTCTGCTTCACAGCTCTCACAGCCACCACCACATTCCTGATTGCAAAGTGCTGTATTCCGGCTTTGTGTTTGATCTTGTGTCTCTGTCTTGCCTGATCTCAACAGCTATAGCACCCGGCTGCTCACAGCTAATGGGTCTCCTTCTTAGTGCAAGTGATAGATGTCTACCTTTTCAAGCTGATTATTTCCCAGCTGCTGCACTTTACTGCAGGCAGAGAGTTAGTTAGAAAAACAGGTGAGGATTTGTATTTTATGAGAAAAACTATTTTTCATTTCATTTAGCCATAGAGGTATTTAGACTAGATGCACACAGAGATCAAGTAACACATATAAAATAACAGTAATTTAAGTTCCAGATCTGTTTCCCAGATCACTACCCAGAGAGAGGAGAAAAAAAAGCAGGATTTACACAGATACTCAGCATTGGGAAAACTCTGCACCAGCCTCCTGATGATGAGGGACACAGACACCAGTGAGAAAAAGAAAAGAAATGATAAAACATGGTTTTATCTTGTCCTGTTGTCTTTTTAGAAAAAGCGAACATCAATTAAGTGTGAATGTCTTTGAATATTTCCCCCCTTAGGAAAAAAATTATTGGTGGAAAAGCTTTCATCTTCCAAATGAGCTGCTTCTTTACAAACTACATTGGCTACTTGCCATATTGGGCTTGACTCCTGTTTTTTTCTTTTAGCAATAGTTAATGAGAGTGCTTGTCTGATCAGATTGTTCAACTCAACAGACTGCAACAGTAAGAGACAAAAACCCCAAACAGACTTGGTGTTGACTGCTCTGCTTGTCTGCCAAATACATCAGTCCAGGAGAGTCACCAGCTTTGTTCTGTTCTGCTGAGCTGCATGGGATTTATAGATTACAACAGGGTTAATGAGCTTTGTTCGTCAATCTCAAAGCATACTGCATAAACCCCACACATTCTTAGGGCAGCCTCTCCTCCATGGCTGGGAAAGACCTGGGAGAAAAAGAGACCTGACCAACCAGTTCCTGAAGAGAAGAAACCTGATGAATGATGAAAATTCCTTCTTTTTAACATTGCCGCCCTCAGGGATACACAGCTGGCTTTCTCCAGGAGGCAAAAACTGAGTGTGAAAATGGGTAGTGGTTTGATTTGCTATGATTTTGTCTGTGTGCTGCAGAAACCTGAAGCTTGCTTCCCTAGTCAAGTTACGTGTTGTCTAATGTTTGCCCATAGACTCAGCAGTAAAGTAGGAAAGCTGAAGAGCATTCTGTGCTCTCTCCTGACATGTGGCCATATGTTGACCTGAAGCCCAGAAAAATTCCGAGTTTCAGTGTTTCACATAGTGGGAAACCTTTTAATGTAATCTAATTTCGTGGCTTTTGCAGCCATAGTCAAAGAAATTTAATGCCCTTATTACCAAAAAATCCCCAAAACCAGCAACAGCAATTTCTGCCCTGCACAGGTTCTATCTGCTCTCTGTTCCCACCTCTTCTGAACCACTTTGCCCACGCCTTAGCTACACGTTACCATATCCTGCTCAGCAGTGAGCAGGAAATTAAAAAAAAAAACAAAAAGCAATGGTCATATAATGATATTGCTTCACTGATATCAGTGCAGAAACTACTGAGAGTTAGACCAAGACAGACATTTCTGTATTTTGAACTACTGTAAAAAAAGTAGAAAAGGAAGAGGAGGGTAAAGCATTAGAGGTGGAGAAAGCCTCCTGAGGCTTAATGAGCATTTGGCTTGGACATAATCTGATGAAAAGTGACCACACATATTTGTAGATGACAAAGTAAGTTGTGATGATACGAGTCCACAGCGTGTTGCAGAGCATGCAATTCTCACCCAAGGGCAAGTAAAATAAGGTTACTTATACACAATTTGAGTAGGAACCTAATTTGTACCCAGGACATTTCTGTCAATAAAAGCAAACATCCCAGACTGCTGTCTCTTTCTCATTCCCTTTTCTTCCTGGTTGTTAGTGAGCATTGTCTTATCCACAAGTAAGTACAGAAGCTCCATCAAATACACCTTAATCTGGCCACTGGCCAGAAGAAATCAACTTTTTGTTGGATTCCAGGGTACACTTTACTCCGTTTGACTGAAACACTGAAGTCATACCTTAACTCTAAGTAGGCTGGAAAGCCATCTTCCTAAAATTAATGCCTATGTTCCCAAGAGAGAGAAGATATAGGGACAGATCTGCCTGCTCGAGACTAGCTGCCTAAATAGGATCCAGTAATCCCAAGTGTTTTGATTTGGCTTATTTGGTCACTGAGCCAAATGCATCCTGATTTAGTGAGTGGGTTGTATTTGTTGGCAGTGGCAGAGCTCACTGCCCTGTTTCACACCGCAGTGCAATACAGGGTATCTCCAAAAAGTCTGGAGGCAAATATAGCTCAGTCCTCCTGGATGCAGCTATCTCTTCAGCTATAGACTTTGATTGAGCCTGCTGTCCGGATGCCAGCGGGGCTGAACTGCAGAAGATAGGGCCAAGTGCCTTGGACACTTCAGCAAAACAGAATACTCATACTAATAGGCAGATTTAAGCTGTCTCATTAACAAAATGGCCTAGGAACTGTGAAGTTATCTCCATCTCCTCTGACCGGCAATTACATGAATGGAAAGAAGACTCTCAAAATTACTCCATGTTATGTCTGAGCACAAGAGATTTATTTCACCTTATTTTTCCTTTCAGAGAACAAAAATGCTCCCCACCCCACACCTGGGAGTACCAGTGCTGCAGATTCAGCTGTGCATTTTTCCTGCAGTGCTGCCTTGAGGCTTCTCTGGCAACATCAGAAACAAGGGCCAGGGCTGGACCAAGGTCATGTTGTTTTGCACCCTGGAAAGGAAGAAGTAGTAAGAAGGGATTGTGGAGAGTTAGTCTTCATATTTCTTTACCATCAGCTGTGAGAGATTTTGGGAAGAGATGTGTTACCACTTGCATAGCGCAAGGTCTGCACAGATCTTTTCTGGGCAGAAGTGCTGCCCCCGCCCCCCAGCCCAGCTTCCCAACCGTCTGGAACAGGCTAAAAGGAGGCCATGCCATTTTTCTGCCCTGATCCCTTTCATTCTCTGATTTGGCTACAGTTTGCCCTGTTTTCTCCTAGGTCTGGGCTGGCAATGAAGGTGCTGCTATGCAATATCACGTTCCAGAGTTGCAGTGCTGCTTTGTCTGACTGATTCTGTCACTGTGTATGCCCTGAGCCACAAACTGAAGTGTGGTAAATCCTTTCTCCTCTTTCTGTCTGATTTCCACCTCCTGTGCGCTTGCTACAAAACCATGATAAATATGAATCAAGGTGATACCAACCGGAGAGGTCAGCCAGGAAAGGGGCACAAGCAGCTCTCTTTAATGGCCTCTCACTGAATAGCTATAGAATGAGGCAGATTTTGTTGTACTTGTTCTTTCACTAATTAATGTCAGTATGACAGCTTTCAGGAGAGGTCAGACAGCACCTCAAGGAGGCTGCTAAATGCAGAACTCATGTGAGCATGGAGGTTGCTGCAACTGCAACCCCCAGTAAAAATCTCAATATATTCAAGTATTGCAAGTAATTAGTGTTTTCCCCACTGGAAATTGCCTGAGAATGATAATGAACTTCTTTCCTGTAAAGAGTCAAAATATATTTTGGAAGTTTATGACTCTGTAATCAGACAGATATGCAAGCTCTGGAGGTTGAAAATGTATGTATCTCAATTTTTTACTTACATGCTTTGTTCCAGTACTTTTTTGGGCCTTGAAAACAGCTGGCATAAATTCTAACAGCAAAGACTGTTCCAAAATTAGGGCTCCAAACCTTTGCTATTACTGATAATTCTATTGTGTAGAAAAAAGAGGAAGACTATGGAAATTTTTTTTCCGTGCAGCATTCACACATAGATCTGTGAAACATTTGCCTGGAAAATAATTTATCCGCTCTATTCACAGCTGATCGATTGCAACCTGTAGTTACATCTCCGTGGACAGAACTTCTCCCAGCCTGGGCTTTTAACAGGACATGATCTACAAATGCCTCAGTGATAATCTAATATATTGATCTTCCCCTTCTACATTTTCTCATATGTAGCATCATTATGACCAGATAGTTCTTTTTGATTCTGCTTAGTTCCTTGTATTAATGCTACCCACACGCATACACTCACAGACTCCTAACAACACTTCTGTTCAAAGAACTGAAAAGGATGCTTCGTGATTTTTCACCTACTGGTACTCATAAAGAGATGCTAAATTTTCCAAGGTATTTTGTAGGTATTTATGCATCAAGGAACTTAAAATCCACATTTTGTGCTTCTCCAAATATTTTCAGAATAATTAACTCCTTTTGGCCGGGTTCTTACCTCCAGCACTATGGAACTGGCAGATCCAACAGTGTGGAAAAAGTTATTGTAGATTTTTTGCTGTAATTTACAATCTGAATCATGAATTTCTCTTCAGCTAATTCACACATAAAGCCTGCTCACATCCGCAAAACCCACAAGACTTTACATTAAACTATCATTGCGTGAGTGGCAGGAACAAACTCTGTGTCAGGAAAGCACTTGCTAGGAAGAGAGGGTATAGTCAGCAACAACAGCTTACAGATATTGTGCCAGGTAATGACAACCTTTTGAAGGTGGTGGGAGATTTACTTTTATCATCAGAAGAGAAGATCAGGACTTCATGAAAAAATGTTTTATTTTAAAGACACGAGAAAGGAGGTCTCTGCTATGTGGGACACAGTGAAAGCTGGTGTGAAGAAAGAAGGGGAAGAAATAATTGAATGTTCTGGTACCCTAGAGCAGAGCAAAGCAAAAACCAACAGGAGCAAAGCACTCTGGATACAGATCATGTAGCAAAAGCACAAAGGACCAGATCCCAGATGCTGATCTCCCAGCTGCCAGAACATCTCCCCACATTTTATGCCTCCTATGTTATGTCCATGTGCTAGACCTGCATGGGGATAATTTTGAATCCTGAAAGAATGAATGGGAGAGCAGCCACAGTCCTGCACTCTCACTGGTGGACCAGGCTGTGCTGCACTGTAACAACTCAAAAGCATGGAATGGACATAGAATTATGTGCTTTGCTTAGTGACTGGGCCAAATGTAGCTGATAGAGTCAGGCTAATGTGACTGAACTAACAATCCTCACCCTTCTCTTTCTAACATATGCTTTCAAAAATTCCCAGGGAGAGCCATGGGAAGTGTCAAAGGGAGATCCCAAAAATGAAATCAAAGCAATGTCACAATAAAGCCAGTAGAGGTAAGGAAAAAGTTGAAAATTTGAGTTCATTCTTATCTCAGCAGAATATGACAAAATGCTGTAATAACCGTGTAAATAAAATGGGAAGAAATGGACCAGAATCCATTAATATGCATTTGGTACTCATGAAAGCACCTACCTAAGTACAGAGAGCAACAAGAAAGTCCTTAAGCAGAGGTCACAGAGAAAGACACAAACTGTACAAGTTTTCATTTAAAAAGTTGCAACAGCATAATTATCCGTGATTCAGGAAAGCAAAGAAAAGGCCTTTCTTTTAGAGTATGTATTTTATGTCTCTATTTACGTGAAAGTGTGTATTTATACATCTCCATAAATACACACACAAATACATATATATACATTTGTGCACATACACGTGCTCACACAGGGGTGCTGTATCTGCTGTCTCTGGCACAGTGAGTAAACAGAGACAGTCCCACTACATTCTGCCTCCAGTGAACGAGCGGGTGCAAAAAGTCTTGCTTCAGATAAATACCTTGCTTTGAACCCAGTGTCAGCTGGTGCAGAAACCCGAGCGTCTCCTTACAGTAGCTGGCACAGAGGAGGCTCTGCTGCCCTGCTCACCGCATGCTGGTGACAGCTTGCCGAGTGACAGAGCCTGCCAAGCCACAGGATGTAGCAGAACTTTATGCTGTGTGAAAGAGCTTGCTCACTAAGAGAGAGTTTCTTGTTTTCCCCAAAACTCTTAGAGCTGCCTTCCTAGTAGGCTTCCTCACAGATCTTTCTCGGTAGTATGGAAGCAATACTATTTAAAAATATCACTAGAAGGAAATAGGAGAGGCAGCTTGTCACGATTCTCGCAGCCTCCCTCCTATTCTCCACAAAGAGCGTATCAGATGTGCTCTTCCATTTAATGGAAACTACAAAAAGCTAGCTTTTTCAACTTTATTTTTCTCTGGAGGATATTAATTCTGAAAATGCAAGAGACTCTTCCATCTGGGAATTTCTTTGGAAACATACCTTACTTTTGTATTAATTATTCCTCCTCAGACTGTGTCACAAAGCCCTGTCCTTATCTCTCTCTTCAGATTTCAGCCTTTAAGCTTGCAGCATCCTTGGGGTTTGTCCAGAGACTCAAGCAGCCTTCTCCTTCTCAGTATGCAGCATATGACCCTGTCACTCATAGCTCAGGAGCAACCCCATTGCCTTCACAGCCCAGAGGATCCCATTTTCAGTCATGTGCATCCACCTGAACATGGTTTCAAAACAAAGCATTTTCACCTGCCAACACAATATCTCTTCACCATCCTAAAGTCTCCGTGGTGCTATTCACACAGCTGAGAGGAGTGGGCACTCCTAGCAACAGAGGCTCAGGATCTTTACTGATTTAACCACCCAGGCTCTAAGGTTTTTTTATCACTTTCTCATATACATAACACTTTAAATTTGTGCAGTAAAAGTAACACACCAGGTTCAAATCAAAGCCCTTTTATGGCCCCTTCTAGTTTTTTGGGGTTTTTTTACTGTCTTAAAAAGCACTCTTCACACTGTAAAACACAATTCAGCTGTGAGCAAAACCACACTCATCCACCAGGACACACACTAGCCAAGCACAGGCAGCCACATCCCGCAATACTGCAGCTGCTGCTGTTGAGCTTCTGAGCACCTTCATCTATTTAGAGAATTGAGAGGGCAGTATTCAAAACTGTGAGTAATCAGCGACACAATGAAGAGCTGAACAACCTGAAATCTCATGGGGATGTATGCAGAAGCAGCCCCATCGCTCTGCAGGTTTGCAGTGTCTAAGCCACCTCCCACTGTTCCCAGAGGTGCAGCACCACAATGGCACTTGCTCCAGGGTCCATTACTAGAAGCAGGCACACCCCTCCACAGGACAACATCCTTACTGTTAGCATCACCCTGCCTGTCTTCCATGCTGTGGCTCCTACAGACCATTATCTCTATTTAGAGCAAAATTTGTGAGATGAAGGAGTTGTAAAACACATCGAAAAAAGGAAGTGTTTTGATCACTGAGAAAAACACGCTGAGCTTCTTTTTTTCCCAGAGTCAATCCTCTGTTTCAGACAATGGTACCTTTCTGTGAATATTAGAAAAAACCTGCCTGTAAGTTTTGCAGTGGAATAGTCCGTTACTTGTTCTACGGGATTTTTTCAGCCACCCATGAAAAAGACAGCTTCCTGCCAAACCCTCAAGGATTTACCTGTAGAAGTTCTGGTCTCATGATGTTCTCAGGCACTATGCAGAGACTGAGACCCTTTCACCAGGGAACAGTGAATGAGTGCCCACTAAAACATGGTCTTCTCTTCCACTTTCCAGAAGCAAACACAATGGTCTTCAGTGCAAAGGAGGAAACCCTTACCAGCAAATCAGGTTTCTGGGTAGCAACAAACATGACTAATTGCTCAGGCTTACAAGAGACAAAACCACAGGCTGCTGGATACCAATTTATTTTGGAAAATCCAAATTAACTCAACTGAATAGTGGAAAATTGGACTTCCTCGATTTCTACAGAGTCATCAATCATTCCCTGACAAGTTCCTCGTGTGCATGCAACCCTGATAGCACTGCCCTTTTCTTCAGCTTCACCCTACCTCTACTCATTTTTTTGCCACTTTTGACTGTTCTTCCAGCATAAGTCTTCTGTGTTCTGAACTTCCACTCATTTTCTTGCAGATACTGGCTTGCTTGAATCTCACTCCTGTCTCCCAGCTAAAAATTCTTCTTCATATTTCTCTGGTTACTGGTTAAACTCAGCCTTATTTCCCATCATTTGGATTGCTTTAAATCGGCCAGTGTTAGTGGGTAGTGGTTAGCTTATCCAGGCAGCACTTTCCCGGCCTTTTGTACATCACTAGTCATCGCACTTTAAATTTAGTGCATCACACATCATGTCATTTACCATCACTAGCAGACAATCACTGGAAACAGGACATCAGATTGCTTTTAAGAGCTATCTCTGTGAAAAACGTGTAGTATCATTCATTTTCAACCAGTGAACGAGTTTCTGTTTTGGGAAAGAGGAGGGGAGTTGTTGCGAATGTACAGAATTAAATCCTCATGTCGTTTAACATAAATCCTCTTAGTGATTATAAAAGTGCGTGACTAGCTGACCCATTTTACAGCAACCTGTTCTAATTTTAATGTAATTTTTCACTATATTAATCATAATTTCTTGTTCATTTTTTTTGAAGTCCTAATTAGCAGAGGTTATATTACACAGAACTGGAAGATTTTCCTAGGTCACTAGTACTCTCTGCAAATAAGTGTCCTGAAAACACTACACAATATCTTAATAGCTTTTGCATAAAATGAATTGGTATTAAAACCTGAAGATTAATGTTTGTGCAATGGCTAGTGCAAATGGCATCACATCTTGCTCTCAGCTTGCAGGGCTTCTTGCCTACACAAAATATCTGCTATTGCAGTGATTTTTCCCACTGACTAAGGCAAACTGCACAAGTCTCTCCTGAACCATTGCAGCCTGGAGTGTAAGTCTTAGACTGTATCACTATTTGATCCAAATTTGTCCTAGGAATAACCAAATACCACAGTCATGGCTGGAACCTCAGTAGGTCACACCTCTTTCCCATGAGACGATGCCCATCTCTCCTACTAAAGAAGATGCATCAAAGCTGTTCAGGTGAGAAAATCGAAGACATCGGCCCTTGTGCTCATGGAGGATTCCATTTCTTTTTCATGTGGGAGCACGTGGTAAGCCCTAATGTAGACTCCAGAGGACAGAAAATTAAGAAAAGTTGAGCTCAGTGTTCTAACTGTGGTGGAAAAGGAGCAAACTAGCTTCATATGAATCATACTCTTGTGCCTGTGGTAATTTTTATGCTTTGCTTAGGGGATGGCACACTCTTCTTGTGACTGAGGAAGTCTGCTTTGGGCTGAGTGGGTTACTCTGAGCTTCTGTAGGAAATGAAAGGGCAAAGGCTCGGGTCCATGAAGGCAGAGTACAGAAGAGACTTTCCACCTGGAAGGAGAAGGAGACCTGCCATGTCATCAGACTGAGGTCCTGGCCCACCCAGAGCAAACCCACAGTGAGTCAGACCCACAGCAGTGTGGCACAGGGCCTGGCACAATGATCTCTCCAAATCTGAGAAGCCTGGCCAAGCAGAGACTCCCCTTTCCTCCATTTGACAACACCCATTTAGTGCACGTCTGAGTAGTTGGATGAGTAGCAGATTACATTATTATACCTTGATACATACACTAATAACTCAGGTGAGCCATAAAATTTTCCTCAAGGCAGCCCTGATGACCTACCTGAGTCATGTACGGCACAAGAAAACCACAGCCCAAATGGATGAATGTTAATTTTGTTTAGGAAAAAAAAGAACAGGACAAATCAATACAAAGCACCAAGGTGACTGGCATGCACATGGCCACATTTAAACATACGCAGACACGCAGACACACAGACACAGACACACAGACTCACAGACACACACACCTCCTGTTCTTGAGGGGAAGCTGTCCCAAGCCTTGCACTTGAATAACCAAATGGATGCTTTTTGCAAATCACATTCAGTGCTTGGAAGTCATGCCTTGGGTTACCACCACTGTTTTTCATCCTCTTGAGGCACTGACACTCACAAAAGCAAGGGCAGAAATTTTGATAAACGTGTTTCCGCATTGCTTCCGTCGCTGGCTGACTCACTGTTTTGAAGGTCACTGTTTTCAAGAGATGACTAGATGAGATTTATGTATCAAAGCTCCTTCCAGATGGTTAATGAGGGCTCTCGTGAGCCTATCAAAGAGTAGAATCATCCCTGTGACACAGAGTGCATAAATGACCTTCCTTACTTGTCTTTTTGAGATAAGGCCAAGCCTAAACCAATCTTTCAGTGATTCTTTCAGGTCATTACCATGTACTTCAGGAAGGCACAGTAAGTACCTTTTCCTCGAGTGGTTCACTACAAAATGTGACACATTGTTTTTCAGTACGTTTTCCTAATAGCTTTTCCTGTCAGGGCTGTCTAAGACGAAAAGTGAAGTGAAGAATTAGGCCTGGTAAGTTAGTAACCCGCTACATAATGCATTTGTCCTACACAAGATGGCAAACCAACTGAATTGGGGTTTTTCTCCCCTTTCCTGCAAACTCTTCTGTTTGCAGCCTGCAATTAAGCAAACTGCCACAAATGCTGTGTGCCACAGCCGGCCCCTTGTGTGAAATTCACAGGAGCATCATACACAAAACTCAGACCACCGATTGTCAGGAATTAAAACTTTCTGGTATTTTTCACTTCTCCTTACTGTTTATCTTTATCATTTTGCATTGCGTTTGACACAGTAATTTTTCCAAGATTCATTTTCAGCTCAGTTACACTGCTCCCTGGCCAAGCAGCCAGTGTCACTACTTGAACTGCATGGTTGTTTAAAGGCATGCATGGCACACCTGGCTTACAGGCAGAAGAGCAACAGCCCCCTCTCATCACAGCACGTGTCTGCAGGAGAACTGAATGGGCTCCTCAGACAATAACCACATCCTTTGGGACATGAGAATCAGTGGTGCTTTCTAGCCTATAAAACCATGGATAACTTTAAGAAGGGCACATGAGTAAGGTGAATGTAAGCTAACATGGACAGATAATAAGCAAATTGCTATTAGGAAACTGCTTGGCCATAACTTTGTTACGTCTCCAAAGGCAGCCTCTAGGGTTTGCCTGGACAGTGCAGTTGCAGCAGGATTTATTGCATTTGCTCTCTTATGTGCATTTCCTGTTGGACCTCATGTTCCTGAGTTCTGCTGGCCCCAGATTCTGAAGCATAAAATCATGTTTATTCTAGACAAGCTCAGCCTTATTGAAGTCTGTTGCTCAGCAGCTCTGTCCCCACAAGCAGCACAAGCAGCACACTCTGCAGGTTTCTAGGTGACTGCAAGACAATTATGTAGGCTAGAAAGGAAAGAAACACAAATTAAACAACTGGCAGGTCAAATAAGGACATGAAGCCCCTAATCAGTGTCTATGAGATCGCAGTGAAAACATATACATGTGAATCTATTTATACCCATCTATATTAACTGGAAGAATATACTGAGCAGAGATGTTTTTTCTTTAGTACTGTGGGAGGAAAGCCAATACAAATCAAGAAATAAAAAAATCCTCAGAGTGACCTTCTGGGCTGATGTATGCTGCAGACGTTCCCAAAGCTGATGGAGACAGCATGATTAATTTTCATAAATTATTGAACCAAAAACAGCTTTCAGCATCTAGAAATACATATCACATTGGTAACTGTTGCATTATTCACCATACGTGGCCTGATTGAAAATCTATTTACAAAGTAGTGAGTCAAATGTTTATTCATGGCAGCAAGGCAACAAGGACATGAGCACACATACACAGAGCCACAGGATGTTTGCAGAGGTTCACATCCTAACAGAGGTACCACACGTTTATTATTTACTGCTGGCTTGCTTTGCAAGAGCCATTTGCACTTTAAATGGTGACATCTCCATTCAGTATGTATTCTAAACACTCCAGTTCTGTGAATGCTCTTTGGGTGGCCAGGTCCAAAGTCCTAGCTCCTGTCCATACTGCTTTTTTGCTTATTTTAGGCCACACATGTGAAGAATATGAAAAATAGGTTTTCCTTTCCCCTGGTCAAAGGCAATATATGCCTTGGTAATTCATTCTTCTTGAGTTTATCTGGACAAATGGTATCACAAACAGGCTGCAGAGCAGAATTTACTCAGCCACCAATGCAGAAAGAAGTGCCATATAGGACAAGTCAGGAGGGAAAGATGTGGAAAAAGGGCCAGCAGAACAATAAATATATTTTGGAGAGGATTTTCAGAGTATATACATGCCATCAAGTTATTAATATTTGGTCAAACATTTCCTGAGATTTGTTTGTATAACTTTCTTTAACACTTTTGTTCTTCAACACATTTTGCAGATTCACTTCCAATAGCACACTACCTATTACAATGTCACAGCATCTAGTAATATTGTCACTGAGAAACTGGAAAAATGTCTCACCCGGAAACCTGAGTTTTTCACATTCAAGGAAAAATAAATCCCAGTGTAAACTTTAAAATGTAACTTTTTTCCCAAAAGAAAGCCAATATGGTTGCAGAGGAAATAATTTTGTCAAAAGTCCAGAATTCTGTAGAACAGCAGTTTCAGCAGATATTTTCTGACAAGTTGACTGGTAACTTCCTTGAAACTTCATATAATTTAATATCAAGCTCAGAGTTTTGCTTCAAATCTAACTGTAACTATCATCCAGCTGATATTATTTAAATGGTTTTGTCATAGCAGAAGCCAAGTAAACTAATTTCTTCGTACTTTTAGACACTTTCTTTTCAGAGATATTCTGCACCTGTGATGTCTTGACTCTTTTTCATGCTTTGCTCTCATATGTGGTTACTCGCAATATCAAAACTACGAAATTCAGGGACTGTCTGTATTTATACCTTTGTATAGACACGGGAGGTGACAAAGACAAAACAAATGCCACTTAAATGGTGGCTCACTTGAGCGCAATACAAACAGCATATAGACATTAGCACTATTTTGGCTATATTCAGGCCCTCAAAAATTGCTATTTCTTTACATATAGATCCAGAAATAAGGTAAGATCCCACTTATGTGATCGAGATATTGGCCACTGTCTTAAGCTGGAGGTCATTTTAGATAACCTGAATTTTTCAAAGCAATAAAAGTGATAATAGAAAAATAATAACAAAAGCTACAACAACAGAATGCGTATTGGGAGGTGGGGAAAAAGAGCCTTCATACCATCCACATCTTACCTATACTACACAAGGAGAGTAAATATACTGTCTTTACACAGACATACCCTTCTGTCCTCTCCCCAGCCTTCATCTTTCTCCCACAGCATCCCTTGCAGCCCCCAGCCTCCTTGGCTGGCCCCTCAGAGTTCCCTCCTCCCCTAGCAGGGAGAGAGGGCTGCAGAGCTCTCTCTCCTTGGGCGTGGCACAGCCGTGCCTGGGGGATCATCCCTCCCTCCCTGCCTGCCTCCTGTCGCCCTCCTGCAGCAGCTAGTCCCTCAGCTATGCCACCAGCCCCAGAAGAAACTGACGTCTTCATAAAGAAGTCCTGCTCTCAGAGTAGTATCTACAAACAGAATCTTTTTTTAACCAATTTGATTATGAAATAAATATTTCATAAATGCAGGGTAATGCAGATTGCCCATGGGGAAAAGCCAGTTGATCGGTCCAATGCAGCTGCAGGATCATTGTCCGCTTACAAACACTCTGATTGCCCTAACACATCAACATCCGTTTCAGAGTCATTAAATTTGAGATCTTTTTCAACAGAAGTATAAAACTGATTTGCTATGGAAGCCATTCCTGACACCGGAAAACAAGTAGAAAAACAGGCTGAGTTGCCGCAGCCACAGCAGGAAGGGATCAGTCCCTTGGAGCATGCCCCTGAAACGACAGCCTGAATTACAGGCAGAAATTACATTTTACTTCTGTGGCTCATTTACGCCATTTCTCTTTCCTCCTAATATTTAGTTAAACTGTAATCTTTCTCTGAGGGAGCCCCCACAGAGTCTGGAAGACTAAAGCCTAACACTGTTTTAGGAAATGTGCAGCAACAGTACCTCTTCATTAACTTCAGTTAGAGGTGCTGTTTTTCAGTAGCACATGACTTCAAAAACTTCAGCTTGGCTTTTAGACTGAGCTTGCATCACGAGCTGGTGACTTTCCTTTAGCCTGTAGGCCAGTAGTCTGAGAAGGTGTATTAGTATGGAAGGCTGTAGCATAAAATCTCACAAGAAGTGTTCTACTGCTGCAGGAGCTGCAATCACAACTGCCAGCTGCAGACTTTTCCCCCATAACCAACCCAGGAACACCATTAGCTGTGACTGACAGCACTTAAAACTCTCAAGGCCACAGTTACCAGCTGGATTACCAGATCTCAGGTCTTCTGACCTTTGCATTGAAGTGTCTGTATTGGTCTGATATCTTTGATTAGGCTTATGACTTGGTGCTGATATAGCTGTTTTTGTATGTGCTGGACAGATGATCATCCTTTTTACTGTTTATTCTCCTTCCTAACAAGATTAAACTACATGAGGATAAACTACACTGCTAAACAAGTGTAACTTCTCCTACTAGGATGGTTTCAGCTGATTGAACAAAAGCAGAAAAAATAAAGCTAACCATTTTTAAGTGTAGACCACCATCACCGGTGCTAGTTAACGCAAGGGCCCTTTATGTTCGTAGTGCTCGATGTGAGCAACTCCCACTCCCACTTGAGTTTAGCTCTATTTTTTTTCCTAAGCTGATTCTATGATTGTATCTGCAGCCTTGAGCAAATGTTGCCTGTCTTCTGCATAGTACAGGCCATGAAAAATCAGAGCAATTCCCATTTCAAGCCTTGAAATTACTGCTAAACTACTAATATTTTCACATGACAAAGAATCAAACATACTCCTTGGCAATTTATTCCAAAAGCAAATTCCTTTGCTGAAATAGAGTTATAATTTTAATTTTATTTTGAATATCTGGCATCATGTTCCAACCACTAGACCTCCATTATATTTCTGCCTGCTAGATGAAGCAATATGTAGGAGCTGATGTGTTCATTTTCTTCATTTATGGTCCAAGATTAAGTCGCTCGGGGTTAAAAAAGGCAGGTATTTCCATTTATCAGAAGCACTGACAATTTCTTTTTGGCTGCTTTCCCTTCCCTCTGGGTGTTATTTTACTTTTATCTGGTCAAGTCACTCATCCATAACTCAGTTTCCATTAAACATTCAGCACATGGTTCATTCGCATCAGCAGGGTCAACTGCAGCACTGAACAATGGCCCAGTTGTGCCTTCCAGGACTTCTCAGCAAGGAAATGCTTATGGAATTGCTTTTTTGTACACGTCACACAAGAGGACAAATGGCTGATCACAACAATAGACTCAAAAGGAAACAGAAATAAAAGGGTATTGCAACAGCATTTACCCAGAAGCCAGAGGAAAGGAGAAGTCACTGTTAGAAAGACTGCTGGACCAGCCTGACGTGAAGCAAAGTAATCCAGCAGGGAAGGACCCAACAGCTATGCAACTCACCCTGGTTTGGCATTCCAGTCTTCAAACATACCCCCATCCCAGCCTTGGAGACAAGAGAAGCTCCTGGGTGCCCTACCCTTTGACTGACACCACTCCAGGGTGGCATCGCTCTTTGACTCCATGCAAAAACAGCCAAATATAAACTGAACTGTCTGAGCAGGCACCTCTCACACCCCTGTGGCTTGACTGTGTGGACAAACATGATCTTATCACCAATGTTGCCAGCTAACCCAGTCTTGGACACTGAGCTCAGTTAACAGGACCCAGAAGAGAATGCAGGTCTTTTCCCCTTACAGTCCAGCAGTCACTGTGGTTCACTGGAGCACAAAGGTTCATCATGCCTCTGCTGAAGGAGAAGGCACCAGCCACCAGGAGAGAGGATATTCAGAGCCATCTCTCTCAGACACTGTGCAAAGTGCCACTTGTTTAACAGAAAACATTTCAATTTAATTTTAAACTCTCTGTGAACAATAACCCAAACTTCATGCTACCATCAGCTAACTTGGAAAATATGGAAAGTCTATGGAAAGGCAGCTGAAGACGTTGTCAAATCATGTCGCTCTACCCCTCAGCTGGACTTGAACAGCGTGCAGAATTCAAGAATTCAGTTGGTGAAAATTTTGGAACAGACTGGAGAAAATAAATCTGTCAAAAACCCCAAGCAAACACAAATAGCAGAAATATGACAGTAGAAAAAACTCTTTCGATGAAGTGGCAGCCAAATATTCTTGGGCTAAGCAAATGAGTTCTTGCTGCAGCTTAAACTGGCTTTCAGAGTGCACTCATCACTTTATCACAACTCAAACTTCCACTTCCTGCATCTGGTCATCTGAAGGGAACATGTCTGCATGCTTGAGTGTTTTTTCTTGTTGGGATCCATGCAGCCCAGTCCTTGTCTCCTCTCTTTCCCCAGGCTGCAAGACTGGAGCTTGCCTGTCATGTTTGTCCACTCCAATGACCTTGAAACATTGCTAGGATTGCTGCCCAAAGGGTTATTTCTAGAATGGTGGGACAGAGGCCACCTCCTCTGCCCCCTCACCTAGTGACTGCAGTCTGCAGTGCCTCCATGGGGGACACCGCAGCTTCTGAGGCACTGGGGAAACTGGTGATGGTGCCACAGTGCCAGCAGCAGCTCTGTGGCGTGCACATCTGTCCAACAACTGAAACTGAAGTATATCACTTCACACAGATTAAAAAAAACCCTTTCAGGTAAGTGCTCCAGGTAAATTTTTCTTTAATATCTAGTCTTCTTGGTATTCTGCTTTATTAAATGTCTCAGATTTCTGAAACTGAATGTAAAACTATCCCCTCGATGACTGCAGAGAAGTAAAATGCTACAGCTACTCAATTTTAGGATGACTCAGTTTTTCATGTCTTCAGCTCTACGGTTTTATTACAGTAGAACCTGATTTGGCTGCTTTGGTTTCAAATGAGGATGAGACATGCAGTAATAGAGGACATACCATGTCTGCTCCAAAGATCTATGTACAGAGACTTTAAATAAATCTTAATTTAAGAAAGCCATAAGAGAGAATGCTATGATTCTTCAGCCAATAAAAACAACACAGATAATACAATTAGCTGGCTGGTCTGGAAAACTATAAGGCTCTAATGAAATGAAACAGAGACAATGCTTGCTCTGCTGGCTGAGTGGGCATATTCCTGCTCCAGGTTGGATTGTGGAGGCAGCTACATCTTCAAGAGGCTGCCTCATCCAGTCACTTATATGCCAACAGACACATGCTTTTCTGGTTCTGCTCTACTATACAGAATTCTGGAATCTGAGACTTAGAAAAGAAATAAACCACCAAAGCTTGCTCATGGTTTCACAGGGTACAACTTTGTTCTGCAAAGAGGGATGAAGTTTTACCAATTGTATGCATCCACATCCCAGTTGAGCAACAGGTTGGAAGTAAGAGTGTATTTTTAAGAATATTGTTAGCGATACAAAAGTCAGAGAAGTGACTCCAACTTCTTACAATAACAGCTGTATATTTCCCTATTCAAGTCACAGCATCATTTGTTTTTTCAATTTCTTGAAATTACTTTTCCAAACCAACTTTTTATTTTTTCCTTTTATTTTTTTTCTTGATGTACGTGATTTTACTCCTTTGGATGCATCTTCTTGACACAGCATGTATGTCTATATCTACATCTAAATCTACATATCTCCTGTACCACACACAATTCAGGACAAGAGGAAGAAGTTAAGTTTGGCATAAGAACAAGGGATATTTTTGATAATTTTCCCTTCAAATACAAGTGGAGTAAAATATGGTTAATCTCCCAGTGATTCAAGCACACAAATGTACCCGTTCAGACCCAGGATAGCTGAGCATATGCACGTGTCCCACTAAAGTAAATTAAATAGAAATCCACCCATGGCACATGCTGATTGCACTAAGAATAGTTAGAACTGCTTCAGGGACAGAAAGAAAGTTTTGGACTCCAAAGCAGCTTAGAGAAAATGATGAGTAAGAAATAAAATTTAATTGATATGGGTATCTTACAGCCATAAAGAAGCTGAGACTGTTGCATTAAAAGGTAAGAAACAACCGTAGGGGAAAAAAAAGCAAGCATAACATTGCTTGGAGAAAGTAAATTGCTCCCTTCAATTCCGCTATTTCCAACCTCTGTAGGAAGAGTACTTCTGCTTTCTGCTTTCTGCTATCTAAAAGGTCTTGCAATGGATCTACAGCTAATTATTGCATGCATCAGATAAAAATGCATATACCACCTATATTTTCATCCTACTTCCTATGGTCCCTAGCAATTTAGTGCTGAAATATTTGTGTGTAGTTATTTCCAAGTGTGATTTCCAATTCCTGTAACATTTATTAATAAATGGTGATTTGAACCTCTACAGGATAAGATGCAGTTATTCTTATTTTCCAGCTGTTATGCCACAACAACATTAATAGCATAACAGCTATATAAATAGTAGCATAGCAGCTGGCATGGTGGTAATGATGCCACCAGCAGCATCTCTGTGTATTCTCTCATCTTCTCATTGCCCCAGGTAAAGCTTAGACTTGCCACCCTTTCCATCTCGGAGCACAAATTCAGGCAGAGAAAAGAGGCTCAGCAATAAAAAAGCTGTTGTTGTTTAATTTAAATTGCAATGAAGTCTCTAATTGTAGCCCAGGGAAGAGTCTTTTGAATAAGCCCACATGTGTTAGAAGCAAATGCTTGAGATGTAATGGGGAAGTCAGTCAATAGTTTTTCAAATTAGCTCATTTTAAAAATTTGTTACTACATATAGCACAGAAAGCATCATTAAAAACCATTGATTTGCCATGAGCAAAAAAATCAGATGCTCCTTTTTCTGCCCTCTCTGATGCAACCAGCACAGTCTCCTGAGTCTTTCTGTAACCCCCAAGTCAAATTTCAGTTAATTTTTGAGCACGTATTTTTTTAGAAGACAAGAAACTGATACAGGCTCTAGGCATTTCTTTGCTAAATTATCTTTGTTTTTAAAATGTACTAACTCAAGTCTCGGTAGCCTCGATCAGAGATGGCAGCAGCAACCATTCCATACATAAGCATTTCCACTTAAACAAGTCTCTGCTAAGATATTTCAGTGGAGGCTCAGTAGCAATAAAACTTACTGTCCTTGCCTCTCTTAAAAAAATACTGTCTAAGTCCTTCCCATCTGTGTTGAGTTGACCCTGGCTGGATGCCAGCTGCCCACCAAAGCCATTCTGTCACTCCCCTCCTCAGATGGCCTGGGGAGAAAAAATATAATGAAAGGCTTCTGGGTTGAGATAAGGACAAGGAGAGATCACTCATCTATTAATTACTGTCATGGACAAAACAGACTCAACTTGGGGAAAATTAATTTCTTACCAATCAGGACTAGGGAAATCAGAAATTAAAAACAAATCTTTAAAAAACCCACCTTCCACCACCCCTCCCTTCTTCCTGGGCTCAACTTCATTCCCAATTTTCTCTATCTCCTCCCCTCCAGCAGCACAGGGGAATGGGGAAAGGGGTTTGAGGTCAGTCCATCTCAGGTTGTCCCTGCTTCTCCTTCTGCCTCACAGGGAGGACTCCTCACACTCTTCCNTTACCAATCAGGACTAGGGAAATCAGAAATTAAAAACAAATCTTTAAAAAACCCACCTTCCACCACCCCTCCCTTCTTCCTGGGCTCAACTTCATTCCCAATTTTCTCTATCTCCTCCCCTCCAGCAGCACAGGGGAATGGGGAAAGGGGTTTGAGGTCAGTCCATCTCAGGTTGTCCCTGCTTCTCCTTCTGCCTCACAGGGAGGACTCCTCACACTCTTCCCCTACTCCAGCACGAGGTCCCTCCCACAGGAGGCAGTCCTTCATGAACTTCTCCAGTGTGGCTCCTTCTCACATGCTGCAGTTCTTTGCAAACCACTCCAGCACACCTACCTTCCTCAGGGTGCAGTCCTTCAGGCACAGCCTGCTCTAGCACGGGACCCTCACGGGGTCACAAGTCCTGCCAGCCACGCTAGAGCAGTAAACCTGCTCTAGTGTGAGCTCCTATCTGTGGGGCCACAGGTCCTGCCAGGACCCTGCTCCAGTGGGGACTTCCCATGGGGTTGCAGCCACCTTTGGGCATCCACTTGTTCCAGTGTGGGCTCCTCAATGGGTTGTAGGTGGATCTCTGCTCTACCATGGACCCTCCATGGGCTGCAGGGGCACAGCTGCCTCACCATGGTCTGCACCACAGGCTGCAGGGGAATGCAGGTCCAGCACGTGGAGAACCTTCTGCACCTCCTTCTTCACTGACCTGGTACCTACTGAGTGGTTTCTCACAGTCTCAATCCTCTCTTCTCTGGCTGTAGTTGCTGTTGCTCAGTATGGTTTTTTCTCTTTGTTAAATACATTATCCCAGAGGTGCTACCGTCATCACTCTTGGGCTCACCCTTGTCCAGCAGCAAGCTCATCTTGGAGCTGGCTGGTACAGGCTCTGTTGGACATGTCAGGAAGTTCCTGGCGTCTTCTCACAGAATCCACCCCTACCCTCCTCCTGCTACCAAAAACTTGCCGTGCAAGAGCAATAGACTTTCTCACTTGAGAAAATGCTTCATACAAAGTTTTGTGATTTTTGCTTTCTCCGTTTTTTTATCAGTCTAAAAAAGATTGGTATTATAAAGATTAGTATCCTTTAGCCGCAGAAAATAAAAGCATTTTGTAGCTCTGAAGAAACAGGACCGGGATAGAGTGCGTTGCTGTCAGCTTGAAATACTAAACAGCACTGGGGTACTTTCAGTACATTTACTGCATCATGGTAACAGATCACATTGTTCTGAAGTATCACTTCTGTGAGTTGAAATTATCACCACCAAAACCAACCCAGGTTCTGTAAAAACATAGACTTGAAACAGATATTATACCTGAAGTAAAACTTAAAGTCACACTGTAAGCATACATTAGTGTGCCACATGTACTCCATGTTTGCTGCCCAAATACTGTTTTTCTTATGTTTATACATTCTGATTAAAATGCCACAGTAATGACATTGTAGTCATAGAAATACTCAACAGGCCAAGTCTGTTTTAATTACAATTACAGATTAGATGTCTAATTCCTAGTCTTGCCTTTCACATCCTTTTATTCCCAAGTCAAAGAAAATACATAGTGAGGCATTTATGTTTGTATATACTATTCTCCAGACTCCATGTCTAGCCTAGTAAATTCATTAACAAGACAAGTAGTACAAATGTTGGCACTGCATCTTTTTCACTAAAACTCATTATTTCCTTTTCTGCCTTACTTAACT
This sequence comes from Cnemophilus loriae, assembly GCA_013397755.1. Taxonomy (NCBI): domain Eukaryota; kingdom Metazoa; phylum Chordata; class Aves; order Passeriformes; family Corvidae; genus Cnemophilus; species Cnemophilus loriae. The sequence goes on from VZTF01003252.1 coordinate 970,850, forward strand.
TGTCCATGTTGGAATGCATTCAGAGTTTTTTCTATTTTCAGACACTAATAAAATTGTGGGCTGGACATGTACACCAGTGCTGATAGCCAGGAGCAGTACTATTGCCCTGCTCATGCATCCTTCCTGAATGGGAAAACTAGGTCAACTGATAGTCCAGATTCTCCACGTGACCAGCACAGGGTAGGGTGGGCAGAAGGCAGCCAACATGGTGCTTCTTCAGCACAACATATATAGAAGAAACCAATATGTGTAAATGAATGTGTACGTTGAATTTGTGAAATAACTTACAAGAGGAATCTCTCAGAAGTGAGGAAAAGAATGAAGAGGAAAAGGATATCTAAGCTTTACTAAGGAAAACAAAACAAAACCAACAAACAAACAAAGAAAACCACCAAAAAACCCCCAGCAAACCATGTGAGAGCAAGTAAGTGCCTATAATCTAAGTTTCGGCCAAAATAAAACCTACTTGTTTTGCCACAAACTAGGTTCAGCCATTTTCCTCACAGAAAGTTTGTGTATCATGCCTTAGGTCCAGCAATGGCAGACCTACCTGTGTAAGAGCAGGGATGATGAAGATGTTACCCACCCCTGTAGTCTAATCACTTAACTGTGATACAGGAACCAGCATGGCAACACTGCTGAATGCAAAGCCGAAAAACAGAGAGAAAACTATTCAAAAGTTAAGACATTTATATTTTGACTGTTCTTTTCTTTGGAAAAAATGGAAAATATTTCTCCTTCCTTAGAGATCTGCAAGAGTCCCTGGAAAACACAAGAAACCCAGCTCAAATTCAGTGCTGATCCTGCTGCGAGCAAGAGGCTGGACTAGAGGATCTGCTAGCCTCATCAATCCAGTGACTGATTTTTGTGAGCTGCCTTTCTACAGCCTTGAATAGCCTTTAAAGTTACTTTCAGAAAAGCAGAAATATCTAGAATTCATTAGAAAATCAGCACTTCATCAAGTTGCAGCTATGTCTGTACACCTCCCACTTCCCCATCTAGCAAACACACTGCTATAATGGCTGATGCTGCATCACACTGTGCCACATCCACATCCACTTCTCCACCACCTCGGAAGAATGAGGTGCCTTATTTCAAACTAGTTAAATGACAGGCATGATTTGACCCAATTCAATTAAAATAGCACAAAGTTGTGTGTTGATAAAAATTATATCATTCAATGAAGTTTAATGTGCTGGTGGATTATTTTTATAAATTTATGCCAGATCTAACAACTACAATTAAACCTAAATGGGTGTGTGTGTACATACATACATAAAGCCAGTTTAAATAAATACAAAATTTCAAATACATCATTAAGCATCAATTTATATGTACAGAAGGCTGTAGCTTGGCCCTCTGGGATCCTCATAATCTCTTTTATTAAACTTTTTACCACATGGAGACTCTATTTTATATGCCAGTACTAATATATGAATCTGTAAATACTATCAATATTTAATTTTCTACAAAGTATTTATAATTTACATCAAGTCATGACAGCCTTGGGTAGACATGGCATATCATTGAAGTATGCAATACAGACTTTAAAAATAATCCCCATTTGTTTCAGAAACAGTACATTTAAGAAATACTTGACCTGTGCAGCCACAGACTCCATAAATAGTTTGATACATAATTAGTATTGTGCAACCAAACCCACAACACCCACAGGTTTCAAAGTGCTTAGCAAGACAATAGAAGATTAGGGTTCCCATTTTACAATGGGAACAGCTGAAACAGAAAACTCAGGTGGCTTGTCTGAGGTCTTATTGAAAATCAGTGTCACATTTGTTGAAAAAGGCCTGAGAATCCTGACTCTCAAACCAGTCTTAAGCCACAGATGACTTCAGTGTAACTAAATTTATAAACAGAACCTGCGACCAAAAAGCAATGTGATTCTTTTAGCTCAAATAAGAACAAAGATTTCTCATCTATATGAGATATGGTCATTACTGCAGCAATCTGTAGATCAGTGAGACCCGGTACAGGTATCCCAAAGTCACTCATGGGGAAAGGCCCCTTAATAAAAGACGGATGGCTAGAAAGAGGACAGTGGCATGGAGAAAGCTAAATCCCAGGATCCACTGGAACCACCAAAACTGAACTCATGGCAGAGCAGCACTCCAGGGAAACCCCCAAAATGCCAAGCAGCATTTCTGAGTTGCAGGAGTCTCTGCAGAGACCCCTGCACTTGCAAACACTTCCCTTGTGCTGTAGTATGGGAAGCCCAGCTGTGAGAAGGCTCCCGAGCCTCTTTACTGCCAGGAGGCCTGGCGGGGCCATGGCAAGCAGGGGCTGTTGGAGAACTCTTGCTCTACAGCTGAACCAGGGCCCATTCAGGCACCTGTCGGCCTGGGATCATGGTAGTGTAAAGCCACGGGACTTGCACAGAAAGACACTTTGTGCAGGGTCTTCATTTCTGCAATATGGCTATTCTTATGATTACTGCTCAACTTTGGGTATTCTGCACTCCAACAAAGCACCACACTGCTGAACACTAACCAGAAATAGCACTTGTTATCCACTGTTATGTGTGTAGACACACTGTCTCGAGAGGACTGGGATTTCACAGAAACATATTGCTACAGGCAGAGATAGAAATGAAGATTGACCTCTTTTGGCACGGATACCTCCCCTAAGTGGCTGCAGAGACTGCCCTTAGGGCACGCATATATTCTGCCATTGGAGAACACACAACTGTGTGCACTCAGCAGTGTCAACCAACTTTCACTGTTCATGAAACCAGCAGCGCTGGCACAGCACCTGAGCACATGCTTCATAGAAGGAAAAGCAATGCACAAGTTAGCTGGGAGAAGAGAACAATGGTACACACAATACAGTATATAGGGATCTTCTTTCCCTTCTATCATCCAGTCATATTCACATTGCAAAGATCTATGCAGCTCCCGCAGATGAGAAGTGTGGAACTTCAGGTGAGGTCACACGGCTCATTTGGTGTCATGCTGATCTCTTAGCTTTTTCTGTGAGATGGGCACTTGCAGTTTTCCTGAGGTAGCAGATACAGAGGTCTTTGCTTTATTCCTTTAAGAAAAGCAAAATTGAAGGAAAAGAGGACAGGCAGACAGAAGTGCTGGAGTTTCTCATAAAAGATATAAACACACTTGAAGTAAAATACGTTTCTGAACTACTCCACTAGGACAGACAGCACAAGAACCTCCAAAAGTAAACTTCACCGTCTCAGAATCACCCTGAAGACAATTACAAGTTTATTGTGGCAAAACAGTTAATTAGAGATAAATGACTTTTCATAAATAAATAGCCAGGCACCTGGCTCTGCAGTGCCCTGGATGTTATATAGAATGGACTTTTTTTCTCACTGCCATCCTGCAGCAGGTCAAGGCAGCAGAACTGTAGGCGCTGTTCTACAGCAGCACACAGCACTGACAGCAGAGAACACAGCGCTGCTATATCAAGGCATTCGTAGAACTTAAGTGCAGAAAGTGTTCATCAGAGGACAAATGTACCCACTCCTTCTGTTGTTCTGCCACCTTTTCTGCCAAGCATTTTACCAGGACAGGGTCTACTTTGGAGTCAATCTTGTTGGCGAACCAGTGTCCGTAATTCAGAAGCCATCTTAATTCTCCGGCCCCATAGATGCAGACACTGCGAAGGTGGATACCAGTGCATGGAGGATACAAATAGTCTTCAAGATAATTCCATTTCACCAGACGAGTTTTGCTTTGTAAGTCTGTTACGTCCTGGGATGACCTTGGAACTTCCCCAGGGACCCCGGGAACACGTACAAGAGTGGCCCAGAAATGTTCATCTGGAGAGTACGTGTCCCTTGACCACTCAAAAAAATCTTTTGCAAGTGAGCTTTCAAGGGTATATTGAATAAATTCTCGGCTTAAAACAAAATAGGCACTGCCTACAAATATCTCAATATCATGAGGTGGCGGATTCTTGGAAATGTTGGTTTTTACAGGCATTTGCATGTATTCATAAGGCACTTTCATAAGTTCATAGTGATAGGTAAACCGTTCTCTTTTGCTACTGCTTGGCTTTGAAGTTTCCAGCATGTTTCCTCCACCAAGTTTCTTCAGTTCAGTGACCAACTCAAAATTTGATCTCAAAGGGAAATCTTGGCCACACAAATTGATAACATACTTCCAAGGAACTGGAGAGTCCATCAAATCAGACAAACAATTGAAATCTGCTTGCAGACGTGAAATATGTGCATAGTCCACTGTCTCCAATTTTGATGCAATGAAAATATTTGGGAAACATTTAGCTACATTGTTCAAAGCAGATTTGAAACTTTCTGCTGCTTTTTGGTCATAATGGATGCAGTAAATATTTTGATGACTGTACAATGAATGTATGAGCCTTTCTACCATTGCTGCATCTTTGTGAACAACCAAAGAATAGGCAATTGGAAAACTCTCCTCCTCTGGAGAAACAGGTTTTAGATGGTATTTCCTAAGTGAACGATACACGTGACAGTCACTTGTCATTGCTACAACATCTTCATCAGCTAAATCAATGATTTCTTTTCTTCTTATCTCTAAACTCTTGCCAATTTCACGAGGATCTTGTTCATATATAGAAGAACAATTAATTTCATACTGGAACTCATTTCTAGGGCATGAATACCTGTTTCTAACATAAGAAGAAGTGCTCAAGAAGTGCTCAACCAAGTAAATGCCTTTAGAGGGAAAAAAGTGTCTTTCAACATGGAGGAGCTTCAGCAGTGCAATCAACCACCCAGTAACACACAGAATCAGGATCTTCCTTCGTGAGGGACATTTGTAGGACCACTTGCGTCTCTTCATTCTGCAAGAAAAAAGAGACATGGTGTTATTTTAAATCAGAAATCATCAGAGACCATTCTAACTTCTAAGAAAGACATGCGCACACCAGTCTGCCTACAGCACAAACACAACCTTATCAGGAAGGGCACTGGTAATCTCTAGTTTCCTCTTAATCATAATTTTAAAATTTCATTCCCCTGAATTAGCTGAGTGAAGGCAATAAACCAGATGATTTCCAGCCAAATAAGAGTATCAGAGCAAGACTCCCACTGGTTTTTTTCCAAACCTTTTTAAAATTTCTGATGAGCCACAAACTGAAGTACAGCAACCCCTGGACTGGCAAAAACATTACTGTCATCAATGTGAGTAGGAAAGATTGTTTACTCTCCTGAGTAACTACAAGGCATTCAATGGGAGCAGCACAGGGATTTCTAGTAAGTCTGCAAAGAATGTGTGCTTAATGGTAGATATAAGTATTGTTTTTAAAAAGCACAAAACCAAAAGCTTTAGAATTCAAACGCTGCATCCTCATTATCATTAACACTGGAGCTGGCTCATAAAGACGTCCAAGGGGACATGAATTTCCTTCTTGTCCTGTGCCAACAGGATCTGAGATGCCCAAAGTCCTTTCTCTCTTCAGATTTCTTCTGGAAAATACTTCTAACTTGCCCTGAAGACAGAGGTGGATGAAGACACAGCGCTTTCATCCACTGGTATGAACATATAAGGAATGTATGCTTCTGGAGGCAGAAGGGGTAGTAGTAAGCAATAGTGCAGCTATCCTGCTCTCTGCCATGTAACACAACCTTGGATGTGACCACAAAAACACATGTAGCCCCTTTTTATACAGCATGTTATTTAATAACATTCCTGAGTAGCGCATTTACAGCTGAGGTATTACCACAATAAAAGCTACATACAGAGATCCTCTTCCATATAGCTTTGCTTTACTGGCTGAGTGTAAGCAGCATTGTTACTATCACTGAATTAAAATTAGACCAGAAGCAGATACAAGTGCAGCAGTAAACTCAGCTCTACTCAGCTTAAACGAAGCTCTACTTCACTTTAAATTGAACAGCTCCTAGTATTTTCTTTTGAATAGAAGCTGTCCCAGAGTGCTTCCAGAGTCAATAAAATGATGGGGCCAGCAGACCTGGCTCAGATGCCTCCACATCTCACATATGCATGTAAAATCAAGTACTGAGATGTGCATTCAAATATATTGCAAGACTAACTTGAGCATCTTTAGCGTTCCCTTAAATGTCAGGTCTTGCAAGCTGTAGCTACATTTAAAGTGCACCTTGTCAAGGCAGAGCTTTTTCATTTGTCTGTTCTCCCTTGACTTTGCCTTTCTCTGTGTATCTTTGTCCTTAATGTTTCTGTTCTAGGTCAACAGAAAGAAGGAAATGTCATCTCCTTGTTTCACCTGGAGGGTGCCAGGTACAGACCAGGGTAAGACAACACATACCTATTTTGTAGAAACCAAAACTCAGCAGCTCTCTGCAGGTTTTAGAAACAGTCTCCGGGTACGCTAACAACGAAAGAGAAAAAAAAGATCTATCTCATAGAATCATAGAATAGTTTGACTTGGAAGGTACCTTAAAGATCATCTCATTCCAAAATCCTTGCCATGATCAGGGAACCTTCCACTAGGCCTTGAACAGTTCTAGGGATGGGGAATCCACAGCTTCTCTGGGCAACCCGTTCCAGTGCCTCATCATCCTCAAAATGAAGTGAGGCATTCATATCCCTATGCAGCCAAAAATGTCATGTTCCCCCATAGCAAGCAGGGGCAACATCTTTTCTTCAAATTAATCCCAGCCCAATGTCTAATCTGGGTTTCCCCTTTACCTATTTCCTTTATGTATCTGTGTTCCTGGAGAAAAATCACTCTCAAAAGCTGCTCCTTACCAAAGGCAGGTTTTCAGCCATATGAAAAAAGCCCTTTAGATGGGAAGACAGTAACCTGCCCTGGTTTTTTCTTTGGATGGAGAAGACCTGTGTGGTGTGGCCTTTCTGTGAAGCCCACCCCATGCCTGTGCCCAGTGTCTCCCTGGCTACTGAGGACAACACCTGCCACCCCTAGCTGAACAGGGATTGCCTAATTCAAGGAGCAAATCTTCTCTTGCTCTCTCCTTCAAAAAGGCAAGTTTGGACAAAGAAAAAGGAGGGGAAAAAAACAACACATTCCAAACTTCTCCCAAACCTCTCTATCTCTGTCAGCCCTGGCCAGCTTCTGCCGAGTGCCAAACATTCTGTTGCTATGAAACCAAACAAAGGCACAGAATCTTAGAATGTCCTGAGCTGGAACGAGCCCACAAGAATCATCAGAGTACAACTCCTGGCCCAGCACAGGATACCCCAAGAGTCACACCATGTGCCTGAGAGCATGGTCCACCTCAGAGTCCTGAACTCTGTCAGGCTAGTGCTTGACCTTCTCTGGTGACCTTCTTCTAGTGCCCAGCCACCCTCTGGGTGAAGACTCTTTTCCTTACATTTAAATTTAACCTCCCCCAACACAACTTCAGACTGTTCCCTTGGGTCCTGCTGCTGTACACCACAGAGAAGAAATCAGTGCCTGTCCATCTGCTTCCCCTCATGAGGAAGTTGTAGGCCATGATGAGACCTCCTCTCAGTCTCCTTCGGGCTGAACAAACCAAGTGACCTCAGCTGTTCCTCATACAGCTTCCCTTTCAGATCCTTCTCCATCCTGATGGCCCTCTTTTGGGCACTCCCCAGTAGTTTTATATCTCTCTTACACTGTGGTGCCCAAAACTGCCCCCAGCACTTGAGGTGAGACTGCCCCAGCTCAGAGCAGAGCAGGACAATCTCCTCCCTTGCCCGGCTGGCGATGCTGTGCCTGATGAACCCCAGGACATGGTTGGCCCTCCTGGCTGCCAGGGCACTGCTGACCCATGTGCAACTTGCCATCAACCAGGACCCACTGGTCTGTTTCCACCGGGCTGCTCTCCCAACCTTTTCCATCCTGGTCTGTCCGTATATCCAGGCTTGCCCTGTTCCAGGTGCAGAATCCAGCACTCGTCTTTGTTAAACTTCATATGATTGGTGATTTCCCAGCTCTCTAATTAGTTGAGATCTCTCTGCAGGGCCTCTCTGCCTTCAACATCTCCTCCCAGTTTAGTGTCTCAGTTTATATCTTTAAGTATATCTTTGAGTTTATCTTTGAGTTCTGTATCCAAGTCATTAGTGAAGATATTGAAGAGCACTGGCCCTAAGATGGAGCACTGTGGAACCCCACCGGTGACAGGTGAGAGACAGTATTAGAAGCTTTACTGAAATCCTAAAAGATCACATCACATCATCAATGAGGTGAGTTTCCTTGTCATAAAAGGGAATTAGTTTGTCAAGCAGGACCCTCGCCTCATGAAGACATGCTGGCTGTGACCAATGACTGCATTGTCTTTCAGGTGTTTTTCAATAACTCCCAGAATAATCTTCATAATTTAAGCAGGCACTGGAGTGAGACGGACAGTACTGTAGTTACCAGGGTCATCTCTCTTGCCATGAAGGAATTCTTCCTCATATCCGACCTGAACCTTCCCTGGTGCAGCTTGAGGCCATTTCTTATCCTGTTGCTGGTTGCCCGGGAGAAGAGGCTGACCCCTACCTTGCTACAACCTTCTTTCAGGTAGTTGTAGAGAGCAGTAAGGTCTCCCCTGAGCCTCCTCTTCTCCAGGCTAAAAAACCTCAGCTCCCTCAGTCACTCCTCGTAGGACTTACTTTCTAGACCCTTCACCACCTTTGTTGCCCTTCTAAATCATTTATCAGTATAATATTAATTTCAGCAAAAGACTGGGATTTCTTGAGGAACAGTGTGAGACCGAGGAATTAAATCTCTTGGAACAGAAGGGCTATCACAAACCTCATCAGGTTTTGACTCAACCACAAAACTTTATTTTTTACCATATGCAGACTCAAAGCCTTACTCAGACATAGAGGCGTACTGTACACACAGTCCTCTCCAGAGGAGCACGGAATGAATGAACGTGGCAGACGAGAACAGCAACCTTTTGCTGCCTAAAGTGCCTATCTTGGGTAGCACTGACCAGATGCTAACTCTGGTAATCTTGCCCACAAAAACTTTTTCCTCAGGTGATGCCATACAATACACAGGCAAGGTTCCATCTTTTGTATCAAGATTTTATATTATGATTTTATATTATGAGCTCGGCCTTGACATCTCACTTTGTTCTGTAAAATGTGTTACTTGTCTTTTCTACATGTGAGAAGAATCCTGAGGTACATTTGCTAGTCCTAGGACTTGAAGAGGGCAGGAGTCCCAGGTCTTCACCCAGCATGAGACTTCTATCCAGATCCTCCCCAGGTTATACAGCCCTTTCTTGAACCTTGGCTCCCAGGGAAATCCTCTTCTCCTGCTTCTGCACCATGCTATTAATAAACCGCCAAGATTTTACCCTCTCCATGTTGGCCAAAACCAAACACATGCACTTGTATCTGATTTACAGATCCATTAACAATTTATTATGTCAAAAAATTTGTATTTCCCTTGTCACTAGCATTGTAATGCAAAACACAAAAAATAATTTTATTAAAGTCTGGGAATTGTCTCTCCCTTCACAAGTGCTTCTCACATTCAGAGAAGATGGATAAAGGTAAAGCATTCATCCCTCAAGACCAGCTACAGCGCAGCCTCACAAAGATCATGCCCTCAGCCGCAAAGATTGCTGTGTCTAATATTCCTGAATTCATAAAGCCATGTCCACTGCTCAGGATTCAATCACAAAACGAAAGTGGGTGAAGTTGTCAGGAAAAGGAGGAAATCCTCTCCCCAGGTCCTCAGGCTTCACATGGGAGGACTCTCACTCCAGGAGTGTGGTAGCTGGGAAGTGGCCCAGCTAAAAGCTTCCAGTCTTGAACTGCAGGCATTAATTGCAACTCTTCTGATTGACAGCAAGGCTCTAAGTGTGTCTGCTGAAGTTTAAAAATGTTAGGCAAGGGTAAGGTGTGCTTCTAGTGTCAGAGGCAACCTGGTTGGAAAACCCTGAATGTGCTGCTCTCTGAACCATATGAAGAACTGAATGATTTTGCATTTCACTGGCACCCCTAAAAAACCATGCTCATTGCCTCAAGTCAGTATATGTCTTACAAACTCAACAGAAATACTTCCTTTTTCAGGATTTTTTGTTTAAACTGAACTGAGTTAAAAAAGAAATTCTGTTTTGAATGAGAATCAAATATTACAGAGGGCAACAATCCACATTTTGGCTTGTTTTACAGATTAGGGTATTTTCATCAAAATGAAGATAGATTAGAACAATGTTTGCTTTTTCATTTGCATCTTTTAATAACTAAAAAAACGTTCTTTCATGTAAAAATTTGTAAAGGCAGCTGTGGGACTCCTGGCCTCCAAGGCAGACCCTAAGAGGGAGTGATGATCTGCCTGAAAGAAAAACTATTCTGCTGTTTCACCTGAGTGCTGTGTAATTTTTTTGTTGCATTCTGATCTAAATACACTGGCTGAGGCCACTGTGCACTATCACATAGTGGATATCAAAGTTATTGCAATATTGAAGCTTATGATTCCTTTATTATTTAATTTTTATTATTAATAGTTCCATAACATCGAATATCTAAGATGCTGTGGAAACAATACCAATCAGTGTAAGCTAGGTTTAAATTGGTTTTGAGTGTGCCCACCAGAATTTTCACTGTATTTACCAAATCAATGAAAAGTGAACATTATAAACTTTGCATCCTCTCAACACTATGCAAAGAAATTGTTGCGGGCCAGCTGGTGAACCGCATATCTAAGTGGCATTGGATACCTCATACCAGTCTAGCATCTTTTCCCTGGAGAGAAGCAGACCACACATACTGAAAGAGGAGTGGAGATAAGTCTTATCCACATCCCTGTAAACCCAGAGCCCTTGAAAGAAAAAATAGGAACTGCTCTTGCTGTTAATTGGAAGAAGAACACAGCAGTCAGGTGAAATTGTACATTATGAGACGTGGTGGTCCAAATTGCTCTGAAGAACCTCCTGTGAGCACATACACTGTGTAAAAAATATTATTCTCAGTGAATTAATGTATCTCCATGGCTTCAGGGTAAAACCAAGCTTAAACTATCACTCCTACTGAGAAACTGTATGCCATCAAATGTTGTTTCATAGAATTACAGAAACATGGAAATACTCGGCTTGGAAGGAGACCTTTAAAAGTCATCAAGTCCAACTCCCCTACCATGGGTAGGAACATTTCCACTAGACTGCTTGAGGTTGTCCCATAACATCTAATCATACTTTATGTTAGTAAGCAGAATTTAACGTGGTGAAACCACCCAGACTACTTCTCGATTTGGCCTTGAAAAAAACAGCAGAGAACCTGTTCTGCATCCTAGTTGCTCTACTATGCACATGAGGCACACCTTGCCCAAACTAAGCACCTGAAGCTCTCTGCAGCTGGTGGTAAGGTACAAGGAACTGCAAAGGATCACCATCCCAAAGCATGGACTGTGAGATGGGCTGGATGAAGCATCCCTGGGAAATTCATGGTCACAACAAACAGAAGCCAGGAAAAAGCCCATTTTGCACCACAACTGCCAGCTCTGCCAGCTCTGCTTGCAATGGCACAGCGTTGTTGCACCTCCAGTGTGAAGAATTCGGGGTAGCAGTGTTGCATCCAACCCTGATCCTCTGCCAGGAACACCCCAGCAGCTCGTCCATCCCAGAGTGGCACTCAGAAGCAATGGAGAAAAGCCAGGAAGCTGCTCTGGCTAGCACAAGTCTGAGTCAGCCCAGAGAACCAAGATCCTGCTCTGGCTGACCACTAGTGGCTCATATATACCAGTGCTGCAGCAGCTTCAGCCCTCTTTGATGCCACCCCACTGTAAATGTTTAAGAAGGCATTTGAGCAACTCAGAGGAATGGACAGGTTCCATTCATCAGCACAAAGAAACTGGCAGGCTTTGGGCTCACACTGGGTCTCTGAAGACGTGTTTCCACTTTAGTAAGACTAAACATATGGAGACCTGGCTCCTGTGAGAGACCAGGGCTTTACTGCAGCTCCTCACCCTATTAGTTTTGCTTTCTCCATAAACTCAATGTACCCAGACTCCCAGTCTGTGCAACTTTGTGATGCCAATGTCATTCTTGCACACCAGGAGTCTACAGCTCCCTTCACCCTGAGCAGGAACAAATTACCAGCTCTCACATTCCTCAGGCCCTGCATGGCAAGTCACCTGCCATCCACACAGTGCAGAGGTATATTCAGTTTGTCTGTATTCAGAGAACACTGCTTTATTAGCAGCTTCTGAACTACCTTGTTTGAGAAAATACAGGATTTTTCAACTCCCCAGGACTTCATTCCCTTTCCTCATTGTCTTTTCTGATACATCCCATGCTGCATTAAATTCAAGTGCTTCAGTGATTAAAGGTAGAAGCTTCCAGGTGGATCTACAATGCCCACAAACTCCCTGGATGTTGCCTGCAGGCTGGAGGCATTATGAACCATCAGAGTCCATCCCAGGAAGGACAGAGCCTGGTGGAGACAAGATATCAGAGGTACTTCCAGGTAGCAGGATAAAACTCCTGCTTTGAAGGTTGGGTTTTGTTCAGAAAAAAAGAAGGGATCTCTGCTCAAAGAGAGCTGACACCATGGAGAGGAAAAGGCATTCCTTTGATGTTGGAAGCAATAGGCTTAGCAGTAGGTATGCAGCCCGGGCTACCTGAGGAAGTCTGTAACCTGTCTGCCTGCAATAACCAATGCATCATAACTTTCCTGAGGAGCACAAGGTATGTGTATCAATGTCCACTGGTCCCCCTGCTCTGCCCTCAGCCAGTCCTTCCCAAAGGACCTGCTCAGTAGGCAAGCAAAAGCCCAATCTCAACCACCAGCTACTCTGAGCTATAGAAAACAAAAGCCAGGATCTCTCCTAATGCATAGCCCTATCAGATTTATAATACTTCTTTTCCACTTCAGCAATACCTATCAAAGAGGTCTGTGACTTTCTACAGACACCACAAATTACTTTTGGTGCCATGCAAGATGGCCAGCTAGTGGGAATCATCTCGTCTGTTGTCACATCAGCTTGGGACTGGTTTACCCAGAGCATAGACTGACAAGACATGTTGACTGCTACTAGAACACGGAATCTTGGAAAGTTCAGGCTGTGAGCAGGCAGTGCTCTCTCCTCAATGGATTTGAAATACATAGTGCTCACTATGAAAGCTGTTGTGAGGCACACTGCTTCTGTGCTTGCCACAGAGCAAGAGTTAAGTGAAAAGGTCAAGTTGGAGTGCAAGGCTGTGGAAGGAGACAAAAGAGGGAGTGCAGATGTAGGGGAACAGGAGTGCTTTTACCCCAACGTGATTCTTTCTTGCATGAAGAAACCCTTCTGCATATGTACAGCACGAACCGATCTCCTTGCTATCAACTAGGTTAAAAACGTAAAAAGGGAATGGGTCCTGAGAAGAGCAGGAGCAGCAGAACAGGGTTTGGGAAATTATAAAAGAGGAGAATGGAGAGAAGGATTGATAAGGGTAAGTGCTTTCATGTAGGTAGCGTTAGCAACTACAAAAATCAGAGTAGCAGAACAAGTGCTTTCTCCAACATGTTACGCCCCCATCACTCAAAGATATCTGAGGCAAAACCAGTGTCTACACCTTTCCTTGGAAACCAGGTCACAGTGTATTACAGCAGCCAAAACCATTATTACATAAAGCAGGAACTATGGGAACAACTCCCTCTTCTCCAAGTAAATACACTTCAGGAAAGCTCCCCCTGATAAAATATCTCTGTTTGCTTAATACACGCCTGCTCACACAGCAATGCAAACTTGGTGGTTTGCATGACCAACTCTGTGCAAAAATTTAGTCAGCTCCTCCTGGTTTTCCCTCTGTCTATACAAATCAAGTCTGGATCATGATAGGTCTATGGGAAAGACAGAGGGGATGATGTTCCTGGGAAACTCGGGAAAAGTAATCATGTGCTTTCCTAAGCTATTTGTTTTATTTTTTGTAAAATATCTGTCTGAATTAAACTTTTAATACTACTTGATTATTCAATGTTGCTAACTGGAGAAGTTAATTTATTAGTGGGCTGTTTTTTACTGCTGCTAGCTGGTTATTTCCGTCACAAAATTATCTATTGATAGGGATCATAGGATTTCTGTAGGAGTAGGTCTTACCAGCATTAAATCTCAATCAGTTGATTCTATCAAGTTTGTCTGGTTTTCCACCCACTTGCCCTGCACTGGAGCCTCAGCCTGTGCCCCTCAAACACAGTCACACTTACCACTAGCCTCGTTCTGCACATCTCACCCCCTCACTTTGGCTTGCCTGCCTGATGTAAGATTACTTACTTTTCACTTACATTTTCTCTGAATGATGGACAGCTAAAGAGCTAAGTAACTTCAATTACTTATACACTTAATTGCGAGATGTGGAAAAATATGTCATTATTTTTAGAGCTAATTAAATGATAAACCTGCCGATTTTAAGACCGTGAAGTCTTAACACAGCGTCCCAATGAGAAACAATAAGAAAAGACTACAGGCTAGCACAGCATGGTTTTTGTTTCTGGAAGCGGAAAGACAGGTTCTTGCCACATACATGGGAAACATAGGTTCAGCAAAGATCTGGCAGTTATGGATATCGCACACGACTTTGTCGCAGTACGAATCATGAGGACTCTTTCCTGCACAGGATCTGTATTTCCTAGCAGAACTTCCTGTGCAGACAGTAAGTTGCTTTGCTTGTGTGTTTGCCACTGAGTTCCAGCTCTCTGTATGCTCTTTAGAAAAGGCTGGATTCTCCTTTCTGGTTGCTTCCAGTGGCAATCTCCATAGTTTCAGTAAAATATCTTACATTAATTTCAGTATGTTCATATCCCAGAGATATGCCAAGGTAATGAAAGTCACTGTCTCTCTGGCCGGGAAAAGAGGCAAGCAACTTCTGTGGGGTCATACAAGCAGCACAAGAGAGAACACGGTTCCTCTGCAACCCCAACTAATCTGAACTTCTTTACAGTAACTTTTTATGAAAGCTCCTTTGCTGGAGGCCTGAAAAGAAAAGCCTTTCAGCAAATCCCTTGGTACATCTCATACTACTGCATCATGCCAGTCAGAGGATTTGCAGCCCTCTTAAAGCAAGAAAGTGTTAAGAAGGCCCAGAGATAGTCAGTCATCAAAATTCCCAAGCCTGATGCTTATACATTGAGAATTTCAATTCTCTGACTTTGTGAGATTGGGGTATCTGTGCTTGCCAAGGACTTAGTGTACTATAAAGGCAGGAGTCAAGAAAACAACCAAACAAAATCCCACTAAAAAACACACACTCCAAAAAATAGAGTTTAGTCACTCCTAATTTGTGGCAATCTAGAGTTTAATAGCTTTTTTCCACCTCATAGGGGAGTTTTAAGCAATAGTACTACAGAGGAGAAAGAGTTAACCTTTAAACTACAGTATAGTATACTATATATAAAAATCAGACCCAAAGGGACAGAATTTGTGTTCACTGGCAAGGAGAAGCACTGTAAAAGAGGGTGGAAGTTTCCTGTTAGACAGGGAAGCAGGAGAAACTGCACTACACTGCAGAAAAGCTCCCATTAACAGCTCGAAATATTTCTCCATTTCCTTTACCTCCCCACCAAGCTGCCTGTAGACTCTTGTCTGCAACCCTCCACTGTAAATCACTCTCTTTAAGTCATTTCCCTCTCCGTGCCTTTCTCCCCTCCCCCCCCACCCCACCCCAAAGTCACAGCTTGTCACATCAGCAAGATCACATCAAAGAGAGCTGCAAACCTACCTCCTGGACTTTGCTGTGGTCTCTTCCTCTCTTTAGGATGCTCTGTCCCAGGACATCAATATGGGCACAGCCAGCTCAGTGGGTGAACAAAGTCCTAGTGTCTGCTCCATCCTGCCACTGCCTGCAGCCTCCACCAGTATCAGTGCTTCAAGTGCGTACGAAGTCAGACATACAGAAGCAGTAGGGATGACATTATTTCTTGCACAAATTACAAAAGAAAATTGTAAAATGTTAGCTGAAATACAGCAAACATGGAGGCTTTGCACAGTACGTCCCAGGGCAGGTGGGCATAAGGGGCAGCAGTGGCTGCAGTTCTGAACTAATAAGGCTCTGTTTTTTAGCAGCTTGGTTGGGAAGGTTTTATTATTATTATTAAGATGTGGAAGGCATTATCTGCATAAGAAGCATATATTTTTGTTTACTCACATAGCATTTCTAAGCACCAAGAAGGCAGGGAGAAAGGAACGCCATAAAAAGAACAGATCACATCAAAGCAACCTAATTTCCTTCTCCAGCAAAGAGAACATGGGGAGAGGCAGGAAAGCACTGGGACATGAGGAGTCTGTCAAAAGCTTCACCAAGGTTAAGACGCACACAGTACTTCAGGTATCAAGACTCCAGGTCTCAGAGGCTTTGCTCCCTCCACAAATAAAATAGCTCTGACAGTAAGGCAAGGCCAGAAGTTTGGGCTACTGTTATGAGACCCACAGTTCTCATGATACTTCCTGAAATTCTCTTTAGATATGATGAACTGCATTGCAAGTTCACCTACATATACGTAGTTTGTACGGTATACAATGTCTCCATGGCAAGAAATACATTTCTGGGCTATTATACCTAACTTTTCTGTGTGTGATGCTTACAAAGAAATTTGAGGAACTAAACACTGGACTATTTGCACATACCACAAACAAATATCACAGTCTTTTCCCTCGAGGAAAGCACTGCAGCAGTATTCCTAAGGCATACGTAGCATTCTCCTCCTCTCCATCCACATTTTGACCAAAATACGCACACCAGTCTCCTCTTCACCACCAGTCTTCCAGCTGATACAGAGTTACAAACTGCATTTTTGTGACTGAAGTAGGCTGAGTGTCATAAGCCCCAAAGAGGGCTCTGGGTGCCACAGATTCAAGGGATCCTGCAGTCCTGCCTTAGCTCATTGTACTCAGCATTTCACAATTACACAGAGATAACAATATCCAGACTCCTTAATATGGAATATTAACACTTAATATTGGCACTCCCTGTTTGCATAAGATGCAATGTGGCAAGACAGTAGCTGGGTCAACTTTACATCTTTTCAGTATGATGGGAGGGTAGAGTGGCCACTTATATAATGTGTTATAAATGGATTAAAAAATTAAGAAAATGAGACATTTTCTGTGAGACAAAAGGTCCCAACACATGCAAAACTGGAAAAGGTCTGCAGACAGATATGCATCTTTCAAGTAAGATTTAGGGTGCTGACTTGTCCCTGCCTGGAAATCAAGCACGCAGAAAGACCTCCCCCAGCAAACAATGCACCACAGAAACATACACAGGCCAACTGCACTCCGCAGTCAATCCAAAAGGAAAAGGTCTGCGGCACCAGGGAATCCTGCACAGGCCAGGGGCTAGCTACTTGACCCACCAGACAAGCCACGCAGCAGTTAGATAATACAACAGAGCCTGTTGTAGGAGGATGGGTGGGTCTCCGACAGGCTGGTGTCTACCCAGTCACCTGCCTTTGTCTGGGTGTGGTGCAATTAGAGAGCTCCTCTTTCTTCACAGCTGTCTCTCCTGTACTAAAAGCAGAGGGACCTCTGCCTCGCACTTACTCACATCACAAACCCTGGCAAAGCCCTTTTAATTTTTGAGTGTTTCAGTGAGACCTCTCTTGACTTGTTGACAATTACACAAAATGCACTCCCTTGCTGAATTCTGCACCCTGCTGTTTACGTTGCAGAAATGAGCTTTTTATGACTCATCTGGTACATTTCTTAGTTCCTTTATCAGTATTTCTTGGAAGACCTCAAAAGCTGGAGTCACCGTATGACTCCTGATGACTCTGTAGCTGTAACTGCTACGTAAATGCTTAAAGCTTAATTCCTCTGAATTTACCTGGACTACTTATTTCAGATACCGTCTCTTGTCTCTCACCAAGGCATTTACAGGATGATCACAGCCAGCTTGTTGACTGACTAGAATAATTTGCACATATTAGGCCATAAAATAGCATGCACAGTGTAGGTTATGAACCACAAAACCTACAGAACCTGTACACAAGCAGTTTTCAGTGTGTGGACCCCTTTCTTGGGGGTCTAGATCCCCGGTGTGATATCACACAGAGGTGGTGCCAACCCAAGCAAGTGAAATCTGAATGTATTCCTTATCATCATTATAGCTTTTCAGAAAGTTATAACCCTTAGGAATTACTAATTTATATTATACATATTTCAAAAAGTATTAGCCAGGTTTGTTGGTAATCCTTAAATGCCTTTACAGCTGGGCAGCATACACAAAAATACATAAGAACTGGACCAAACTCCACCACTGTCAGATGTATAAAACCAGAAACCACAGTTGCACAAATGTAGTAGCATTTCACTTACTTCCCTTTCTATGTCCATCTCAGAAGAGCTACATGCATGAAAGAACAATCCCATCATATCCGTGGAGCCCATCCAGCCCAGGATGTTGTCTCATAGTCAAAAGTTGATGCTTGGAAACAGAAGAAAGAACAAGTACTCTTGAACACCTTCTCCACATGCCCTTTCTACTTCCATTTCCTTACAGCTAAGAAGTTTTCAAAGACAGGTTACAAATGTCTGTTTCTTATGAAATTTTGAGTACTTTCATCCAGTCATTTTTGGACCTACATAAGCTGTCTGACACGCAGAGACTAGGGAGCATGGGAATGTGGGGGAACACGCTACAGCTTGACTTGAGCATAGTGTAAAAGCCCACTTTCTTGTACTTGCTTTCAATCTTTTGCCTCAGTCACTTGACTATTGTAACTCCCTATCTGAAAGAAGCAAGCAGCTCTTTCTCTTTAATCACCTCCACTTCAGTTGCAAGTTTATCTACCACCTTGACCCCTCAGCTGTTTCTCTCACAAGCGAATAAATGCAAAAGGATTACTACTAAGGAAATTTATTTATGCAAAAAGGCTACTATTAAGGAAACATGCCTATCTCAAAATGAAATAGGTTGGTTTATGGATTAGAAGTTTGGAATGAGTTAGAGGATGTTCAATGGAGCAGATCCTCAGGTGGGACACAGCGCAGGTTCCCCTTCAGGTCTTCTTTTTCTAAGCCTTATTCTGGCATTAGTAAATTTGTTCACCCAGTAATCAGAGACAAGATGATACCGTCTCCCTTTGAAGAAAAAAAAGTTCTGACAGATTCTTGCTATTGTTACTTTCTGTTTCCTCACAAGGAAAAAGAACCTCTTTCCACACTAAAGAAATGACTAAGTGCACTTGGCAAATTTGAACAGAGCTACATGAACGTTTTGAGCAATTTACTGAGAAACGAAAAAATGCCAATATCACAGCAACCCCGATTCCTCTTACCAAACCTCACTCTAAGCTGGTATAACTGTTGCTTCTGGAGAGAAGCTCATGAGGCTACAACATCTGGGCACGCCGCCTACCAGCTGGGCTGCGGGCAGGTGGGCGCCCCGGCTCTGGACACCCGCACCCTGTTACCGAGAAGCAAAATCCCCCGGTAACTAACTTTTAAGACAAACGGCCCCTTCTTACCAGAGCTCTTCCGCAGCACCGGCACCGACCCTCCTCCTCTTGCTCCGGCCGCCTCCAGCGCCGCACCCCGCCCGGCCCTCTCGCCCCCGCGCAGCGCCGCCCCGCCGCGCTCCCACGGAGTCACACAGTGCCGCCCTTTCCTCCTCCTCCTCCTCCTCCCAAACTCCCCCACCACGGCCGAGCATCCGAATTTGCGCCTACGGCGAAGCCTCCGCGAGAAGGACGGGAGCTGCTGTGACCCCAGCGCGCCGCTCCGCGAAGTTAGGGCTTAGCTTCGCGGGCTGGGACCCCTCGTTGCCGCTGTCCCGGGACGTGCCCGCCGGCCGCGCACTCACCCGAGCGGATCGCGGCCGTCCCGGGCCGGCGCGCTGCTCGGCTTAAAGAGGCGCTCTTGTGTGCACGGGGTGTGTGATGTGTGTGCGGCACAGCATTTTCCTCCATGACGTGGAGGAAAAAAGGGCCGCCGCTCAACCCGAAACCTGGCCGGCAGGAGGAGGAGGACGAGTGGGAGGCGGCGGTGAAGTCCCCACCAGCACCTGGGAGCGGGAGAAACCTGCCGCCTCCACGCCGCCCCTCCGGCAAAGGCGGCATCGGCTTCCTCACGGCTGCCCTTCGGGGGCGGATTGGCCGAGGAGCTTCCCAAACACTACGGCCGGCTCGACCGGGCGGCAAGGCGGGGCTGGGACTCGGCGGGGCGGGGGACGAGCCCCCGGGCCAGGCTCCTTGTCCTCTGCTCGACTTCCCCGGGAGCGCACAGCCGTGAAGAGCGATGGGCTGCTGCGGTCCCGGGGCGGGTGGGCACGAGGGGCGGCGATAGCTGCAGTTCTGAACTAAGCTGCAGTCTAGCGTTAAGCCTCTGCTTTTTAGCAGGTTGGTCAGGGAGGTTTTATTATTATTTTTTATTTAGCAGTGAGATTTATATTTATTTAGCAGTGAAATAACTTGCCGCTGCTCTGGAATACTGCAGCTCCCCAACGACTTCCAGGCAAAGGCCGGTGTTTTAAGGTCAGGCCGAGCGGTTGGCTCTGCTCGCAGAGAGCCTCGGGCCCTGGTGCACCGGCTCGGTGAGACATGAGGAAGACGCCACCACACCGGAGAGCATCTATCTGTCTGCTGCTGTAGCACTGACCCTGCAGCTGGCCACCGCTGTGACAGCTCAGCTTAAGGCTGGTAATTGCATAAGCCATTGTGACCAAGTCATATGTAACTGGGTGTTTGAGCTCTCATGTAAGTGAAATCAAAAGGCCACAGATGCTGAAAAACTCACCTGTGGGTTACTCTGCTACAGCAGTAAGTGGTAAAACCTTCTGCCACAGACAAAGCCAAAGCCTTAGTAAAAACAAACAAACATCCCAACAAAAACCCCCACATCCATAGACCAGAAAAACATAGATACAAAAATCACATGAAAGTTCTTTAAATCCTGTTCCAAAGTCCCATTCCTTAGACATGTCTTACTTCCTTCCTGTGTCATTTTTCTTGATATGGCGAGTAACTTAGTAGTTCAAATTTCAGATCACCTACATCATTTCCTACCCAAATAGTTAACTCACTACTGTTGATAAGAAAAAGGGCCTGAGTGTCATGTAGGCAGTTGCTCATTCTCTTGATTTAAACAGCGTATTTTCCTCCAGTTTAGTATTAAGGTTGGAAGACCAGAAAAAAAGTCTTTGTGTCATCATGACAAAATACTCGCCAACTGCAACCGCTTCAAGAATCTATCTAAACTCCTATGGCAACATTATTCATCCCTCTCCCTCCCCCTTAGCTGCATTTCCACCATCAAAAACCCAAGCAGTAGAGTACTGTAATACCTTTCCCAAGATGGCTTTCATTCCTATTATCCTCTTCCATGACCTGCTCTGCTTTGCCTGGCAAAAAGGTGCAACATTTTGTGTTGATCCTCTGCTTAGAATGACTTCAGCTCTCCCTGCACCTGCCTTTACTTCTTCTCTCTTCCCTATACATTTCCCTTGCTTACAGAGCTTCATGACCTCCGATCCGTGTTACTCAGGAGGTCACATTGGTTCCTGCTGGCCTTAAAATCTATGGATCTTGTGTTGTACTGTCTGCCTCCCAGACGCTTATCTTCCTCCTCACTCATTTTGTTTTGAGTCTTGCATTCTTCCTTACTAGTATTAATCTCCCCCTTTTTAAAAAAAAAAAAATTATTTTACTCCATGTCAGCAATAAATAAATAAATAATTCTGTGGAAATATGAATCTGAATTTGTGGCTTTTGTTCACTGCATCACCTTTTTCTCCTTTTATTCCCCATGTGAATATTAAGAGCAGTCAGAATACCAGGAGTTTTGTCTTACTATTTGCATTTTACATCCTTTTTTACTTTAGCCTGAACCACATAAACTAAGTGCTAACTCACACCTTAGGAATGGAGAAAAGGTCTACTAAATACAAGAACTGAATCATGAAAGCAGCAGGAGGGGCTGGGAGGATGAACTGTCACTTGTGAGCAGAAGTTTTGTTACTCTGTTGCAGTTAGCATCACTAACAGCTGCCTATCTTCGCCAAATGACAACCACTTATATTTTTATGCAAAAGTATTTAAAAAGCATAAACTTAAATGGCAAAAACATTACGGTGTAAGTTTTTTCTATCTCTTAATGGATCTTTACATTAAGATCAAAGGATTCCAGCAGGGAGATTAGAGAATATTCCCAGTTTTAAGATTTGGGGAGCAGAATCCTACATTTGTTAGTCAGATTAAGCCATATGTTGTCAAGCTAATGCCTTTCTTAAGATGCTTATATACAATTTAAAAACTGAAAAAAGCCTCACTGGTAGATTACTTTTACATACAGCATCTGTAAGAGACAGTGGTTTTCATGTAGCACTTTGCATTTTTACCTCTCTGCTCAGCTTGAATCAATTCGATTTTCTGTCACTGAATCTTAGGATTGCCTTAGGTCATGTAATCACATAAATATAATGGACCAAAATATTATTGTCAAATTCTCCCAGGATTTGTACTTTAATTTTATTAGACATCTTGCAACAAAGAAAAAATGTCAAACAAACATGTAATTCAGAGGTCATTTTAACAGTCAAATACCTTTTACTTTTCAATGAAAGTGTAATATTTGAATGAGCACTTCTTTTGAAACAGTATGCCTTCAGGTTTGTTTTGCTGCTGCAGTTGTGAGAACACTCCATTTTCTTTCTTTGTGAAACTGACTTCACAAAATACTTGTCACTCAGCAGCTTTTACCTTTTTTGACTTCCAGGCCATTTGCATTTTTTTATTCTTACAGCCCATCAGGCTGTGATTGCTCATGCATCCTAGGGCACAGTAGTAGCTCTCTGCACATCAGACCCCTCTCACTTCCCTAAACCAACTTCGGTTTAAGACACTAATCAGATCTTTGCAGAAGAGCTCTTCACACTCCAAATAGCTTGCTGACATTATGTATTAACAGGAGATACCTCCCATCCTATTCACTGGAGTTAGAAGTAGCAGGTACTACGATTCCATCTCTTCTTATAATCCAAAGAATGCAACTTGAATGCAGATAACTCTCTTAACAGTCAAACGTGTTAGAAATATGCTGCTAAAACAGATTCAAACATTGTAAAATTAAAACAAATGGAAATTCTACAGAGATTGGGATGAATATTTAAGATGCTGTTACCTGGAAAAAATTGTGTTCCGCAAACAGGCTAATAGCATTTCCTGTCATATGCCAGCACGTTTTCTGCCTATCAGAGAGATTCAGCTGGAACATGAACGGAATTTTCCTGTGTACTTCCAATAGCTAAGATTCTTCTTTTAACCTCTCTTAGCAACTTCCCCCCTTCTCAAATATTTATACATAGATACGCCACATAAAGCAAAGCTGATGATGATTTTCAAGGCTGCTCATCTTGATTTTTTGCCTAACCTAACAGTTTATGCTATTACACAAACACGCACTGCCATTTCTGATAGCACATGCTCAGCCAGACCAGTTCCAGGTTTAGGTGTAAGAAGTGACTATGAGTGCTGATCCCTGTTTCTGTGCTGCAACATCAAGCATGGGCAGTTACTTTAATCTTAAATTAAAACTTAAAAGTTCATACCAAGTAATCAACCTGGAATATAATTCACAATGAGCACCAGTGTGTAAGTCCTATCTACTTCTCCATTTCTTAATGTTGCAGCACAAAATTAAATATTGACAGTTATCCTTACCTGCTACTAAGTACTTCCCTGTTCCTCACTTACTCAAACAATCTTTCAATCATCCCAAGTGCTGGACAAACGATTTATCAAAATGACAGTAACAAAGTACTTAGTTCTAAAAGCTCAACTGTTTACTTTTCAGTCATGGCAAAGAAGTATTAGCACTCAAGAAGTCCTTAGAATCCAAAATCTTTGCATTCTTTGTAGAAACGCCAGTGCTTTTCCATTGCAGAGCATGGTAGAAACTCCTCTTTATGTACCATTACCATCTCGTGGAATTGAAGATAATGCGTCAGGCTTTCCACTGAGTTGAACTGGACAGAAGAGCCTGTCAAAAATGAATGAAAATGATTACAGAGTGTAAATTAGAATAATGAAAAGCAATCACTGGCACTATTATCTAGAAAGGTGCTTGCAGTTTGTCAGAACCTTGTAAGCATTAGTGATCCCTAAGAACCTGTGCCCTAGGAATCTTGTGGGGTAAGACTTGCTACATCTTACCAGTATGTCTCTCTCAGATCCAGTCTTCAAAGAGACAAGGGCCATACTACACGTCCTGGTGCACAGCCTGAGAAGCTAGCCATCCCAGACACTTCCAATTACATAACAAGAAAATGCAGTTGCTTTTTGGTATGGCTTGAATTTCATGTATTATGTCTACAAAGAGGCATGTTTAATCTAGTTTCCCAAAATAAGGAATCTCTCTTAGAGAATGTCCGTCCTGAAACAACTTTATAAAAAGGAAAGTGTACACCCATACAGAAGAAACTGCAGGACTGAACAACAGGTATTTTCAATACTTGAGTATCTGCTCGACTGAACTAACTATTGCAACACATAAATTTAAAGCACTTTTGTCAGTACAGGAGAAGCTGACCTTTTCTCGCTGTTAAAAATCAGTAACAAAGTAACATTGTAAGGATCGACCAGTAAGAAGAATTAGAAGACATTGCTCTATAACAGCACAGATTCCAAAAGGCACTTGGAACTGTGGATTTCAGAGTTACTTGCTTTCATACATCTTTCATCCCCACTTTCTCCCTTGCACGAAGTAACAGAGCTGCTGAGTTGCCACAACCAGCTCAACACAGAAAACTGCCAGTGAGGGCAGAACTGTCACACATAGCAGATGGTGTCAAGAGAGACAACTCTTGTGAAAGTGGAGATGGTTTCTGTTTAAAAAAAAAACAACAACAAAACCAAAACAACAAACCACAACAAAATACTGTGTCCAAACAACACTGAAGTGCCTCAAGAAGCAAAACAGGATGTGTGTTTCAGGACTATTAGATCAGTCAAGATAGATAAATCCTTGTCAAAATGCAGAGTAAACATGTTTGAAGTGACATCAGTTGGCCCTTTAGCTTGTACTTATTACTGGGCTATCATATGCCATCCCAAGAGTCTGTCTTTCTCTGCTACTGCCATTTTTCATTTGTGTCACCTACACCAACTCTAAAAAGCAAAATAATACTCACTGAATGGACAACATCACTGGTGCCAGTACTAAAACAAACAGTGTTACTTGCAGGTGTTATACCTTTTAATTCCATATCTTGGTGACAATTTCCCTGCCCTTTCCTGAATTCCAGGAGCACACCACCCAAAGCCAGCAAAGTTGCAAATTGGTATTAGAAGCAAGAGGCTGGTGTTCAGAAGGGCAAACAGAGTCTTGTGTGTGAGGATGTGTGTTGTTCCACACCCATGACACCCACAGCAAAACCTCTGACTCCAGTGAGGACAGGATTGTATTTGGTATCTTACAAGCTTGGTGCATGTTCAGTACACGTAACATAGTACATAATGGAACAAAATGTATGATTTGATGTCTGGAATATACTTAAGTATCATTGACTGCAACAAAGATGGGCAGGCTGCACACAAGACCCACGCGAAAAGCTACATCACAACACTCCTCACACTTATAAAACAGCAGTCAGTCACACCAGAAGAAGACAACTTATACACTCATTCAGAAGTGATGTTTTAAAGGGCACAGGGAATGCTTGGATAAAAAACATCACAAAATAGTTTTAAGGACAACTTCAGGTAAAAATGATCTTAAAGTATGCCTGGGATTTTCTTTTTATAAAATAAATTGGCAGAAACTGAGATGAAACGTTTTCACTGATGCTGAGTATACAGTGACATGATAGGCATGACTTCAACCTGCTCTAGTTTGTTGAAAAAACACTTTTTTTTTGTTCTGAAAGGTCCACATTCTGTATGCAAGTAGAGGGAAAATTCTTAGCAAAGCCCAAAATTAACTTAACATCCTGTATCAATAGATCATAACTGGAGAAAAGATGTTCTTTTCTTAGTTTGGAAATGCTCTTCTCTGTATTGCAATGATCTAACTGACTGAAAATTCTCAACTCAAATGTGAAGTGTAAGAGAGAGAAGACCAAATCAATCTACTGAAGTCACTTTTCTTAGCAGCAGCTTTCTTTGTTGATTCCTTTGTGTCAAACTTATGTTTTACCTGCTGGATTAACATTTTGTTGATTAAACATCAGTATTCCACCATAAATACTTTACTCACTTTGAGTGAATAATTTAAATATCTAATCTCTATAATCTCTACTTTTCAGTAATTTTAGGTACCGGTCAACATCTTGCAAAACTACAGTAATTAGTACATCCTCAGCTGCCTTCCTCAGTTCTGACACCAGTGTTTGATAACAAAGTTTCTATATCCATAGACAGTAATTTTCCCCCAGTAGGTATGAATCAGTATTCTGGCCTCTGTGTTTCTTCCTCTGACACAGGTAATTAATGTCCCTTGCATTTTTCTTTCTCAAGTCTTTCTCCCCTTTCTCTCTCCCTTTGCTATTATATTTAATCTTCTGACACCTACTTCAATGTTTTCTTCCTGCATTTTGCTGACTGTTAACTCTTATCCCCTTAAAAAAGACTTTAGTCTGGAAGTTTAGAGGCTGTAAGCAGCCAAGAAAGGTTCTTATATTGTTATCTGAAACTCAGTGCCTCAGGTACAGAAGCAAACGTAGTAAATTTAGACACACGGGCAGGGTTTTTCTCTGCTTTTCTACCCATGCTGTCTTATTCTGTCAATTTTCTACCATCAGAACGAGCTTTTTTCTCCATAAATATGGGGAAAACATATGTTTTCTCCTGGTAGTTTTTCCACTCTGCTTATCAATATCTCTTCCGCTTTTGAAGTCTATTTCAGTTTTTTAGTTTTGAAACCACTCTAAATGTTTTCAACCTGTGTTTCCATTTTGTTGCATCTCTACCAGACCTTGTCTGCTGTGGCTGCTAAGAATTTGAAAACTGTACTTAAGAATTCCCATTAATGGTGCAACTACATGAATGTCGGACCATAATCTCCAGTTGCATGAAGGTTAGTCAGTGAAGATAAGATTGTCATTTCTGTGTAGAGGGCAATGTCACCATTTTCTGATCATTAGAATAGCTCCTGAAAGATCAGGTCTTAAAAATCCCACCAGTATCCACCTTCTTTTTCCCAAGCAAGAAAGTACTGGGACTATCCAGAAACATGGATAAGCATTTTATAACTATCTTACTGGTGTAAATTATCTGTAAAATAATTCAAATGCTCTTGCAGTTTAGGCAACATATTTGAATACATTTACAAGCATCAATAAATCCTTAAATTTAAAGTTTAAATGCTTCTGTAAAACAGGTAATGATTATTGTCAGATCCGAGGGAAAGATGAACTGATTTGCAGTATCTGGCAAAGTCACAGGAGATTTTATTCTTCTGACTCAAAAGGATCTGGTTCAGCACAGCTAGTCTAGACATGGGCTACAGATGCGTAAGCAAAGAGAAGATCTAAGAATAACACACTTAAAGGTGACAGCATTTGATCTAGAGTGCCACAGGGGAGTATTAATAGAACAAAATTCTATCTCAAGTGCTATCAAGTTTCTTGGGCCTTATCCACACTCCCCTCAAGAACTTCAAGAAGACCAATCACAATCCAGGAGTTCCAACAGGCACTGCCTATTCAGATCAAGTAAGGCCTCAGAAATGACAGCTAGCACTTCACATAAACAACATTTCTTGGCCTTCTGAATCTTTAAAAAAAGGCTGCTACTGCATTGAGGCACAATAATTCTGCCCATGCTAGTGATAATTTTGAAAATAACTTTTCTTTCAGATTAAGTGTTCCTATTACCTATTACACTGAATCTGGACACTAGAACCTGGATTAATACCTGAAATTTACTAAGATGAAAAGTTTGCCAGAGTAGTTCAACATGGTACTGCTTCATTATATTCTACGATTATTAAGGATGAAAAAGAAATCTCGATTAAAGGAATATGAGCTTTTGGCCAGTTTAGCTTAAAACTAAAGCTTTCCTATGCCTTATGTCCCTTCAACCCAGATATGTAGTGGTCTGGTACATACATAGTTCTTTTTCTCTCCTAAGATTACAATACATCAGTGGTTCCTTTTACGGACACATCAAGAACTTATTTTACTTAGCATTTTCCTGAGGTTTAGGTGAAAGCAAGTAACTGCCTTTTGTGTTCTTCAGGTTTTTTTTTAAATTTGTATTCATAACCTATCAAATGGAAAGAAAAGCTGATCGAGACCTGGTATTTCGGAAAAAGTGGACAAAATGTGTGGACAGATTGCCATCGTAAGACCAGAACTTTATCTGATAAAATATGTTTTCCCAGTAATTTAATAATTTTTTCCCTCTAAATGCATTTGCTTTTCTTCAGGTGTCCCCACAGTTCTTGACTCATTTCACATGATACAGATGTCAATTCTTTTTTTCTCTTGTAAATGCTGGAGTCCACAGTCTCTGCCCTTACAAACCAATCAGTAAGGAGTCATTTTTTTCTAACGATCAGATCAACCATGTCAGTCAGACACCTGAAGTTAAGGTGGTGTCCACCCACTACAAGATACAGGCCAGCAGAGATTTTGGCTAATTGCATTGTGATCCTTTGCATCTAACTCCATCCTAGTGCTGCAAGTACCTTTTCCCCAAGAATTAATCTATCAAGTGACCTAAATTATGCACACTGCATTTTCTGCATTGGTAATTATGAATCTTTGAAAAAAAAACAAAGGTTATTTGTAGCATTGCTATAATAAATAAATAATTTCAGTTCGGAAGCTCCTTAATGGACTATAATGACCAGATAATTCATAGGACAGCTCTAACAGTGCCAGAAGGACATAGAGTACCTCCTGATAGTACCTTAGCCTATGTTTTTTTTCTTCACATATCTGGCATGACTCACCATGGATCATCTATAGGTTCAGTTCATCATCTGCCTATAACTGAAATTTGTATAGCAATAACATGAATTTAATTCATACTTGCACAATTCATTATTCTATTCCATTGTTTCTAGATAAAACCCTGTATTTGAGAGAGAAACATGTCTTTCTCCACTCAGTAAAGGATAGTACTCCTCAGAAGTCCATGTTTTCTTTTTGTCCTCCAGTGACATTGGCAAAATCAATGTCATAAAGCAAAAAAAAATAACAGGTGTCTAGAATCATTCTTCTTTCAAAGTATTCCATAACAATGGCCTTTCTTGTTGCACTGTGTCTGCATGGGAAAAGGACTTGCAGGTATGATTAAAGACCAAGTATTCACGCCTTTTATTCTAAAGCATCAGTTTCAAGGTTTACGCTGAAATCTCAAATTACTTTATGTTTCATGTGATAGAAAGTATTACTCCCACAAAAGAACCCAAAGATGTTATACTTTTTCAAGAGACACAGTTAATAGTCCACCTGTTTATAAATGTCTGAAAAATTTACAATAGAAATATTGCTTTATAGATTTCTTTAAAGCATTACTCAGGTAAGTGATATGAATACATTATTTTCCATTAACCTACCTACACCATGATCTTACACAGTAACTACTTTTTGTCTTCTCCTACGTATCCTGGGGCATATGGCTGTTACAAAGTAACAAATACTTAGTAAGTGACACATTCTGAATTATTGTTATTCAGGCACCTTGCATTGGTGTATCAAGATATTGTTACATTATTCATTTAACAATGTGGCAAAGTCAAGTCCACCAATGTCCTGTAGAAATCCAGCAATGTTTCAATAGCCTCTCAGAGAAACAAAATGACAATTTAAATCTTAGTAGCTCTTCTTTGATACAAATGTAACACGATTATTTTCCCCACAAGGTGAGAGAGGTATAATTGACATACATGCCAACACTAATTGAGAACTGTGCACATTCACCCATAAAGAATCTATCTTCAAGACTGAATTTATAAAGAAATAAAATAAAGTAAGTACTTCTAAAATAAAACAAAATGGCTGGTCCCATTTTTCTCACAAAAATTATTTTTACACAGCTGTCCAGATGACCTTTAAAGTTTCTCAATTAAGTCAATTGCTCTATTTAAACACCAAATTACTGAGTTTAAGCTCAACATCAACAAAGGCATACACTAGTATCCTTTCTTAAAAGACACAAAGACTACTTTAAAAATAATTGTAGGAGACTATTTCTTGGTATGACTAGAAGGTTCCCAGCATACAATTCTTTAATTCTTTCTTTTTAACTTATTATGTTATTGTTGTAGACTTGATTATATAATGACTCACTTGTATACTCACATGAAAGGAAAATGGTTCTCTTAAAATTATTTCTAACCATTTTAGAAAACCTGAAATTAATGCGCCAAGATACTGTAGAAAAAGTTCCAGGTCCAAACTTGGGTAATTAAAACCAGAACACTTCAAAATTCTTGCAATTTATAGCAGACTGAAATGCAGGTTGGAAGAAACAGAAGACACGTTATATATCGAGTTTCAGGTCAGGTCAGCACAGCCTTTTGAAAAACCAACAGCTCCTGTTGGAGCACTGGCAAAATCTACAGTGGTTGTGATTAATTTGTTGAGTTTTCTGTACAACCTCAGAACAACTACTATCATGTGGTGATTGAAAGAATGAATTGTTTTGTTTAAAAGCTTTGTCGTAACTTCCTTAAAAGTGATTCCTGAAAAGAAAACCAAGATAAAAATGTGATAAAATTTGAACACTTCTCAAGGTAAAATCAGCAGGTAATCTCCTGAAAACGTTCACCTCATATTACCAATGTGATGTCAAAATAGTCTGTCTTTCTGTTTAAAGCAAAGCAGCAGGTGAAGCCAGTGCCTCCTGAAGCTTGATGTGCATCACACTGCCTTGCATTTATTGCTTTCATAAGTAAGACAAGAAAAGATGTGTTCTTGGAAGATTATCTACAACAGTTCTGTTTGTCTCACTCTTCTCTCAGCCTCCATGGGACCACCAAAGCAGATGAAAATGTTACACTGCACCGGATTAATTAAGAAGATGGATCAGTTATCACAGGAATTTTTTACAACTTGTTTCACAAAGTAAAAAAGCCAGAAAGCCAATGTTCAAAACACTCAACTTGGAGTCAGTTTTAAGTACTCCTAGCTGGACTTCTTAGGGGAACACGGTTTCTGTATCAAACAAAAAGTGGCAATGGTTACAATTTTTAACAAGGAAGTTTCCCACTAGATATACGGGGAAAAATTCATCATGAGCATGGTTAAGCATAGGAATACCCATCCCTGAAAATACGCAGAATTTGACAAGACAAGGTGTTGAGAAACCTTATCTAACTTGGAAACTGGAAATTTTCCTACTTTGAACAAAAGGTTGGACTAAAGACCTCCAAAGGTCCCACTGAACCTATGTTAGCCTATGATTCTATGCAATCACATTATCATCTGGTTTCTTCTGAAGTAATTTTCCAGTTTCAGAAAAACCTGGCGTACAGACCAGAAATACAGACATTCGATACTTAGAATTGGCTTACATGGCATGCATGATAGTTGTTTCTTGGCCCACTCCAAAACCCCTCCGCCTCCGCACAATTTTTGGCCCTCTGAAAAGTGATTTTTGTTTGGCTCTTGCTGACCACATAGCTCAAGTCTGAATCAATCATGTGACATTCTACTTTCTACCCTGCTGATAGTCAAAAAACAGCAGGTAGAGGATTTTGGAAAGTAAGATGAAGGAAGCCTATATCTCAGCCACTGTATACAGTTACTGGAAAATACAGCTTTGTAAATTCGGCAGACAGAACTGTGTACTTCTTTGCAAAGTATGTAAGCACGTAAAGCAAATGCCTGGAACTTTACAGTACTGGAAAGTACTTTCAAGAATTTTATCTGTAAGCCATAAAGAAGAGAAAACAGTGTAATAGTTGCACCTTGAAATACCCCAGAGACTGAAAAATACTATGGATAGACATTTTTGTCTACAATCTCACTCTTCTTCCAAAGTATAAAATACAAAGAACATATAGTTCATCTCCCTGTTTTTTACAGTCACATAAATGGGAACATGGTGTAGTTGGTGAATATCCTACTATAGGTAAGGAGGAAAAAATACATATTAGATGTCAGGGTTTTGTTTTTGTTTGTATGTGGTTTGTTCGCTGGTGGTTTTTAAATATTTCAAGTACTTCTCTTTCACATTACTGTCACGATTATTGATGGTATGATAAGATACTACTTCAATAATACCCAATCCTAAAAATTCAGATATACAGAATCAAGTTCCTTAAGCCATGCCATTTTTGTTAGAAATAATAAACTTGGCGTTCTCAGTTTACATCTTGACTTTTCAACCACTAATGTTATTCATTATCTTTTACAGCTTTCCTGAAATAACATGAAAAGAACAGTAAAATTTTCTAGTGAAAGTAGTTTCTGACATAATTGTCTGAGTCTAACCAGAACTCGGGGTTCTGATGTGCAATACAGTACAGCACAAAATATATTATTGTACTACGGGCTAGATTTGTTGTTTGGACTATGTTACAAAGTATCTTCAGTGGTTCAAACATGCATATGAGATCCCTGTCCCGAAAAGTTTACAATTTAAAGCATAATGGAAGACTGTTGCAAATACGCACATGCAATGTTTTCTAGTAGCTTGGTTTAACACTTGTCTAGGATGGTACTGACACATATAATAGCTAAGTTTCATTTTACTGGAATGATTCACATGGATTTAAATATTCTGTTAAGTCAGCCATTTCAGCATCACAGCTTTGTACTTGTGCACAAGACAGGAAGACTGACTATCAAGAAAACTGAAATTAATTACTCTTCTATCATTCTCCAGGACTAGTAAAGCCCACAAAGTAAACTAGTCTAAAGCCAATTTATACAGCTGAGCTTTACATTCAGATTTTATTTAGAAATTAAAACAGCGGTGGCATTGAGTATGTGCCTAGTTCTTTGAAAACAGAACTAGAGGGCAAACCAATGCAGTAAATCCATCTATGGGTTATGGGTCTTCTCATAGCACTTACAAAATTTCATTTGAGAGCCTTAATGAAGCACTAATCCTGAGATGCTTGCAAAGGAATTTCCTTCTGAAATAGGAGTTTGCTTTTTACAGTTTATTTTAAAAAATTTGGTCAGACTGTGAAACTTGAGAAGATTCTACTCAGACCTGTATGCAAAAGATTTGAGATCCACAAGCCAGAGATGTCAAAACTGAGATGGTGGTTAATTTTTTTATGTATTATACTGCTTGTTCAGCAGCTTTTTGTCTTCAATTCACAGAGTAATTATAGTAAGTATGAACTAAAATTTATATCTGGAACAACTTTCCTGTAAATTTCCAACTCACTGGTTTTTATTATAACAAACATCTTGCATCATCTTTTGCATCATCTCCACTGTATGTTAATTGTTACTTTTGCTACAAAATTACTCTACTCTCTTGTTGTAACTGTTTCCATTCAGAACTGAGCATCCAGATGGTAGGGTGGCAAGGACTACATGCTACAAGACCATTATTCGGGCAAACAGAATATAACTAGTAGCTGTATTTGAGAAAATGTCCATATGGCTGTTCATTTGTTCAGCAGAGAAATGTAACTCCTATAAGCCAGAACTTTTGTTACTTTTCAATTCATATCAAAGAGCAGTTCAATCTGGGTTTTTTGATATAAATAAATGTGAAAGCAATCTACTACACAATCTATTTCTTGTAACTTTAAAGACCACCTTCCTCCAAATATTCTGCCCTGGCATTTAAGATACCAAGCCTGTATGCTTCTATTAAAAAAAAAAAAAAGGATAACGAAGCATTTTCTGCAGAGCTTTCTCAGCTTAATTCTTTGCAAAGTAGCTGTAGGGCCTAGGTACAGAAGTATTAAGAACTGCTTTAATATGTGGATGCACTTCTAGTTTACGATGACCGACAAAGATTAAATTCACTTCTGCTTTCTGTCTTACTGCCTTGCACAGCAGAGCCGGCTCGGCACTGTTACACACGCCAGTGCAGTGTTATCTTGCACTGAGGTTTGAGCTGATCACTCTGACTTTGCACTGTGGTCAGTCAGGGTCATCCCTTTGTAGTGTAATCGCAGGCGGTAGAGGCAAAAATACCAGATCAAGTGCAATAGGCACTGTTCAAATCATACAAGTATCACAGATAGGGTTTAATGTGCACTCAATGTGAAAATGCAATACTGAAAACACAAAGTTACAAGCTCGGTCAACTATGCAAAGGTCAGAGCATCTTCAGGAGCATTTCCACACCACCCTTTAAATTAGATTACACAAGATTATTTTGTAATGCTTATGTATCATATTTCTGCATCTAAATCCAGAAGACATTTCTCTATGCTATTATTTTTTTGAGATATTTAACTGGGTACTCAAAATGATACGAAATTATTTTGTTAACTACATTCAAAATAGCAAAATGTTTCTAATTTGGACACAGGAGAGTTGACCATACTGAGCTCTGAAAAACATTGCTATTGGGTCATAGATCAATCCAAACCCTCAGCAGAATCATCATTTTTTCCCAGCACTCTTTCCCTCCCACACACAAATCAATTCCATGCCACCTACTTTTCTTTTTCCTTTCATATCTCTTGCATAGCCCTTGCATCCCCCATTAGGTTTTTTAGATTGCTAAAAAAACACTTACTCATAAATTTCCCGGCAACAGCTGCTTCTCCTTCAGCACACAGCTCTCACAACTTTTGTTTGTGGCAAGGATATGGTATTTGGCTGCATATTACTCAGGTCAAAGCTCCTAAGAGGCTCAGCAATGGAGCCACTACCAGGACTCTGACAGTGCTAGTGTCCCTTGTGATAAAATTCTTTCCTGGGAGCATGAAAAGATATTTTCGTTTGAAGAACAAAAAGTACCACTTAACACTGATGGTTTAATGCTCAGAGCAGTTATTCTTTTTATTTTCCTTAATTTGGTTCGCTATATTTTCACTTAGCCTTACACCACCTAACACATGTAAGGGCAGACTTTCCTTTGCTCCTATACCAGCCTAGCGGTCGTGCTGTAAGATGAGCGGGGCTTTTTTTTTTAAAATCTGTATCTCCCTTGGCAAAATTACAATAGACACCACAAAACTCTGCCTTGAAAAGTAGCCTACTAAACGTATGTTTCATTGCTTGCCTCAAGGAAAACAGAAACATACCATACCACATACAATCATAGCATAGCTTTCTTACTTGCTTTCTAGCATTCCTACTGAGTTCAGTTTAAAATTTTATACTCCATACCTGAAATAACACTAACATAAACCTTCCAAGACAGCTTATGGTTTAGCCATTAAGAAATCATTTGGACTCCCTTGAAAACATTCTTCTTCCATACAATTTTGGGACCTCTCATGAACTAAAGGTGAGCAAGAGCTGTTTTAATCTTTACAGGTGGTTAATGGTTATTAATGGCAGTAAGGGATTGCCTGAGCACAAGAATTGGACTAGTCATGCTGTTTTCCAAACACTGTCTTCCTGAAATAGCAATCTGCAAAATGAATGTGCATATCACACTTACTGTAACAACTGAATAAGCTTTTCTTTTAAGCCGCTTTGCTGGAATTTCAATGTGAAATATCTAACACCAACATTTGCTCTGCAACTTACATCTGTTCTTCAGCTGACATCTGCTTCTGAATCCCTGTTATTCCTGGTCATTTTTAGCAAACATTATGTCATCGTTACAAGTACCAGAAAGCACAGAGAAATTCTAAGCCATACAGTAATTGTTTCTTCTGTTTTCCTATATAGGTATAGGAAGGTAGTCTAAAAGTACCACTTATTTGCTTAATGTTTACTTTTCACTCAGGCTTGAATACAGTAGTTCTTGCTTTCTGCTAGCACGATCCTAGAAGAGACTAAAGACTCAGACTCCAAGAAGAGATATACACTGAAATTTAGTTAGGATTTAGATGACCAATTCCAAAATTGCAATCTCTAATGCTTCCATTAAATACCTTCATTGGTCTGGGACTGCTTTACTTCATGGACTCTTCAGGTTTTTTGTACTAACACCCCTAAGGTAGCTAGAAGTCTGATGCTATATAAACCTTGAAGCACCTTATTAATTTCAACCAAGCTGAAAAACTGGATCATTTCTTATGTTGGCCACCACAGAACAGCAACTCCTTCTCTTCTTGCCACGGGGCCTTGATTTGGTAGAGGTTCCTAGCACATGCTTCCTAAACTGGGCTGTACAAAAAGTTCATTGGTAGCTGCTTCTTTCTATTATAAGATGGCTAGATGCAGTCACTGCATATATAATTTTCTTCCCACTTCTCCATGCTCTTCGTACAGTAGCCCAGTGAACACAGGCCAAGGTATGGGAAGCTACAAGGAGAGTGAGGGAGGGGTATTTAGAATAATAGCATTCTCCTCCAAAATAGCTCAAATTCTCAGGCCTCAGTCTTCTTTTTTAACAATGCTCTGGGATGCACAGAAAAAAAAAATAAATTCATTAATACAGTAAGAAAAAAAGAAGTTTCATTCTCTAAAAATCAGAAAAAACTTCTACTATACAATATGCACAGGCCCTAAGCACATTGGAAAGATAAAAGAGTGCCTGGGAATGTCTCCAGGTAAGCAGTACAGAATAGTTCACATCCACACCAGCAACCTTTCCTCTGCTTTTGAGCAGGCTGGTTGCAGGCAAAGTGCCTGCTGGAAAAAGCACTTGCAACAAGCTGACTCATAAACTGAGCTTGGAAACCATTCGAGGGTTGCCCAGTGACCAGAACTGTACTCACAAAACAACAGCGCAGGTTCATGCTCTTCTGAAACAATGTAAGGCACTGTTTAATGTCCTACATATCTGGCCATGTAGTATCTAAAACGAAACTGAAACTGAGAACACTTTGACTTTCCCTCCCTCAAATTCTCACTTAAGACTAATGGTTAAGCAGTGGTTACTGTCATTTTAAATCACATGTCGCAAAAAAACTTCCTTAAATACTCTTTTTCATATGACCCTGGACTACTTGGGAAAAACACCTACTGGTCTTCAGGCTGATTTTTGTTTGTCAAGAGCAGTTTTCAAATAAATTGATTTCTCTGTTCTATGAGTTACAATGTTTATCATAAATTTTCCACAACACAAATAATTCAGAAGAGCTAGTGAAATTTTCAAAGGCCTATTAAAAAGTTAGGAAACTAACTAAAATCCAGTTCTACATCACTTACACCTGGTATAAACTGAAGTTACTGAAGCAAGGCAAAATACATGCATCATCTGGAAGCTCTTAGCCTGAAGCAACTACCAGTAGAATACAGTAGTTTGAATATCAAGCTAGTTTTCTTGAACTATTATCTTTTAATTTACTTTCAGTATGTTAAAACAGCCCAACCCTGGTATCCCAGTTCACATGAAGTGCAGTGTCTTACCAAATTAACAGAACCAATCTCAAAAGCCCAAAAGCTTTATGGACTCCAAGTACAATTGGCTGTCAAACAGACTTGTGTTTCCCTGAGAACACATTGCTTATCGAAATTAGACTGAAGTTCTTAAGTCTTCTAGGCAGTTCTGAAAAAACTGTTCAGTGTCATTTTGTCATATCAATGCCCTTTGTTTCTTTTGATTATTTATTTTTAGAGAATGAAATATCCTTCTAGTTATTAGTGTTGGTTGGGCATACTGGGATTTTCCACCACACAGATAATTCATTATGATTTGAAGACGTGTATGAGATTAAAGCCTATGCTAGTGTATCTGAGTTTGCAACAGGATAAAAGAATACTAAAATAGCTTTCTAGAAACTTCACTTTATAGTAAATATTTCAATATAAAGTGTTACATAATTTTTTTTTACATAGCCACCAAATCATTAGTAACTATTCTCTTCACACAACAGATTTCTGGAAGAAGTGTACTTTTTCAGACTTCACGTGTAAGTTCTGGCACTACTTACATTTCAAGATCAATATCTGTAATAACCACATATCCCAGAAAAAATCAGAAAGCAATAGAGGAATTTTGGGCTTTAAGTTCTTTAAAAATCACCTTCCGTTGCTTCCAGTCATTAAGAATATTAGATTTTAAGTGGTACGTACCCAAAGGTTTTCCTTCCAGGGTTCGTAACTCCAGGTCACTGGAAACTGACACTTCATCAGCATTAAATTTTGACAATTCTGTCCCAAGATACGTAACCTGTACAAAGAAATCTAGATGGATAACTGATTGTTTTAATTAGTATTTTTTTGTTTTGCTGATAGGTGTAGAAACTTCACTTTTCTTATAAAACTGAGTTTCTGCACTTGTAAGTCTAATCTGCATCTGTCAAGATCAAGGAGAAATTACACTAATTTGAATTCTAATTGGAAAAAAATCCATGCATAATACAGCCCATCTGCAAAGTCCTTTCAACTCTGCCAGTGTTTTTGCAACAGTCATGCATGACACCCTGATATTTCAATAAGTTTACTCCTTTTTATTCAAACTACGTTTCAGCTTTTTCTGTCTTAATCATCTTTAAAGCTACTCTTTCAAATCCCTGCTAGCTTACAGTGTGAGCATTCCACATTCTTTCAACACTCATGACTAGTTCATCACTGTACAGCTACAGCTATGTAGCTCTTTCTTTGCTGCTCATTCATTAAAAGTAAGAAGACTTTTAAAATTTAGGCTTGTAACCACTTTTGCTTCAAGAACAGTAAGGAGACCTAGATTAGTGAAACTTATTACAGCCGTTCATTATTGCTAACTTCGGGAATGAAATCAGGCCTACCTTATTCCACACATACTTCCATGTCACAGAAATACCACTTCCTAGTAGATCTTTAACCCACTGAACTGGATTCTGCAGTATTTGTCCCTTACTGGTTCTGATCTTGCCATTCTTTAAGAGTGTAGCTTTATGACTAAATTCCTAAAAAAAAAATAAGAAGTAATTTCAAGTCATAAATTAAGAAATATGAAATAAGATCCTTGAAACATGAAAAATGCCAAAGAACAATATAGCTGAAAAGTTGCAGCTAATTCTGTTTCTCTCTGAGAAAAGTTAAGTAATTTAATGCCACTATAAAAAACTGTGTAAAATAAGACAATTTACTCCACCAGAATAAGAAGCTTTAGCCAAACAGAGGACAAATCTCCCTATGTGTGTTTGTCAGAACTGTATTTGTATCTTAGTTCCTCTTATACATAACAAGGCCTCGAATAAATTAATGTGCAATAGTGAACTCAGGCACTTACATGAGGCAAATCTGTACAACAAGAAACTGATACATGAGGTACATGTATGTCAGAGTGAAGTTTCAGCAACCATTCAAACATGAAACATATTTGCACAAAAATTTCACTTATCTCAAGGGATATCACTTACATGTTTTAGGAGGAACCTGACAGTCTTATCTTATGCAAAATTAAGTACAAAAGAACTTACTGCTAATGCCTCTTTCATAATGTTAATACAGCCCAGTTCTGCAAACACTTACACCTCTCCAGAAGCACAAGTTATAGTTGTTTACAGTTGAGTAAGTCATGGTTTTGTCATATTGGCCTCAGTTGGACTAACACAGCTGAATAATGCAACAATTAGCTGTTGATGAACTCTCTTAGAACTTAGTAAGGTCACTCATCACTCAGAAGGTTAAACAATCCAAATAAGAGAATGATGCATCAGCAAATATCGAACCATCTCCTACCATATCCACTGGCTTGTGGTTGCTTTAAGTATTAAATTAAGACGATTAACTCAAATATTTCAATGGGCACTCAGTCAAGTTCACAGTTTCACAATCTAGGTCTACAGCACTCAACAACTGCACTTTGCCTGCCCAAAGGTAACCTTAAGTAAGGAGTATGTACCAGCTGTACATTGTTATCAAGTATATCTCTATAATGATAAAGAAGGGAAATTTACTGATCATTTCCTCGTTGCAATGCAAGACACTGGCTTCTAAATTTTGATTTCCACAGCACTGTCTTCAAAGACACAAATGAGCATAATTTTCATCCTAGTAAAGATCAAAGACTTCTCTACATGCCAAACACCAGTACTTACAGTATGGGGTTATAATTCCTTAGGATTCACGTGCATCAAGCTGGTATCACAGACAACTGTCTTGAAAAATTACAGTAGGCATACTAAATTCTTCATCTTTCCACTTAGTCATCTCGCACTTCAAAGGAATATTACATGTTCTTCAAAAAAAAGAAGCATGTCTCCATACCTATCATATGGCCTGATGTACAGCCTTGTGACTTATACTACCCTATGTTCCAGAACACAAGACCACACGAAATGGCAGCTCTCAGCAGAAAAGCATTCCTGACGAGATTATAGGTGTAGGAAAAGGCACTCTTTCTACATTAACTAAACTGGTGAGTCGGCTGAAAAGAACTTTTCATGTTTTTATCAATATGCTGCCCTGGAAATTAACTAGCTGTGCTGGTTTTGCACGGCCTGGTTTTTGGTAGCAGAGGGGCCACAGAGGTGGCTTCTGTGAGAAGCTGCCAGAAGCTTCCACCATATCTGGCAGAGCCAATCCGTGGTGGCTCTGAGGATGGACATGCCACTGGCCAAGCCTGGGCCAATAAGAGATGTTGGTAACGCCTCTGTGATAACATATTTAAGAAGAAAATCAAAACAAAGTAGGCACAGTTTTTCCTAGCCAGGGAAGAGACTGAGGTGAGAACATGTTGACAGGAACAACACAGAGACACCAAGGTCAGCGGAGAAGGAGGAGGAGGAGGTGCTTCAGGTGTCGGAGCCGAGATTCCTCTGCAGGCTGTGGTGATGAGCATGGTAAAGCAGGTTGTCCTCCTGCAGCCCATGAGTATCCACGGGGGATGCAGAGATCCACCTGCAGCCC
>VZTF01003252.1:1011558-1056115 GCA_013397755.1 Cnemophilus loriae
TCTCTGCTTGCAGGCTGGAGCAGCTTGTCCTTGGAGGACTGCACCCCATGGAAAGAGAGACCCATGCCGCAGCAGTTTTGGGAGGACTGTCTGCCCGTGGGAGGGACTCACGTTGCAGCAGTTTTGGGGAGACTGCTGCCCGTGAGATTGGAACTACATTGGAGAAGTTCACGGAGAACTGTCGCCTGTGGGAGGGACCCCACAGTCTCACAGGGGAAGGACTCCTCTCCCTGTGCAATTGAGGAAAACCTCAGGTGACGAACTGACCAAACCCCCACCGTCTCCCTGCGCTGTCGGTGGGAAGGAAGGAGAGGACTGGGGGAAGAAAAGGTGTTTTAAGGTCTTATTTTTATTTATCATTATCCTCCTCTGATTTTGTTAGTAATAAACTCACTTTGTACCTCTAAGTTGAACCTGTTTTGCCCTTGGAGTATTTCCTCCCAGTCCTTATCTTAACTCACAAAGCCTTCATTAAATTTTTCTCTCTCCAGCTGTGGCAGTGGAGGGTGAGTGAGCGACTCATGTGGGTGCCTGGCACTTGGCCAGTGTCAAACCATGACACTAGCTCACATCTGGGAATTCAGTCAATGATTCCCTCATATGCTCAATACTAAGCCAGGCCCCTGGCAGCTGCTGTGCAAATCTGCTCTGCATTTGGAGGGACAGGACATGCTTTTGTATTAAAAGAAGAGGGTTTTCTCTTTCTTCAAATATGCTTCGTACAATACTGTAAGCTTATAGAACCAGCAAGCATGTAAGCAAGTAATTAATTTTGCATGTATTCATGCCTATTACAGCACTATGAAACCCTTGATGTCACATTTTCGATTTGATGGACTTGACAGTTGTTTCCAAGAATGACATTAAGTCATAACAACAATTACATTCCTGCTCCTTCCAGTATGAAAATCAGGTATTACACAATGTAGATCAGCCAAAGATTCCATGCTGGTTCTAGCAATAAGAAATATTAGCAAACTGGTATCACAAAGTTAAACACAAATTTTACTTATGCAGTATTCTGTCTTAAAATTATGGGCTGAGAGAAGACTTCAGCCATAGCATTTTTCTTTTAAACTCATGAACAGTTATCTATAACCAATGAATACAAATATTCACTAGTAAGTGCTGAAGATGCAGACTAAACCATGAGGACTGCTGTTTCTCCATTTTAGTGTGTGGGATATTTTCGTTATCCACCAATATTAATATTATTATTTCTCAACAATTACCTGCAGTTTGAATTCTAAAACATTTTCTCCTGGCTGTATCCTTCCCAATTCAAGCAGATCTATCAACTGATGTTTTTTCTTACTCTTCTGTCCATACCTCACTTGTTTTTGTTCCCATTCCTGATTACTATAACTCTGTGAAGATTTCTCAATTACATTTACTGGAGAGTCTGTATTTGAGGTAAGATTAGTAAGCACCAGCTTGGCATTAAATGAATTCTCACTACTCTGAAAGACCATTTGCTGCAAAGTATTAGAGAAGTTCTTTGTAGATGCTAACAGAATTGCTTGCTGTGGCTGCTGCTGCTGCTGCTGGAAAGCTTCTTTCTTATTCACATATCTATGCAGATCCTCATGTGAAAGAACCTGCTTGCAGTTACTGGTTATCTGACAGACATTCTTATTGACAACAGTGCTTCGAGGTTCTACAGTACTTAGCGTGTTGGTCATTGAAGTGGGATTTAAAGACTTGTTTCCTTGTTCTACAATTGCCACACCATGAATGTATTTTTGCTGTGAGCACTTTGTTTTAGCAGTGGAAATAGTAGGTTCTGAAGGCAATGTCATCACTTCTGCAGCATTTGTCAGCTTTGACATGTTGTCAAAGGGATATTCTCTTAACCTGTTTTCAGATGCCAAAGCATGATCAGAAGCCTCTTCGGTTGTAATTGCTTCTTTATTTGCTCCTGTCTCATCCAAGTAGATGTGTGGATGTTGGATGCATTCCTGAGCTGAAAATCTATTGTCTAAAGAGACATGAGTTTCTACTCTGTTTCCATTAGGCGTGCTGGCACCAAGCCCCATGCTAAATGTTACTGCACTAGGACACATGATTTCATTAGCAGTTAAACTTTGTCTTGTATCACTTCCATGAAAAATAACTAAGTTTGAGATTTGCTTCTCTGATGATGAATTGAACATCTGCTTTGTTTCTCTGTAATTCCGTATTTTCTGCACTAATTTTTCCTGGTTTTGGGCAACAGTCAACAGGCTCTTTTGCCTAGAAGCAAGGTTAACTAATTGTTTCCTCAGTGAACCTTTTTTAAATGATTCCACTGAAGCCCTATAGAAAATAAAAAATAAGGACATTGGAGTTACTGTAAATACAAAATTAAAACAGTTTAATAAACATAACCCACAAAGAACAAGAATATGTTTCAAAGGACTCTGCCAGCATTTAAAGTTTGAATAATATTTTTATTATGTATGAAGTTTAATGTTCAAATCCCAGCTTTGTGGACAATAAAGTGCAGAATCCCATAGTAGGATAGAGAATTAAGATGGAAGTGGGAATCCCATAGAATTAGGATGTTAACCACCAAAACTTCAGAAATAGCTTTGCCTATACCACTCCTTAATTCACAGGATATATACTCCTATACCACCCTTAATTCAAAGAACCAAAACTGTGCCAGTATTATCATCAACTGCTCTTTTATCAGCACAAATCATAGTAGTGCATTGAATTCAATGTCTTTGAAGGTCTACTTTGGAGCCTTTTAAAATTAGTTCAAGATGAGCTACTGAAGGATGATACTATAAGGATGTTTTTATGGTGTATACAACAAAAGATTTCATAAAGCTACAATTGTAATAATGCCACAGAACCTTTAAGTAAAGAGGACAAAATAGTTTAGGACATTGCCTGTGTAATCTGGGAATGCCGCACACTTCATCAAACCCTGTTCCCAGACTGAGCCTCCTTCCTGTGAGATCCCTTCACTGGGTGACTTTACCTCCTTTCCGCTGGAAGGGAATTCTTTATTTACCCCACTTTCTCTGGTACAAGAGCCATCAACTCAGCATAGTACTCTTTTCTCTTAATTCCCCTTCATGGGATAAGTGGCATCACTACCACTCTGGCACCATTTTGGGAAGATAGAGAAGTAACAAAAGTTGTAGGGAAAGGAATTGCAGGATGGTTTAATTTTAAGGCCATCCACTGCAGAGGTGCCATGCAGGTAATAGCAAAACAGACTGTTGAGGGGATCAGGACAAAGGTACATGAAGACTAGATGGCTCAGAACAAGGACAGAAAAAACACAGCTCAACAGTATTGCTGTCTGTACCGTGATACCGCTTGGTATCTCATGTGCTTAGAATACATTCTACCATCAATATATCAGCAGCAGGTGCAGTTTGTGTAGCTATTAATTTTACTGTTCCTGTTTCTTAATTCAGTCACTATTTTGCCCACAAGGATGATTTGGAACCCTAACTCCTCATAAAATCCCTTTTTTAAAATTATCTGTGCAATCTGTGTATCTTACATTTTACAGTTGGCAAAACGGCTTGTGACAGAAATATTTCAGTCTCTTTGCTCAACCGGCCTTTATACTTTGCCATGAGACTGCCTGAAAGCTGTACGCTGCTGCTTTTACATGGCCAACCAAACCCTGTCCACACAAACAAGAATGGAAACACCCTCATCAGCTGGCCTAGAAGCATCTGTTGAATAGAATGCTACATTGTTAGGTGAGCACTCACCACATGACCAACCTTCAGTCCTTCTCAGAAGGAAGTAAAAAGAGGCCTTGTGAGAGCTAGTATCATGGAGCTGCTAATTCATACAGTCCGTGCTCACACTAAGGTGAGCAATCCTAGCTCACATTTTAACTGTTCTTACAAAAAAAATGAATGCCTGCAAGCATGCTTCAAGCCATTTCTTTAAATGCCTCTTGTTGGCTGTTGG
Source organism: Cnemophilus loriae (assembly GCA_013397755.1). NCBI lineage: Eukaryota > Metazoa > Chordata > Aves > Passeriformes > Corvidae > Cnemophilus > Cnemophilus loriae. The sequence continues at coordinate 1,015,483 of VZTF01003252.1, forward strand.
CTGAACACTCCTAATCCAGGAGTGCTAAAGAAACAAACCAGAGGCAGGGACACTCCAAGTATTTTCTTGAGTTGCTACTTCCTTCCTCCATGATACTGCAAAGTGAATGTAATTGCTCAATACCTCCATTTCCTAATTTCTGTTTAGGTATCATGGCTCCATGAGGGGAAAGTCCTGCTTATCAAACCTGATTTCCTTTTACAACAAGGTAACCCACAAAGGTGATCAAGGGAAGCTAGGTGATGTAATCTTCTTGGATTTCAGTAAAACTTCTGATACTGTCTCCCACAGGATCCTTCTGGACAAAATGTCCAGCACACAGCTGCATAAACACATCACGCAATGGGTAAGCAACTGGCTCATGGGTCGGGCAAGTTTGCTGACAATACAAAACTGGGAGGAGCTGTTGACTCCCTTGAGAGCAGGGAGGCCCTGCAGAGCAACCTCAACAAATCAGAGGACTGGGCAATCACCAACCAGGTAAGTGGTGTGATTCCTGTGGATAGTGCTGTGCAGAGCAGGAGTTGGACTTGATGATCCTTGTGAGTCACTGCCAACTCAGCATATTCTGTGATTCTTTGTTTTTCCACACAGTTTGTATTGTTCACTACCTAATTTCAATGCTCACTGTGAGCACAGCAACTGATTAGAATGCATTAGCTAAACCCTGAAATTCTTTCATGTAACTGAGGTAACTGAAGCCAGTATCGATCATGCTCCCAAAAAATCTGAATGAGAACCACATAGATCTACTTTTATGCCACTACAACAACTTCTACCACTACTACTGCAAAGAATAGCTTTCTATGAATACAATCCTTGTATTCTACTCACCTGTATTTTTTAGCAAGGGTATCCCTCTCTGTTTTCTGGTTTGCAAGTATTTCATTCAAAGTATCTTGTATCTGAGACAGCCTTTGGATATACACATCTGTTCAATATTTTGAAATAATCAAAATGACAGTGGCAACAAGCAGTAGAAAATAATTACATTAATAGCATTTTCAATGTAGCAAATACACAGCCGAAGTATGAAGACACTGTTAGAGCAGTACCTTATACTGTAATGCATGCTGGTAGCTCCTTACATTTGGAGTACTTTTAATGAAATTCTCATAGAAAGAATTAAATACAAGTTTAACTTAAAAAAATTAGCTGAAGTACTGGAAAATTTTGAAGTCCAAGTACCTTGTTTAGGAAATTACTAAAAGAAAGAAGAATTAATTAAAGAACTGCCTTATGGACGATAAGCCCTGAAAATTTTCAAGCTCTTTGTGTTGCAAGCAGCTACATAACATGACAATTATACTGAGGCTACCTGCAGAAGTTACACAATCTTAACAAGGTGCCTAAAACTTTCGTTTGCAGTGTTATGAAACAGATGAATGAACCTAGACTGTTTCAAGTTAAATACAATGGTAAAAGCACATCTATCCCAGTTTTACATAGTTTCTAACTCATATTATAAAGTTAAATGATAAAGAAGAGTAATTATAAATTCTTCTTTATACACCCTATCTCTTAGACATATAACATGAGGGTTAGAAATCACAACCAGTGGATACCACTGGGATAATTTGCTAAAATTGTAATCTGATTCCTGAAATTCTAAAAGTTAATACAAGCTTTACATAATCAGAAAAAATGAGATATTATAGTATTAAATTGGAATTTATAAAATGTTTCCCCAAACACTTTCCACAGTACCTACCAGTATTTGCCTACTTCGTAATATGTAAATATTGCTCTTACTAAGGCAGTTTAATAGAAAATTTAAATCTGTTATTTGTAACAGGTTTCACTGCATGGAAATACCTTGAGATTTCACTCTACATTTTAAGTTTGTCAATGTACTTCTACATACTTGTTCAGTCTTGTGCCTCATCTGTAGTAATGACTGTGACTTAGTTTAAGAGGTGCTACATTACGAATGTTTTTGTCAGTAGTTGTAACAGATCACCATGTTCATTTCTCTAACACCCCTGAACAAGAGAAGTCTGATTACTCCTGAAAATGAGAAGTCTGATAGTTCTTTTTGCTCAGTCATGAAACTGCACTGATGTCTGTGCACAGGTGTCTGTCTATTGTATCACCTACCTATTTGTCAAACATTTTTCAAGAAAACACCTATTTTAATTAACAGTCCATACACCATAAATTTGAGTTGGAAGCTATCAATCTGCGCAATTCCATATTTCACATTTATTTTTACAGGTATAAATTTACTCATAAATATCATTTGAAAGCTCCAGCCTGTATTTAGGAACGTAAATTTAAAAACAAACCCTTTCTTTCTGTCAGGAAGCAAAACTGTTTCATGAGTATGAAATGCTCCAGTAAAACAGCCCTGCCTAGAGAGGAAAAGGCAGCTGGGGAGAGAGACCTTGGTCAAAGGCACTCTGGCAGCAAGCCATGCCTCTTGAAGCATCATGGCATGGACACAATAGACTCCAACAGCTACACAACAGCAACAGCGTGATCGCCTAGGAAGTCACTGTCACTTAGTAAATTCTTGACATTAATCTGAACTGAGATTTGATAACCTAAGACAAATTACATCTCTGGGCATCAGCATTTCTGAAACCGTCCATCATTCACATTGTCTGCCGTAAAGAATTCTCTCTTTTCCTCTCATAAATTATTTCAGGCTCCTGGAAGTCTAGCCACACCAGAATGAAAACGCTGTATCTGCTACTTTATATACAGATATAGCTGTTCCTGATCATGCAGGGTCTTATGTGCTCGTAACTGAATAATGCTGCCAGAAGTATGCATTCTTATCTAATGATCCCTTTTTATATAATTAGGTTGACTTGAGACACATGCCTCCAAGTGGCATGCCTACCTTTTCTGTCATAATATTGATTCCTGTGCAAGAGAAAGTACTTCAGGAAGTGCCCATACCTGAGAAGTGTTATTAATATCTTATTCTCTGACACTGTGTCTTCCAGAGGAGATACTCATATATATTATGCGCAATAATGTTTTAAAAACAGTTATATTGCCAAAGATATTCACCCACTAAAAACAGGTGAAACACTTTAATTTACGTCTACCTGCATCTTTGGAAGTTCTCAATTCAAATAGCAACAGTGCTTCCTGCTTCTTTTCTGTATCCTTTATGGCAGCAATAGACTCCTGCTAACAAACACAGAAACCACCATAAGAAGTAGAGCCAAGGGCACCATACAAAACAGGCCATGATACATGGGCTGCAGTTTAGGTATGGGTGGACTCAAGTCATTCTAGGTTGGGAAATCACTGTGTAAAGGCAATGGGGCACTGGTAGGACAGACGTACATAGTGCCAAGAACAAGCTCTGCAAGGGGCTGTCACAGCCTGGGTTTGCTGTGGCATTCAAACTAGTCCATGCTCAGAGTCCTCCAGAAACCTCTGCACACACGGCAAAGATCAGATAGTGAATTTCACCATGACAGCATCATCTAGACAGTGTAGACATAGCTTACAGACACCAGCAAGAGCTAACAACTTGTGCAAAAATCTTCCTTGTTGTTTTACGTGAAGATAAACAATACCTAAAAATCTTCATCATCATGATGACAATTCATTACTGTTTCAAAAAGAACCATTCTGAAAACGTGATGAAAAGCTTCAGAACTCATGACCTTTTTTGTATTTATATAAGCAGAAAGAAATGTGTGTCAGTATTGACTACTGTTTGCACAATCAATTTAAATGCACAGGAATCATGAACAGAGAGGTGATAATAAACATACTCTGTTTATTATTAATAATTATTAAGTAAATTATTAATACTCTGCAGCTTATCTACTATAACTCTCTGGATGATGCTGTTTTTACATACATTTTAATGGATTAATTATTTAAATTATATTTTTATATTTTTCAGTCAGCAAATGTCACTAAGCAGTAGTACACTACAGAGCAGTTTAACAAAACTGTTATCTATACTTACCACACTGTATTTCTCAGGTTGTGCCTCCAAAGCTGCATCATCATTTTTATAGCAGTCGTAACAATGACATTTTGATTTCCCCTCTCCACAATTAAGAAAAAATAAATAAAATTTAAAATTAATTTGCAGGAGCATCATAGGCTGGATTAATTAATATAGGTTACAAAGATGCAATGGCAGATCAAATAATGAAAAGTATCTTGTATATGCAAAAGAGATCACATTTAGGTAGCATAAAGAAATGAAAGCTACCACTTTCAAAACTACTCATATTCCTTCCTGTGATGGGAAATATGGATAATAATAAAAATCTGAAGATCCAAATACGTTCTTTTACCTCACTCTCTCAGAAGAAACTAAAACCCATTAATGCATCCTATTTTCTGTAAATAAATAAATAAATAAATAGCATTCAATAGTTAATAGAATTAAAAACATCAATGCCATACTATTTGAATGTACAATTTTTCCTTAAGACTACAGGGTAATCCCTATGATTTATATTACAAAACTAACATACCAGTAACTTCAACAGTTTGAACAGGAAGTACAGAGTCCATAGCACCATATGATTTCAGCAGTTCTTTCATTTCTTCATGACAAGCTTGATCCAAAGCACTTTCTCCTGAACCATCCCTCTCATTCGGATTTGCTCCATGCTGCAGCAGAATCCGGACTGCCTATTATGCATTTTTGTTACTTGTACAGTGGCAATTCTTGTTGTGGACTTGTAATACAACTATATGTGTTATATCTAACATACATCACAAATGATACAGGTTCAAATAAGATACTCTACAACTGTTGCAATCCAAATTAAACAAAACAAATTATTGACTATTATCAACACAGATTTCTACCTTACATTTCTTATATTTTCCATTAAAATACACAAATAATTCACAAATTTTCATTAAACATGTAATCTTTACAATACTTATTTTTATGGTTTTATGATTATACAGAACAATTACAAAACACCATGTATCTAAATTAAAAGGAGCTGGTCAATTGCATTAAGACCAACGTGAAGAAAAGAAGTGCATTTCTTTCTTTAATATTGGTTTTGGTTTCATGAACCAATAATTTTTTTCCTAATTCCAAAAAATTTGCAAGCTTGCTTAATTGTAAAATGTGGAAATGAGATTAGTGGCATCAGCAGAATCATCTACCCCCTAAATTCAGATCATATGAAAGCACTGATGAGGTCAGAGGTTGGATGGTAAAAGAATTCTCATATGTATGATTTCTCAACTTTAGCATTTCTTCTTATTTCTTACACTCAGAGTGCAGTTAAGTAGGAAAATGTACCAGAACGAGAATGCTGACTTGAAGTTCAGTATGTTCTCTGTTGGTTTTCCCCAAAAATACTGAATAATACACTTCCATCTTTGCAAGAACCCTACTGATAGTTTGGCTCCAGGCCTGTGAAATCATCCCCTTTGTTTTACCCTTCCGCACAGAAAAAGATTAATGTGATGAAACATGAATTGTCCTGACAGAAATAGAAGAAGTATGTTTGAGCCAATCTGGCATCACCTTCACACTTCAGTTCCCCAGAACTCACTCTGCGAAAAGAACATTTTATTTATTTCTGTGCAGTGCTGGGCACCACAAATTAAGAAGAACGTGAAGGTCCTTGAATGTGCCCCGAGAAGGGCAACAAGGCTGGTGAGAGTGCTGGGAGATGTGTCCTGTGAGGAGCCACTAAGGACTTTCGCCTTGTCCGATTTGGAGAAAAGGAAGCTGAGGGAGGACCTCATTGCTCTCTACAGCTTCCTGAGCACAGGAAGTGGGGAGGAAGATGCCCATCTCCTCTCCCTGGGATCCAGTGATAGATGAGTGGGAATGGATCTAAGCTGTCCTAGAGGAGCTTCCTAGAGAGGTGGTCAAGGTCCCAAGCCTGTCAATGTTTAAGGAGCATTTGGACAATGTTAACATGATTTAACTTCTGGCTGGCCTCAAAGAGATCAGGCAACTGGACTAGATGATCACTGCAGGTCCTTTGTAACTGAAATAGTCTATTTTCTAGAACCACAGAATGGTATGGGTTGGAAGGGACCAGTTAAAAAAAAATTGTTCACTTTTAAAGAACAGGCCCAGGATCTTTTCTTTACAAAAAGAATTTTTTTACAATGCAGGTAGTGAGACACTGAAACAGATTGCCCAAAGAAGTTGTGGTTACCCCATCTCAAGAAACGTTCAAAGCCAGGTAGGACAGGGCTTTGGGGAAGCTGAGCTAGTGAAAAAGTGTCCCATCCATGGCAGGGGGCTTTATGGCTACGTGCTATTCTCCTCTCCCGCTTAAGCCACAACTTATGCAAATATGACCATAAGTCAATCATCTTACTTCATAAACAGCGCACAGCCCAGGGCCCCTTGAGCCCTCTCGCACAGAAATGCATACCAGGATCTCCCCTTGAGTACGGGCACCTCTCAGGGTTACTCCTCCAGGCTGAGAAATTCCTTGCTACAACAGATTCTCCATAATTGATGCTACACTTTGAAATCTTAGCTAAGTGATAGAAAGGATTGATTGTGCACATATAGTCCTTTAGACATGAACTGCTGACTGAGTCTGGATCTAGCCAACTGAGAAGGAGTTTAGAAAACAAGAGGGTCCTTTCTGAACATCATGACTCAACAGGAGGCCCCTGCTTACAGTTCGGACCCTGTTCTCTATGCAGTAAATAATAGAATTGTGTAAAACAACTGTCACATTTACCAGAGAATTTTATAAACTCACTGTTTTATATCAATAAAGCGTATTATTGCTTCTCTCATAAGTGTGAAGTGCATCACTCCCATCTGCAGCAGCACTGAACTATCAATAAATTGGAAATGTTGAACTTTAACACTGTTTTTAAGAAGTCCAAACCTGGGAAAGAACCGCAGGGAGTTTCTGAATTTTTATGATTTGTCTGTTGTACTAAAAAAGTCAGCTAATAGTACAAGTTCAACTGTCACTATTGAAGAATATTTTTCTCTTATTTTGATCACTTTAAAGAATACTGGTTTATTTTCTAAATGCAAACCTACACTAAAATTGTGTTAACAACTAATGAAATGAGGATTTTGTTTGCTGACCCTCTGTTGGAAATTGATGTCAGGAAATCTTATGTAAAAGAAAAATATACCTCCAAATAATTACCAGAAACAGCATCATGTATTGGTAAAACACCACAGAGACTTCTGCTGTTAACATCAGCACCGGCTTTCAGTAATTCTAAGATCACATCAGTAAATCCTCTATTGGAGGCTTCATGAATTGCTGTCCAACCTAATAAAAGCAAGATGACACATACAGTATGCATCTGATTTGGAAAGATCCACAAAGGTCACTAATTAGTAACTCTACATTTTGCTGCATTTAAGATAAATCTTACACAAATAATCATCTTGAAACACCAAGGTAAACTATTTTGTGTGTAATTGAGTTTACTTCAGAGAAAAACTTATCCAGTATTAAGCAGAAAAATATTGCTTTCTTTTCTACTGCAGTACTAAAAACAATAGAAGAAACAAAACATTGGAGTAGAAAAACTCTAAAAACTCAGAAGCACAATATTAATAGTCTGATTTCTAATACCAGTAGCGTTTTATAATATCAAGTCTGCCAGGCATCTAGTATAGAATAGTATCCATTTTGAGACTATGAAAACAGAAACGCATTATATACTTAGGTAGGAAAAAAGAAAACATAATCTTGTCATCTGGTTTTTTCTTATTTCCTAAGGAAATAAGACCTGTCTGAATGTGCTTCACACATGCATATACCGATGTGCATAAGCTCCACCAAACTTCCAAGTTCACTTCTGTACACACCTCTGAAAATGTGCTCTTCAGCAGAGTAACAAGACCCTGCTGAGAAACAGTCTGCATTACCTCCATGTTGACACAAAAGCCAGGTACCCATTCAGTGTGCTTGCACTTGTTTAATGACTTCCTTTCCTCCTCAAAATTTTAAGCCAAGAATCCATATTTTTATTAAAATGACGCAAATTATATAAACATGTCTATACTACAGATCATGTGCAATTGCAGTATAAAACAAGCCCATAGGAGAGTAATTTTCAAACCTGCATAGTCCTGTTCATTGACACAAATTCCAGATGATATCAGAGTCTTCACCAAAGACACATCTCCTCTCCTAGCAGCAACATGCAGCTGAGTTTCCCCTTTTGCATTTCTCCTAATTTTCATCTTTCTCCCAGCTCTTGTCTTACAGGTACCATGTACAATTACAGCTTCTTCCCTGGCAGATTCTAAACAGATATCGGGTGTTCATTAGAAATTTTCTTCACAAAGAATGCTTATGTAAAAACAGAAAATTAAACTTCATAATTCATTTGAATTACTGTAAATGCGTGCAATACCGTTGCTTTAATTATTCAATAACATTAACTCGCTATATCAAAAGTTTAAAAGGCACTGTAGAAAGTCCTGTGCAACAGGTCAGATAACAAGCAGATCCTATACTAAAGAATTTCCAGTTAAAACCTAGATGATTTAACAAGGGTACACAAATTAGGAAGCCACAAGAAAGGTAACAAGGTTGAAATTTTATACTGTATAGAGGTAGGGAATATGTTAGGTTTCTCCATGGACTGCTTTCAGGTTACCAGGCTGCTAAAGACATAAACTACACACATAAAGATATTTAAGAAACTATAAAAAGGTGGAGACTTGAGCATTACTTCTTATCAGTTCCTAATTCTGTATCAGGAAAAAGATAGGTGTGTGATTGATATATACATATATATATACACACACACATATAGGTATATATATACAGCTGGATGAGTACATATATATATATACACACACATATAAATACACACACACACACACACACACACACACACACACACACACAAGCTTTTTTTACAGGTGTGATGTGAAAAACTACTGTAGACTGATTACGAGTCTTTGAATAATGTTTAGTGGCATAGATAAACTGTCAATTAAACCAGTGCATGATTGGACCCATAATTGCAAATAAACTTGATTTAATCCTTATCACAAAACAAACAACATCCACTTTAATGATATCATGTGGTCATCAGAGAGGGTCTAATTCTGAAGGTTCAGGTAACAGGCTTACTAAATTCCAAGAGATACAACAGAAGAAAGAGATTAACAAAGTACTGATTATGTGTATAGAGTAAGGACAACCACTTCCTCAAACTGCCACCAAGGAGACGGGATACATAAATCTTCAAAAGCTCTATAATGTGTGCTAACTTTTTTTAAACTCCTGTTCCTTCTATTACAATATCATACTACCCAGACATTTTTTAACAGTTTACGGTGTTCTTTCTCTGATTTCTTGAAAATATGTAATTTATTAAAAAAACCCAGAAGTGTAAGGTTTTAAATGAGCATTCTGCAACTCTTAGCCATGCTTTTTTCCCTTTTATTCCTATGAACAATTAGTTGCTGCATCTTCCTCTTCTCATCAAACAAGCTGTTTTCTCAAATTTTTTCAGTCAGCATTATCCATTAGTATCAAACATCTTCTGTGATTGACAGCCGCCTTTCTTCAGGCACCTCCTACCTTCTGGAAAATTGGCTTTTCCAATGTTTCCTTCAAAGTAAACTACAGAGTTTGTCATACAAGACTATTTGGAAGAACATGAAAGACAGACTGAAATGATAGTAGAGACAGACATACAGCGAGGATATACCCATACTGATTTTAAATCAGCTTGCTCACTGTAGGCTGTTCAAACCTGTGAGAAAACATTCAGGCAACCCTCCTTGCACTGAGGCTGCTTGGCCTACACTGTATCATGACATGGAAAACTCAAGATTTCCTTTTTTACATGAAAACTTGAGATTCTAGAGCACACAAAGGCATCACATTATTAAAATACTCCTCCAATCTGAGACCTACTTTACTGTAAGATAATGTATTGTGTTTTGTCTAAAAGCTTCTGGGTCCAACTCCCAAAGCAATCATCCGCTTTCTGATTCTTCCTTTTCTTCCCTTTTGATTCATGGGAGAATGTCCTAGGGACTTTTTAGAGACGTTGAAGAAAAAAAAGGGCACACAACAGCCCATTAAGCTAATGAACCTTAGCAATATTGGCTGCAAGTGAACAGAAATAATTGCAAAGTTTTCCAGTTAAATTGTCATGCACAACAGTTTGCTTCACGGCTGTTAGGAAACGTTTGCAAAAGGATGATGGGACATTGGTTTGCAAATTGCAAAATACTGGTTCTCTGTGGGACGCATAGCCAGGTGGGTCATGAGAAAGAAAGATCCAGATCTTGGCAAATACCAAGTCCAGTCAGCACAGTACAAAGATAAAATGAAGAGATTACCGTAACCAGCAATCAGCTTAGATTAGGCTGATATACCCCAGCAACTTCAAGGACATTGTCCTTCAATACCTCCACATGAGTCTATGCGCAATTATTTCCACAGGTTGAACTATAAGAAAAGAAGCAAGCTGTTTGTACCTTCCTTCTGTATAAGGAGAATTGAAATGTTGGGAGCCTAGTAAGTGACTGACTATAGATGAAAGTGACACTGTGTCATTCGTGAAGAAAGGATTTTTATTCAAGAACAGAATAATATAAGGAAGACCGTGGGACCTAGGAACTATCAGATGGGGTATAAAGGCCAGTTAATGAAGAAGAAGTGTAGGAGAGCAAAAAATTTGAAAACCTCTCAAGTCAGAAAACATCATCCCATTTTCCACTTTATTTCTATAGCAATCTGAATGCCATTGTCCTGGACTCCAAATTTATTACGGCCTTCAACCGTACAAAGTGCTATACTTTCTTGCAACACCTCTGAAATGGCAACACTCTACTGGTACGAAGGGAATAATTAATTTTATCTGAATAAAATATTACCTAAAGAATCTCTTATGAGGCAAAAAGTAGCCTGGGACATGCTATCCCAGAGGAGACCAAAATATAAGACACAAGTTTGGAAGAAAGCTTTTTAAAATCATAATTGCACAAACTGGGGGCAAAAAAGGTTTTAAGACAGGAGGGATTCTACCAGAACTACAGGTTTTGGTTTTAGCAAGCCTTGAGTACCATGGTCCTCTGGTTCCAGAAGGAACCAAAGTACACATACTGAGTGCCAGCTTTATCAAAAAATCAGTAAGTGAAAATATTTAGAGGTTAAGATGAGTTGGAGCAGGGCTCTGTTGTGATGGTAAGGCTGTAAGATAAATGCGAATCTTAGACATGGGATGAAAATGCTAAACAAAAAGCTGCATGTGCAGGCAGAAGAGAATACAACTGCTTGAGAATGCTAGATCCTTATTCTCACGGAAGTAGGTTTGTATCTATACTACAGCTAAACCCAAAGGTACCAGTACAATCAGAGTCTATGCTGATTTGTGCCTGACGAGAACATAGCCTATAAAATACAAGTGGATCTTTGTGCGCCAAATATACAGAAAGCTCTGTTCTCTGATCTGTGACACATAAAACAGTTAACTAAAGACCCATCTAGTGTTATTTTAAACTGCTGTTTATGTAACATACTTAAGTAAGGATCAGATTGAAGATCTCACTTGTGATCCTGCATCCCCTCAACAACAATGCTGAAAGACCTATGAATGTAATACAAACAAAATGTGCATTCTGTAAAAAGGAGTGCAGATATTCGGGAAATATTTCAGGGTTTAAGTATTCACTAGAGTATCTGTTCAACGTGCTATATGTATTTTTCATTAAACTTTCCCTCACACATTTCAAAAAGCCTTCCTCATGTACATTTGGAAAAAAACTCCACTGGTTTATAAAGTACTAACTTTTCACCTGACTTCTTAGATGTTTGCTGTTCTGATGCTTGACTCAACCGTGACTGATTGGATGAAAGCTTGTTGTTGCTGCTGCTGGAGTATGAGGTGGCCTTTGCTTTTTGGCTTGTCTCCTGAGGATTTGGACATGCTGGTTCTGACTCCCCCGTCTGTAAGGAAACCTATTAAAACAAAGGCAAAGAGAGTTTTAAACTTAGGGCTGATCCATTAGTTTTATTTCCATTAACAGCAGATTACACTTCATTTGTCAAGTTTTGCAAAAAATCGTTCTGAAGGTGTTCTCATATCGGTATTTAGACTCCCGTCACTCAAACTACTACTGCTACTCTGCATGAGACTATGTTGATCCCTGTCACATCCTACTGTAACTTTAAAACAGACAGATTGTGAAAGGAAGTCAAAGCAAGTCAGTACTGACTGAGAATCAAGTGCTCTTAAATCAGCAGTCTGAGAATGTTGTGCACACACTTTTTCTCTAGAAACCATGGATGTGAGACAACACAAACTGGTGATCTCCTCCCCTTTACAAAGAAGTTGCTAAGCTTCCACCAGTGCTGCCCTTTTATTCTGCAAATGAATTTTCACTGTACCATTGCTGAATTACATTCCTGTTGCAATACCACCTGACTTAGCACAGTTTCCCAACAACATTAAGTGGGATGCAACAATTATGAATAAATACAGCAACAGTCTGGCCCATTTCATTAGGTCCATCATCAGGTAAATATGTTTTCTGTAAAGTTATTTGGATTGTAAGTGGAACTAAACTTGAGGTCCATATAACATGAGATATTAATTCTGAATAGTTTTACTCTTCGTTGTAGTAGAGGCTACAAGAATAGGCTTTTTTGAACTTGTATTTTTTTTTAATTTTTCTGCCTTCAGAGGAAGGTTCCTAAGAGCTTTATTATTGTGTTTTTCACCAAATTTGTTTTCCTGCTTTGTCCATGTTTAGCAAAACTTCCTTCGATGCTCCAGTATTATCATGTTGAAGTACATCTGCATTTAATTCTATCTCCAAAACAGGCCATATACTTAACTTCATTTTCTGATAAATTGCTTTATTATGTACTAAAAGAAAACTGTGCTGCTATAAAACTATCTGATTTCCTCTGTGCTGCTTTTTAAGACTGCAGGACCAAGAACTTAAGGAACTAAGAAATATGTGTATAAAAGTGTAAAAATTCATGGGTAAAATCCAACAATAAATATTACTGAAGTGCTTTAAACTTGTATTTCTTTTTGAAAATTGAATTCCATTTGAATGAATGATCTGCCTTTAAAACTGCCTTGCTTCCGTAGTCATAAACCAGAGCTACAGTTTTACATTTCTGACAAGGCTCTCTGCAATTATTCCAGGAAATAATAAAGAAGGGTAAATTACACATCAAAACCACACAGAATTAACTCATGGTAATCTTAAAACACAGCTGGTCCAAAGGCCAGTGACTAACTAGCATTATCCTTCTGACTATATATCTGGAGACAGAACCAGACACACTGCAGACACAGCTACTGAAATTATCAGTTACACAGCTACAGTACTAGGTTTACATAATTAAACATTTACAGCATAAAACACCATAAAACATAAAACACCTTCTTTATCAATCATTTAATGTTTTAAAGCATAATCTAAGACTATACACCGTGGATGCTGTTACACTGTAATATTTCAAAGGAGACATAGACTGCGCAACTGTGAGTAATGAGGACAGTTATCATAACCACAACCAGCTCCAAAAGATGTATCTATGCACACTACATTCTACACCTCAGATATTATCTGTTATCACTGTTGAAAGGAAGAAAACAGAGGGAGAGAATGCAGGTCTTAACGGCAAAAGCTGTTGCATTACATGCAAACACCAACCCAAGTGACTATCATGGTATCCTGTCTTTACATGAGGCACCAGTTCCCTCATCCTGCTGAGATCTCACAGCATAACTGTGCAACCCCTGTGCAAGTCAGTGTCTTCCCAACCCTTTTCTCTCACAACCCAACACAACTTACTCTACACAGAGGCAAGACATAGCTATCCTGCTGCTACAAGCCAGGCAACAAATTGTAGTTTCAGTAAGGTTTCTGCAAGTACAAACAGGCAGTGATGTACGGTGCTTTCAGTAATTAGCTCTGCAGCACTTGTAAAAACAGCAACAACCACCATCATGAGGATGCCATGAGACACATGCCTGTCTTGCATCCTCACGAGGCTGCACCTTATCCCAAGTACTGGTAATGATGAGCATAACACTGACTATCACTCTCAGTCCCTGCTGGATATATCTAGTACGTTGTGTGCGGGTATTGAAACATACTTCAGAAACAGTCATCTGCTTTAGTTTATTGAAGAATGTCAGCAAGCCCTTAACAGTTTATCAGCAAATCAGAATTCTTTGTAAAGATGTACCTGTTGCTGGTGTGCATCTTCTACACACTGAGTATTTAACATCTTCTTTGAACCATCTCCACCTGAAATGAAAATGAAAGACAGAAAGAAACCAGAATTTAAAAGAGATCATAATTTACTTTATATATATACACCATCTTATGTCTGCAATATTGCACGTAACATGACTTACGATATTTAGCTTTCAAGAAAAATTATCAAGCCCATAAGGGTTTTATTGGAATCTAAAACATATCAATATATAAAATATTTATCAAATTTTGGAGTCTAATCTTTGTTGCAAATAGCACCTTGTTCAAACCACATTTGGTCAGAGTAAAGAATGGCATCATACTTCCAAGTTTTCTTGATGATTAGTGACCTGAGCAATTCTTTCCGAAACTTAGCATAATCCCTGACTCCCCTCTGTAAAACTTCAAGTGTGCTTCAGGATACCCAAGGAATCTCAGAGCAGCAGGCTGAGAGCCCTCACTAGCACCCCATCCATTTAATCTTCATGTCACCTGACAGCTTCTCATGGGCAAGTCTGATGTTATCTCAGTCTCCCTTCATGTCTAGTTTTGAGCTCAGTCAATGAGCCCTGCTCACTTATGAGCAAAGACCCTCTTCCTTCTCTGAGAAAGGTGAATGCCATCTGACAGAAGGCCTGGTGACACCTACACCATCCACCCCTTTACTGAAAAACCCAGAACTGTGGCAGTGACATTAGCTGTGGAGTCATGCATTAATAGACTGGGTTTGTCTGCTTCTTCCAATGTCCCTGCTCACAACTGGAGGAAGAGAGAAAAAAACTACCTGTCTACCATATTCCCTTAGCAACTATCCTAAGGCCCTGAAGTCTCCTTTGATTATCGCTGGATTAAATGTTACAGCTTTATTGCCACCCATGTGGAAAAGCAGTAATGGATAATAGTCTGAGTGATTGGGTCTCCTTCTGTCTTAAACATACTACAGCTCACTCTGGTCCATGGGTGTCCATGGTCTTAATCCTAGCTCTAATCAAGGCTTACCTTGTACGCGCTTCTGATCAAATAGCCTCCTCCAAACTTTCTTCAAAACTTAGTTCCCAAGACTGCACAAGTCCCAATTCTCTCCTTAGCCAATTGCTAGCTCTAATGCAACTTTCTTCTTACAAACTCGCTGGCTGTTAGCCACAGTAATATTTTCCTGTACCCAGCCCTAACAGCAGTTAAGGCTTGGCAACCCGTAAGATCTAGATCTAATCCTTGTTTCCCACCTTTTTATCTTATGGATCTTACAAAATTCAGACTTTACACCAGTTTAAAACCAAATTTTATCCCTATCTCTAAACCATACCTCACCCATCAGCTAGTCAAGCAGTGTCACATCTTCCATTTAGATAGACAACTACTGTGTTTCACATCTTCATTTCAAATTTAAAGGTAACTCCAGCCCAAGAAACAGCTGGACATCATTATCTTTTACACATTGTCAATGTACAGCAACTGTGGAGAGTAAGGAGTGCTCACTGGTAACTCAGGGCGTCAGACAGTGAAGGTCATAAAGGTACTAGCCATAATCAAGGAAATATAATTCAACAGATGTTCTAAATTTCTCCATTTAGTGGTGATGATAAGCCAGAGTAATTCTTTCCTACCTGCTACTGAGTTTCTTCTGGATTTTGCTACATAACTTTCAAGAAGTTTCCTCATAGATGGGTTGGAAGCTTCTTCTAATGCACACCTTCCCATCTGATTTTTTAATAAGGGATCAGCTCCATACCAAAGTAATAAGTTCGCCATCTAGAAAAATAAGTTTTGCAGATAATTTCTTTTCTGATTATTTTTCATAATCCTTATACAGGCTTCTCTCTCTTGTATGTGACAACACGAGGAACTAAAATGAAATCCCTCTTTACTCTAGTTCATAAACACCAAGCATTCCCCTAGATGCATCACTATCCTACAGTCTTTTTATTTTTATAAATTGTTCCAGGTATTAACCTGATGCCATTAAGACAAGGTCTCCCAAAATACAGGGTAGGATTCATCCTCCCATAGCTCTTAATTTGCAGAAAATAACAGGTGATTTTAGGGATCGAGTCAGCTTATACATCTAGGATATCCACTTCAGGAGAAAATAAATTGTGCTCTAGATGTGTCTATTGTGACTCCTGTGACTGCAAGGGAAGTTTTGACAGCTATTTGTGATGTACAACAATATCTGATGAAATGAAACACATTCAGATTATCTTGCTACCAACATTATGATTTTTGTACAAATATAAAGCCCGACTCTGTTGTTATTCAAGAAATTACCTCTTCAGCAAAATGTTCCATCAACCTTTGCAAAATACTTTTTTAAGACATGGGAAATTTACAGTCTGATTACTTCATTTCTGCGAGTAACCCTGCAATCTTATTCCAGCATTAGTGTGATTTCACTTGTACCTCTGCATTTCTTTCTTCAGGATCTGTTATCATTTCAGACTGAACTTGACTTGCATCCTTCACCTGCGTGTTCAAGTCCCTCATTACTTCTAACCAGATTGCTAATGAGAAAATTGTTAATGAAGTTTTTCTAATTTATACATTCTCCTAACAACAGACTAAAATAAAAAGGGTTCCTCTGGCAGCAAAAGCCATTTGGGGTTTCACAAGTTGTCCCAAGTCTTTAGATTTTTTCAACCAGTAACATTGAGAACACTTCTTCCATAACAAGATCATTAGCTACACACCAAACTTGTATGCTCTCTCCTTTAACTGGACTACTAGAAAATCTTTCCTACACTTACCATTTTTTCTGAAATAAATTGATTTTGCATATTGCAAGTACAGAAAATGATAAAGTAGTCAAAAGTTGTGTTTCCAGTCTACAGTAGTAACTTCACGCAGAGAAGGTAGCTTTGAAAAACACAGTTTCAAATACCATTTTACTTACTGAAAGTCATATTACTGAATCACTGTCACTATTTTGTTGCTAGTCAAAAACCAACAAAATTAAATCTGACAGACCACTGCAGTAAGACAATTTTACTGCTACTGAGTAAACAGAGCAATGAGTAAATACAGCACCACCATGTAGTACCATTATCTCTGGATATACCAGCTTGCATAACTTAAACTCAGCTCTATGCTGAATGATCTTGGTGGGCCTCAAGTGAGAGTTGCCTCATAGTTGAGATCAGTGTTCTTCCAATATCACTCTAGTTGCTGGCCCCTAATTATTACTTGCAGAGAAGCAGAGTCCTTCATCCACAACCATGGACATGGGTGTCTTAGGTACAGTCACAAAACTCAGAAGTATTTCATGAACCTTCAACAGTCTGTGATGCACAAGCTGCAATTCATTCTTGGGGCTCTCAAGTCTCAGAAAAAATTATAAACCAGAAGTACACCTTTCCTCTTTGCTCCAGAGAGACTTTTCCAGGAGAAACAGAGTAAGTCTTATCTCAGTTGTGAAAAAGACCAAATGTTTAGGAAAAAGACTTATTAACTACCCCCCAAAAAATCCTTTAAAGTCTTGGAAACCAGGTAGCAATCTACTCCTCGTTAGTACAGCCATTGTCCGAAACAGAAAAAATTTCTCCTTCTGGACAAATCTTGTTAAGCATGGAGTGGTTTGAATAGAAATCAGGCAGAGAGGACTTGCAAGCTCCTGAATTTACCTATAATCTAAAAAGACCAGCCCCATACAAAACATTATGTGACCTTCTGGACTCAACAACAATAATTTCTATTCCTAAATCATACTTTGTGTTCAATTCGGAATATACCTCATAATGGCCTTCTTTAACTGCATCTTGCAAGGGTGTTATTTGTTCCTTTTGTGTAGCATTAACATCAGCTCCTGCTTTCAAAAGCAGATTCGCTATCCCATAAAAACCTTCCACACTTGCTATATGGAGCGCAGTCAAGCCTACAAAAAAGAAAAATACGTATTTCACATTTGAGTGAAAAAATTTCTAGAAATTTATGTTAGTTTTAGGTTGCGTCTCTGATGAAGACTTCACAGAGTATATTGAAATGGTAAAAATGGATGTGTTCCAGTAAGATTCATGAAGAAATGTTTATGAAAACGTCACAAGGGTTGGGAGATCTCATGCTTTCGACAAAATTTGCACCTACTGAGGAAGTAGATGTTGCTGTAACAACATTAGTTTTAGATTTGATAGTTCTGTTATGAAAGAAGAGAATAAAAATTATTCATCCTATATTTTAGTAATTTCACTGAGAGTAAAACATATATGCTGTTTTAATGACAAGGTAATTTTTCACCGCATTCTTTTATTTACACAGCTATGTTGAAGAGGGTAAGTAAGAAAAAAGTGACAAAAATAAAAACACTAATTATTTACTGCCAAACAAAAATGTTTGTAAGACTATTCAGGAATGGTTTGAGTGTTCAAATAAATGAAAAATCCCTAGTGAAATTCCATATTCACTCCCAGGTATATGGAAAAAACCCAAAATATGACATGAATTCTACTCTATGAAGGAGCTGTTTAGGAAAAATATTGAATGTAAGTCTTTGAACTGAGTTTAGCATAGCCATGCATCAGGTCCTTAAACATGTGGGGTGAGAGACATAAGGGAAAAAACACAGAGGATTTTCTATTTCCTATCTTCCAGCTCTGAAACTAACATGCCCTCCAGAAGATCACTTTCATGGATCGTTTTACTCTTCAACAATTTTCCATTAGCAGAAGGTTGTCAGGACCTAATTCACATACTAAATATGTGAATTAATAAGTCTTAGTAAGATTGTTTTAGTCCCATTAAGCAAAATTATCTTATTTCACTAGAGAGATAAACTCTCGAGGCTCTTTTACACCCAGGCCAACCCTGAATATTGTATATTCCTAGTAACCAGGTTTATTATGAAATCTATTAAGGAGATAATAAAAATTTGCATTTAGGGGAATGTACTAATTTCTCCCTCAGTAAAAAGTATCCTCTACCTGATCTAATAATAAGGCCTGGAAAAATTGCACCTGCAACACATTCAATTAATAATCACTACAGATTAGCTACACGAGTCTGCGAGGACACTGTCCATGCTCCAAATCAAGGAGAAACACAAGTTTCACCGCAACTGTTTCTCAGATCCCTTGGGATACTGTGAGCCAAGACTCAAACTTAGAGCACCAGACAGTATCTCTAATATGCTGTCCATATCCCACACGCTGATGTCCAGGAAATAAAAAAGAGACAAAAAACCCCAAAACAAAACAAAAAACAGAAGATCCCAAGAACTCAGTAAGGTACAGAAACAGACTACCATAGCATAGGAATAAGGAAAAAATACTAGGCTAAGATATGGATAACCACTGGGCAGAAGTTTTAAAGTAGGAGAAGACACAGAGGCAGAATATAATATCCAGAACAATGACCTAAAGAGACCAAGATGAAAGTGCGTGCCAAAAAGACACAAGTCTGGTAAATCCACTTCTTTCTGATTACACCTGCCTCATTGAAAACAAAAGAAGCAGGGCCAGGTCAACCTCTCATCTCTTCAAGGAGTACAACTAAAAGCTATTTGTGCAGCTCTGCTCCTTTTGCACCAAAAAAACAGCAGCCAGAGACTGCGGGATGAAGAAATGGTGGCCTAGCAAAATATGCAAAGGCAGAAAAAGGAAGCACCTGTGACACCAAAATCTAGAACCACTGCACTTTAGTACACTTGCCTATTGTGGCTGCAGCTGAACCCACACTATCAGCACCTCTCAGCTGTCAACGCAGGACTTTGAACCCCACCAACAAAATATTTTCTCACCTTCCTCCAGCACTAGTTAATACATATCACAAGTCACTCAAGTTAGCTCAAATGCCTGTTATGCAAATGTTTGAGATTTGCCGCTCACCCAATTACCTCTCAATTTATTCTAGAAGACAGAGAATTTCAACCTTAATTCTCGTCCGTTATACGCCTGCATTATGCACTAGCCTATAACTGCAGAATGTGTTTTTTTCTTTCCCACAGGACAGTTGTGAAATCCTAGCTGCTAGCACAATATGGAAAGACCGTAAGAATGAAGTTTTCTAGCAGAAGAGCCATCTGTCTGAAACAATTCTCTTTCTTGTTATAGAAATTTTTCAGAGACTAATGGATGAGACAGGGAAGTGCAGATTAGGAAGTCTCATATTTGAAACAACTAAGTAGTAATTTAGGTGTAGTGAAGTCTTTGACACAGATCTTTATCCAAAAACTGGATAAGGCAAATTGCTTGAATCAAAACATTAACAGTTGGCTGCTCTTTGTTGAGATTTTTTTCCCTACCCAAGACAAAGAAAAAAATGGAAAATATCAAGTAATCACAACTCTAAAAAGTCGAAACAGTGCTCAACTTCTCTCAAGATGTAAAGGGTGAAATCAAAGTTCCTGAAAAATTTAACCG
Source organism: Cnemophilus loriae (assembly GCA_013397755.1). Lineage (NCBI taxonomy): Eukaryota > Metazoa > Chordata > Aves > Passeriformes > Corvidae > Cnemophilus > Cnemophilus loriae. The sequence goes on from VZTF01003252.1 coordinate 1,035,976, forward strand.
GAAAATCTACATCCTGACGTCTCAAGTTGGCCACTGAAGTGGACAAAAAATGCCCCCCAACTTTAAGACCTATGAAGTTGATTATTTAATTAGGGACTGTTTTGTGATAAATATGCATGCAATCATTGAACTAAGGCACATAAACCTAATTGCATCACTTTGTAACTTTTGAATGTGCTCACTTCTCCCTCAAAATTTTCTTTTCTGGTATACTTTTATAACTAGATCTACATGTTTTCCCATGAACAAGTACTAAGTTAAACCAACAAAAATTTAATAATCAATTGACCAGTCACAAACTTACAGTCTTGTCCACTGCACAAACTCATAATATATACTTTTATTAGTTATAGGCAGGTACTTGTATTGAAAATAGTATTTTAGTACAACTGCAACTTACCAGCATAATCCTGAGCATTTACATTTCCACCGGCTTTTATTATCCTACGTACAAGGTTTATGTCTTGGTGAGTAACAGCTCTATGCAGTAAGTTCTCACCAAACACATTCCTCCTGTGGATTGCTGAAAGTGAAAGGGGGCGAGTCGGATTTACAGAAGTCCTAGCAAAGGCTTCTCGTCCTGAAAAATAACGTGAAAGATCTGTTGTACGGAAAAGTCTCTTTTCTCTCTTATCTTTGCTTCACTTTATAACAAAGTTAGTAAATAAGCTTTCTGAATGTTCATTCAATCTAGTAAAAATGAAAATCTCAAAAAAATCACAAACTGAATAATAAGACCATTTAATAAAAGACGTCAAAGTACATTTCATAACAAAACTCCAACTGAAATTCAACACACAGAAATACAACTATGTTAGACGTGTTTTAACTTCAGACTTCTTTTCTAATGACATTTTTGCAAGGTGCATTGCTTCCCAATGGATGATAAAACCACTATTCCACATTCAAATCATTATAAGGGGACCAATTCAATAACTAGTCAGTTATTCAATAATTTAACTTTTCTTAAAAGTCAAGTTTATCCACCATTCTTTTTTACTTATCTATCTTTTAAAACCTCTGCTTTATGAGCAAGTATTTACACTAGGATAGTGACTGAGACTAGCTCCCTCAGGTTATCTTTCCTCATTACTTCACAACCAGCTCAGTCATTTCTGCAGTGAGTGAAAGGTGAATATGAGGTCTAAATGTAAAAAGTAAAATTTAAAATAGACTGTTTTTAATGTTTAGTTTAGTATTTTACAAAACAAACACTATCTCCCATTATGCAGTCATCACAGTTTTCAGCTTGGCTGAAATTATTTCCAGTACACAGATGAGCTGTTCTGTACTTCACCAGCACTGCCATTCCAGTATCCCTTAAAACTGTGGAGTAGAGCATCGTGGCTAATGCCTCCGATGAAAAACAAGCAGGAAAGAAAGAAGGGAAGCAGGAAAGAACACGAGAATCACTTGAAGATAAACACAGTGCAGGCCTAGGCCATTAAGTCATCTACTAATGACAACTCTTAGGACAGCAGGCTATATACATTGCTCCTCTCCACAAGCTGTAGGTGTGCCTTATAGGCCCTAAAACTCCACCCAGGTGCCCGTGACACCTTAAAGAACCTAGAAATGAAACAACACACTTTTGAGACAATATTAGCATAGGAGATAATATAAAGGCTGGTCTTTATTGGAGGCCTCCAGAGGCAGATATGGAAAATATCCGCACAGGGTGAATACAGTTTTATAAGTTTAGCGAATTAGCATAATTGACAAAAAACCCTATTAGGGACTTAAGTAGTGAGGTAACGCCCCCCTGGTTCAACTCTTTTCTAAATCCTACCCCCTTAGATAGGAACTAAACTTTGTTTATGAAAATGTGTCTCAAAGAGCTGGTTTCAACCTTGGCTCCCAGGAAGAACCAAGACAGGATAGGGGCGTTAGACGCCCAGCGTGGAGCTTCTGGAATGTGTTTTGTCTTTCTGGCTATCAGGGTAGGGAAAAGGTAGGGAAAAGTAGTGGTGCTAACTACGGATACAATAATGGGCTACAGAGCTACAAATATACGTGTAAAGAATATACAGAATACATAAAAGCAAAAAAGGCAAAAATCTATTCGGCATCACCAGAAATAAACCTTAAAAACCATGGTTATTCTAGAGCTGTAACTCACACAGCCTGATGTTTTGTGCATTGTGATATACTGTGAGCTCAGACTAATTCCAAACATTCTTAAAATTCTTGACTCTGAGTAGATTTTTAGAATCTAATAGATAGGCGTTTCCCTCAGCTGAGCACACAGTCCCTCTCTGCTACCTGTCCAGCCTGGCCAGACATCAATCATTTAAGACATGCAGTCACTAGTCAAAACTGGTCTAAACCAGCCAAGCAGTTCAGGAGGGATTAAACTGCACAGACATAAACAGAACCATGTGCAGTTTTATGTTACACTTTACCTCATTAAAATCTTCCTTGAAGGGATCTATTACCCATTACTTCCACCTGCCTTCCCTAGAGCTTTCCATGCGTCTGACCTTGTGCAAAACAAGTGACACATGCAGACGCAAACCAAAACTTATCAAGGGACTGTTTTTAGAGTGAATTACAAAACTAAGATGACTCATGGGCTCTTGATAGGTCTGATGTGAAAGGGAAGTAAGCTTGCTAGATTGATTTAACATGAAGCTACCTCTATAGGCAGTGCAACTCTTTCTGCAGAAACCATGCTAAAGAATCAATAACTTGTTTATTGAGTGGCAACTAGCAAGTCGATTTGAAACAGATGAGCAGTTAGTCATTCAACTTTAAATCTCATCAAAATGGTGTTTCCACTGTGAATAATTAAAATCCTGCAAAAGAGAATTAAATCCTGTTAACTGGAGGTGGACTTTATGTTTTTTAAGATCTATAATGTAGCTGTTGCAATTCAAATACCTACAAACTTTGTAAGATGTTTAAATAATTGTAGGTAAATGGAAAAACCCTATCTGAGTGGACTTAAACAAAAAAAAGCCCAACAGATAAGACCCAATCTTAAAGGTGCTGGAGTGAACACTTAAGTGAAGAAATTCTTTATTATCCCATAAAATTCCTCTGCAAGGTCAAAATTTCTCTGCATGTACCTTCAAAGGATGAAATATAGCAATCTTTCTCGCTAACACAGCACATTGCAAATAAAAATACTTCTGAAGTGTGCTCTGTATCTGAGAGTTAAGGCCCTATAATACTGCAGACAGGGTATCAAGAGCAGGCATTCAAAATAAAACAAACTGTTTTGTATAGGTCAGTTCTTGAGGATGGCACTGCTCTGACAGTGATGCTGCATACAGAACACTAAATGGCAGAAGGATATATAAACGTAGCTCAGGATCTACCTTTTCACTCTGAAGAAAACCATTTCTCTTCTCCTTCTCACAACACACCATAATTTTTTCACATAAAACACTGCAATAAGAATTGCATCCTGAAAAACATCTCATGATTCTTAAGGAGTTTATGTAAAAAAGTTAACTGTTAGTTTGCTAATATAAGGGTTTTCAGAAGAAGGGAAATGATCAATAACTTTAATTATTTAAATGTATGTTTGTACCATATTTTTAAAGGAAAACCATGCCACAAAATATTGGAAAAATTATGAATTACATTTGATTCAGTATAGTTGTTCAAATAATAATCTGTATGATAACTTACTCCGTTTGTTGTCGATTCTCTTGCTCCTTCTCCTCTGATTAGCTTCTGCATACTCATTCAGAATTATTTCTTGCCATATGATGGTTTCTAGATCCTGCTTGTCTTCAGAAGTAGTTTTCTGAATTTTACTGACAAGAGATTTGCTTAGAATCAACAATGTTTACAACAATGTTCTTAGTAGAGCTAAGAATATGAATGCATTTGATTTCAAAAGGAACTCTATAACAGCAGGCAAGCACATATGCTAATTTAGGTAGTATTAAACAAGGAGTAAGTCAGCAGAGAAACTAACTCCTAGATCTTTAAATAAAAGGTAAAACCTTTCCCTTTGATCATTTAAAGCCATTCACATGAAAAATGAGTACTCCACATGCATTGTATCTACTACATCAATTTATTAAAAAAAAGAATTTAAGAATTATTATGCATAAATTTCTCATACTCAAAATGCTTAGGTTTGTTTCTTGTTATACTGCCACTGTGAGCCACTCCCTGCTGTCTCTTCTAGTATTTGGTGATGAAACAATCTCTGTGCTTTCCTGAGGGGGTCTCGCTTACCTTGATGTTGTTTGGGCTGTTTCTGCATATGCTGCAGGCTCCACTGAGTATGAATGCCCCTCACCAGTTTGCTTTTCACTAAAGGTGGCATCCAAGTAATCTGAAATTACTTCTTTCTCTCTCTGCTGACCACCCACAGGCTGTGACAAAAAAAGAAATATTAGAAGCAACTGGTAGGCATGAAGTTAAAACAAAGGCTGTATATAAAAGACCTCCAAGAACACTCTTTTTAAAATTGTATGTGTGCCCACAGAGAATTGAGGGATTGCTTAAGTGAATAACTGGAATTCTATAGATATGAAAGACAGAGGCTGCCATAGCAGAGGCAGTCCTGAAGTAGTGTGCCATGCAATGTGTTCCTGGCAGAATTAGCCAAGAGAATTAGGCTACTCAGTCACAACTTAAAACATAAATATAGGCTGGATGACAGCAAACAGAAGTTGTTCTATCTGAAAGTTATTTGATTGGACATCTGAAATGACAACAGATTCATTTCAGTTTCCTATGGACATGAGCTCCTGTCCTAAAAAATAAGATGATGCTTGACACATCTTAAGATAGCCCATCCCATCTCACTGTCGCAGAAGCCTAAAAACTTACACAAGGTGAGATCCATGTTTCACCTCAAGTTCAGTAACTGAGCAGTTATTTCTAAAGATATACCATCCCTGAACTACAGCCACTAAAGACGAGATTTACTTCACTTACCCTCAACCTTCTAAAAGCCAGACATGTAGATGACACTAGGCATCCTCATTACCCCACCACTTGTAAAGACGAAGAGCTACTCTGAGATGACAGGGATTCACCTCATCCTAAGCTGTGCAAAGGAGAACTTAAATGATTCATGTATACCAGAGACTTACCTCTAATTCTACCCTAAAGACAGGTCACCACAGGAAGTTAATTTGAGTTGCTGGAGTTTATTCAGTGTTTTAGCCACGTGAGTGTGACACGCTGCTATGTGTCACTCACACTCCTGAAATCTGGGTACTCATTAGTTTATTACATACTTGAGTAATGCTGAAAGCTTTTAGGACACATCCTCAGTACACACGCACAGAAATTCTTTCCCAATGACGTGGGAGAACCAGTTAGTCCTTTCTTGGGATACAAATAGAGATGGAGAATGAGCTGATTAATTTTTTTAATTGACATATTTAGCAGAGAGGTTACTAAAGAGGGGAATTGCCTTCCTAGAAGTGGTCCCTCTGGGTCAAGAGACAATGCATGTTAACATGGGATCTGAGGTTATTTACCCTGAGGAAAAGGAGTCTCAGCAGCGCCCTTATTGCTCTCTACAACTACCCGAAAAGAGTTTGCAGTGAGGTGCGGGCTGGTCTCTTCTTCCAGATAAAAAGCAATAGGACAAGGGGAAGTGGCCTCTAGTTGTGCCAGAGAAGGTTTAGGTCAGACACAAGGAAAAATATTTTCACTGGAAGTGTGGCCAGGCACTGGAACAGGCTGACTAAGGAAGTGGTGGAATCACCATCCCTGGAAATGTTCAAAAGACATGTGGATGCGGCCACATCACTCAATAAATTAACTTTACTAGGATTTCCCATCCCAGCAAGCTCAGCTATTTTCATAACATGGATACACCCAAACAGGAAATACAGTACTGGACTTTTAAAACAAAAACCACTGAAATTATTTAAGCATGCAAATTACTGCTGCTAGTTTATTCTTCACTAAGATTCCCATCTTCAAGTAATTTGGCTACTTTATATAGTATTTTATGATAAACATAACATTTCAAATATGAATTAAACTGTGGGTATACTTGCTCATTTGTTGTGCTCTGCAAGTTAGATCCCATGAAGGCATTTATTTCTTCCACCTGAATTGTAGCAAGTCGAGGCTCCATCACGTTTGCTATTTGAGTACAGTCATCATCTAGCTGCAGAACACTGGTTTCTGAATTTAGCTGCCCTTCCTCGGCGTTAAGCTGTCTCTCATGTGGCGCTACAGGAGTGGCAGCTTGTACCATTGATCCTGACAAGGCATTCAGAGGCGCCACAAGCTCTAGTGGCAGGGCATCACTGCTCTCAGCTGCTGATGGATTGATGGAATAGGCATGACCCTGACACTTTAACTTGTCAGGCAATGGGTTTTTAACTTTAAGACTCTCAGAATCACTAGGGTATCTCAACAAATCACTGATGTCAACTTCACTAGTCTCTATATTCTGTTCAGTGAATACGTCCGTGAAAATCTTCCCTGGGGATGACAGTGAAAGATCTGCATCATTATTAAGGGAATGCTCTTTTACTGTGTTATCTGTTTCAATAATGGTCATGCAGGTTCTGCGGCAATTATCTAAAACACGTGGAAATGTATCTTCTGGCGTCTGTTCCTTTAGAACTGTTATTATGTCTTCCACAGGAGCATCTAGATGGAGGCTTATTTCTGGAAAGTGATCTTCATTACTTAATTTTTGTGATATCTAAAAATTAAATTTAAAAAATTCACAACAAGGAATGGAGCAACTCTTTCTAAAAAACATTTAACTAATATTCACTTTAGAAGTAATTTCTCTTTCTATATATGTGTGTACATTTTATTATCAATTTTTGAAAAATCTACAACACTCAAAGCCTTCCTTCGTACAATCTATTAACAAGAGTTAGACTGAGCTCTCAGTTTCAAAAGAAGTTTCAACTTCAGCTGTTGACTTCTATAGCAGTGAAAATCCAGGGCAAAAGAGACTAAACCTGTTTTAGTCAAAGATATTTTGCCATTGCCAATAACCTGAGGGTGTTACAAGGCTTTAAAAGAAAGTCACTAAAAATTTCTTTCACACAGAAATAATGAAAATTAACATATTCACAACACCTTAAAATACATAGTTAGTAAAACACAAAATAGGAGTTTTGATTATGTGTTTATGTGGATCCAATACAGGTATGGAGGATTTGTGTCTCACAAACTTCAGTTCAAAACGTTAGGATTTTGAGAAGTTTGCATGGTGTGGTTTCCACACTGAGTACAGAACAGAAAATCATAACTGTTCATGGAAAAGTAATACAGCTGTTTTTCTAATCACTTTGAGCTACATTCAGCAGAAGCACCCATTCTTACACAAAGAAATTGCTTTTCCATTTTTTTCTCTATCCCTATTTTAAATGCTCCATAGGAAAAAAAAAAAAGATGCCTCCAGAGACCTAAACCACATTTTTTTCTATATAACATTTGTATATAATAGTGCTCACACTCAGTAATACTGATCTAAGAAAATATCTTTCAGTGCATTTTTAGAGTCTTGCTGCCAGCAAGTGGCAATACCGGGCAATGCAAGAAACCTTCAACCACTGGTGACATGATTTAGATAAAGCTCACACACAATATAGCAGAAAGGGCAGAAATCTGACAGCATAGACTCACATTCAGTTTGCAAGCCAGTATAAATCCCTGATTCTTTGCTGAAAAGTTATTCCCCTGCCAGCTGTCTCTTACATGTGAATCAAATTGTTTCTAAATACTGGTTAGTTCTTACTTTGCTTTACTGAATTACACTTTCTTTTTACACCACTTCTCTAACTCATCCAGACCTTAAACAACTCGGGCAAAAAAAAACCTCCACTGGTGTAACCTTCTCTGCTTGAAGAACTATGGTATAAACAGCATGTATATGTATTACAAATTTCCCAAGAAAAATGCTCAGTGCATTTGTTGAAGAGTGGGTGAAATTTTACAAGATCCTAAAAACCTCAGCATCAACTGAAATTCAACCCTTAAATGTGAGACGTTCACAAAACTCCAGACACAGTAGTCCAGATGGGGTTTCACAAGAGCAAAGCAGAGGGTCCACCAGGATTCCAAAGTCCTTCTCTGGCAGAGCTATTTTCCAGCTGTACTGGTGCCTGACGTTATTTCTCCCCAGATGCAGTATTTCCCCTTGATTAATTTAATGAGATTCCTTTCCTCCCAGTTTTCCAATCTGTTCAGGTCCCTATGAATGACAACACAACTCTCTGGTCTATCAGTCACTCCTCCCAGTACCATCTCTGAACTTGCTGAGGGTGCAGTGTATTCCATTTTCCAGGCCACTAATGAAGACATTGAACAGTACTAGCCCCACTATTGACAGACTAACCACAACAGAAATCAGTGTTGCTACATTATCAAAACCAAGAAAACTTAGCAAGACTAATTGTGTGGTGTCAGAATTCTATACATAGATAATCTTAATTTATAGATTTATTTTGTATTTTCAGGGATACAAAAAACGAAGATATTCAGTGACTCATTGCTGGTTGTCAAGGTGTCTGTCTTGACCTTGCTTCAAACCAGTACATGGAAGCCTGTGATGGCCATTGGTTCATCTCACTAAAGATTCTTCTGCAGGACTCAGATCTTCCTAGCGCCAACATCAGCCAATACCCAAAAAGCAAAATCCACTGTAGTGATTATTTCCAACCTTCTTACTCCAGGCTCCTAAAATAGCCTCTCTGGAGGTACTCTCAATGCCTTCAATCTGCCTATTCTCCAGAGGCTATTAATAATAGCCTCTGTTTCAAGGCATTTAGAGCTTGTTCTATGGGACTAATCCTGTACAATGAGAATGTTTCACTTAATAAACTTACAGTTTTATATTAATAGTTGTATATTCTTCAAAAAAAATATCCTAGGAAATTTCATTTTTTCCCCTTGTTCTGAGTTGGAATATATGACCCTGTCATCACTCGTATTTGCTGGAAGACATGAACAATAAGGACAGCAGAACAGAATAGCATTTTACTCTGATAAGGACAGTAGAATAGAACAGCACAGCCTTGAAGAAACAGATAAAGGATGTAACTTAGGCAAACAGAAGTCATGCAAAACGCAAGCAGGATGCCAGCTCAGCTCTGCAAGGCTGACAAAGCAGAAGTTACACAAACCAATGATACTGTGCTTACTCAAAAGCAGGGGTCAAGGAACAGGCACCTAAAAAGGACACAGGACATTGAAAACTACCAAAGAAGACCCCAAAGAACCATACAAGGACTTCTGATAAGGCGTGAGACTATGTAAAATAAAGTAATAGATATACATCAAGTAAGGAGGGATAGCTAATGAATGTGTGTATGATAAACACTCTGTTCACCAGACACTCAGGACACTCAACTGAAGGTCACTCCCAGCAACCACTGCTGCAGTAAAGAATGCCTGCTCTCAAATACTCAAAACTGTGTTATAAAGTTCCTATCTGGCTGATTTCGGTATCAATACTGGTCTCAAATATGCCTTTGGTGAATTCTACTCAGTACTGCCTTTTCCTCGCCATAAACCTCAACCAGGATCTTTGAAAAAAGCCAAGTAGAACTGATTTACATAGAATCCTAACTTTTTACTTGTAGGTACAAATCAATGGGTCTGGATGAACAGCCATAATGATATGACATCTGCATTAAGCAGCCTTTCACAGCAGAAACTTTGCTACTACCTATTTCTGGCCACAAGTAAGACTCTCCCAAACAAAAGGACAGTTACAGATAACCTGTTCCTCCTCAGAGACCTTCCAAATGCACTGCCTGTCTCATAGCTTTCATTGGTGGGAAAGATTTTAAGCTACGAAGTGTCTTCATTACTTTAGCTTAAGTAACAGCCGTTATAGAGTCTGCCTCATGATGATGTCTTTCCCACTTCACTTTCACTGCTATGCTTCTACTCCTGTGTAAGCTTCTACCCTTCTGCAAGCTTAGCAACTACAGTTCCCACCGAAAAAACAGAAAATAAAGCTTAGCTTTAAAGTTGTTTTCACCTAATGTGCTCAGTGTCAGTGTCAACAGCTATGTGCTTGCTTACCTTTTCTTCTGAATCTTTCTGAAATCCATTCAATTTGATATCTAAATTTAGGAGAGTAGACAAATATTTCAGTTTTACTTTCCACTTCTGAAAGTTCTTAACATCTCTAAAAAAATGGCATAATTTCCTAATAAAGACTTAAGTTTCAAACCTTAAAAATTACTATAGTCATGTCCCGAAAGTAGAACTGACAATAAAATTTCTAGTTAGGCTCTGTTAATCACCAAATTGTATGTCAGAGCTATTTTGTCACATTTCTTCACTGTGGTTTAGAGCCCTGTGTTTCCAAAGACTATCAGCAGATGGAACTGTCAACCATTTCACAAAATGAGAACTATCCTCTGCCCTCTCTAATTACAGTGCAGTTAGACAATACTGCTAAAACAGTCCAGTAACCTACTGCCTCTGGATAGGGATGATCCCAAAACCTCTGCTCTCATCACCCTGTTTCAACATTCATGTGACTCCCTGGCAATTTTCTAATCAGAAATAAAATGAATGTTTTTCTGTTAGATTACCAAAAATAAACTCAAGTGGAAGACAGCAAAACAGATGGGGTAGCCCTGCACTTTTGGAAACATAGGAATGGAAGTACAACTTCAGCAGCAGCACGTGACATACAGATCTGGGGAATAGTAGCATTTTTGTTTCTCTTTTCTTACAGATGCCTCTGATCCTTGGATGTGTTAGAAAGAAGTAAGTAGGAACCCTCCATGACCTGTTTACCTTACACATCCATAAGGCATTTAAGCACCATGTGGCCTGTAACCTTTGTCAGAAAATGCTACTGTAATGAAATAATTTTAAACTGGATGTATTCCACTGGCTTGAGAAAACAGTTACTTCTTCAAACAATCCTAACAGAATACCTACAAAAACAGAACTTGCAGTTCATGACTACAAAAACTGAACAACTGTTGTAAAAAACATGTATAGTCAGATTCTATATAAACCTACACGGATACTCATCTTCAGCTTCTCAAATGATTTTCTCAAACGATTTTGCCACAGCTAGACCAACTCTTAGTTTTGTACAAATATAACATACCTACAGAATTATTTTGCTGTTCTTCTGCTGCAGAATTTAATGAAAAACCAGGCTCAGAAATATTTTCAGTAAGTGATGAACAGTTTATCCAACCCCTAGAATTAAATAATACAATAAAAAAGTTCTTAAAGAATTGTAATCTGCTCATCTTAGGAAAATTTTTACAGTACTTTGAGTTGGCCACTATCTGTGGAAACAGCTGCAGTTATTTTAGAGGTATACTTTTCTCTACAAGGACATGCAATAAATAAGACTTCTGGACTTCCTATGTGGAGCTAGCTGTGTTTGCACATTTGTTCTCTAAGTGAAAAAAATAGCCTTTTCTATTCTTTATTACTTCTTTCCAGATTTCTGTTATAAATCTATCTTCTACTGAAATCTTTCCATAGTTTCCAGGAACAAAAGGCCTAATATCATTTATTACAAGTTTTTATTTGTCTAATGGTTTTTCCCAAGTTCTGTTATTCTTGTTGGTTATGTTCTTAAACCATTTAAGGTAGCATCATCAACAAAAATAAATCCAGGTACAGCTTGATCCATACTGGACACCAAAATACTGCCAAGATAAATACAGATTCTTCACTAAGTAAACAAGAAAATTGTTTCTCAATAGAACACGGGGAATAAAATTACATAAAAATGGAAGCATAACAGAATTATTTAATTACATTATGCCTGACTGGAATTCCTATGGGATGTATTATACTCACTTCAGGAGAGACTGAGACTGGTCAGATGTGTATGCCTCTTGACATACCTGAAAGAAGAAAAAAATTACCAAGTTAGTAAACAAAGTTTACTAACTAATTTACTAATTGTTTATTTTCTCAGTTTTATTGCAGGCTTATCTTCTTCGTTCTGTAATTTAGCTGGGAAATGGAACTCTTATATCCAATCATTACATACATTATTACTACGAATCAAAAGCATTCTGCTTAAATCTTTTTTTTATTTGCACTATTTGACAAAAATATTGAAAAATAAATCACAACTATAGAAGAAAACATTCACTCACAAGGAAAACAAACTCGCAAGAAAGATACGATTGCTTCAAACTTAAGATGTTTTATACATCAAAGGACCACAACACAAGGTATTTTAATTTCAACTCACAGTTTTAATCTTTTTTTGATAACAGTAACTTTTTTCATTAATTAAGATAGGGTGCTGTTCCAAAGACTGTGAAGTTTAGTATACTGCTCTCAATAGCTCTGTAAATATCGTATTTAGGGAACTTCAAGATTTGCACATCAGCCAGTTCTGAGTGGCAGGGCTGCCACAAGCCAACACAGAAAAGAGCAGGTGGGTAAGGAGAGCACTGATGTCACAGCAGGGGCCAAACTCCAATTCCTTGTTACAAAGACCTTGGATCTGCTTTTTGTGCCTTTGCCAATAATGCAGAGATCTCCTTCAGTACGGAAAAATGAGCTTTTCTACAAAGTCTAAGGCAAACTAGGAATTATTAAGATAGTTAAGTGAACTGCAGAATGGTTCTCTCACCGATGAGCTAAGACTGGGTATTACTAGTGGACCATCCATACACTGGCTGCAATTTTAAACAAATCATTGACTTACAGTGAACAACATTAACAGCACTAGAGGACTCTAAGAAAGAACACCTTGGTGTGGACATTAAGTGACAACTTCTCTGGCTTGCACAAGGTACTAGCCACACAGTAAGAACAAATATCTTAACAAAGGCTTCAAGAGCAACACGCAGAGATTGCCCAGTTGCAAGGATTAGTAAAAGGCTCCCTGGAACAGAACAGATTCTTTAGTCTGTACAACAATTATTGGCTGATGTAATTCCAAAACACGGCAATGAGCTAGTTCACATAAAGTTATTTGTTTTGCTTAAATAGACACTTCAGGCGAGTCAGCCTGAACATTTACACAGAACATTATCCAGAAACACCAAACAAGATCAGGAGAATAACAGAACAACTACTAAACCTCTCTACCTGGCTAACATTGCTCAGACAGACACTTTAAAATCTCAGCAAACTACCATTATAACTCAGAAGAAGCAGCTATTTTGTCTGCTAAAAATTAGGTTCTAAGCAAAATCAGTATATTGCTCACTGGTTGAGAGATCTTCTTAAACCATATACATTACACAAACAGTATTTCTGGCCACTGATTGAAGTACTGGGAACAGCCTTTCATCCTGCCCTCATTTTTGGTGATGAAATTCCTGCAAAATCTCAATATTTTTTCTCACTTGAACACTTATTTATACAGACAACTATATGAGGTGACTCTGGATATTTCCCAAAAAAGACTAATGCTTAAAAGCTGATAGGTGTTACCTAGCAACTTTTGGTGCACTTCACCAAACAGCGTAAGGAAAAAAAATATAAAAAAGAGGAAAGCACAAACTTACAATCATTTCACCTGTCTGAAAGAGCTATAGAATACTATGCTAACAGATACTGAAAATGACTTGTTGAAAAGAACCTGGATCCTACAAAATCTGTATATATGTCTACTGCATCTCTGGTAGATGAAAATTCTTAATTAAAATTTTTTACATGATGGAATTAAAGACAAGACTGCATATCCTAAGTCTCCCACAACCCATCTGAAGTACAAAGAAAGCTCAGACTCTCTGGAACAACTGGAACAGATTATAAATTTCCTGAAAACATTCACAGCCATCCACTCTGCACAAACCTCACATCATATCACATCTAAATGCTGTATTCATAGCTGATCATTTCTCAGGACAAACTAGAAGGAAAGCTTCTATGAAAGTACATTCCATGTTGGCTCTTGAAGTGGCTGAAGGGCCACATTGGTCCAATGTACAGACGTGGGTATCAAAGACAATAGGCCAAGACCATTCCTTACAGTATTCAGTAAAAACTTAAAATTTTATACTGTCCCCAAGCTGTGCATGACCAAACTGCCAGTGTCTTGCCATACAGATCTCACCAAAACAAAAAATACTAAGAATTACCCAAGTTACTTGGTGAAAAGTATGAGGTTTCTTTGCTTTTCTGGCTTTTTCTTTAGTGGATTGGACATTTGTCCTCAGACTTGGGATTGGCTAATTTGGTGAGAACCATGGAGCCGAAGACTAAGGTTAAGCAGAAGCTAGTCAGATCATCTCCCAGAGGCGAAAGGGAAAGAGCAAATGTGCACTTCTCTCATTCCCTCCATCCTTAGGAAATCATGATAAACTTCAGTCAAGACAACTCTCAGACACGCAAGGAGCAAAATAAAGTTAGGGAGAAAAGTTTTTTAAATAACAGCACCTTTTGGATTTTGTTCACTGTTTCCCACACTGTCAGTTGAGACAAATTTATTTGCAATTCTAGAATGAGCTGTAAAAACATTCACTTCAGTAGAAAGTGTGTCTTTTTTCAATATATCTTTTGTCATCTAGGAAGCAGTCTAGCTCTTTCTAGAAAACCTCTCTTTTACTGGAATAAGGATACACAGATTGTGGGCTTTGGACTGGTGAATCCAGGCTAAAGACAGTGTAACACTCACAGTTAAAAGCAGAGAACCTGTTTGTCTCTAATTGTTTTGTGACTCTGTCATATGCAAGTGGAAAGCTAATTGCTCAACTGAATAGAAGTTTACAGGCTACCTACTAATCATGGTAAATACATTAAAAGGTAGCCTAATTAGCAGATTAGGGAATGCAGAATTATCCATAGAGTAAAATAATTACCCCATCATCATGCAAGCAGACATTTTATTCTGCATTTTGGATTATCACCTCTTTCCTTTTGAAAGAAACAACTGATCAATCATTGGATCACAGCTAATCTCATCATGAGTAACACAGGGTGTATTCTGGCACAGCCAACCCAGATGATTATTCTTCAGCTCCTGAAGGGAACATATTAGAAAGTCTGTGCTCCACAACTTCATCTTTGTCCTGAGCTTGTTCCTCAAATTTGAAAGGTTATAATCTCATGAAATACCAGAGAAGAGACTTTAATACATTCCTGTAGACTATATGCTACATAGGTGACAAGATGAAATTCAATTCAGCTGTAAGCCACCAGACTCTTCTGCACATAATCAAGGGCAGGCTCAGTGGGCTTATTAATAATTAATCATTAGATATGCTTAGAGAAGACATTATCATTGCTGGACTTACTGGATTTGTCTGTTCTTCCTTATGGTAATATGTGTGGTCACCAAATTTCTGTATAAAACAGATTTCTGGAGAAAAAGCTCCTAGAAGAAAAGAAAATCGCCAGTAAGTAAAATTTTGATTGTCTTAATTTCTATGTAATTTTCCATAATTCCATAACTTTTTACATTACTCAGTAACTGAGCCACATGCATCAAAACTTCTGATATGCAATGGATTTAAGTGGCTAAACAGTCTATCACACTAGATTTTGAAACTACATAAACGAAACAGAAATTAGTAAAACTGGCCAGCGGTGGAAATCTATTTCACTTAGTGTTCCAGGACCGTCCCTGATTTTGCATTGGAGATTAGGTCTTTCCTCTTACTTTTTAAAATTAACAACTGCAATTTTGGTAACCTGCCTGATCCACATGACTTAAAAATACTTGTACTCCTAGACAGCATAGTTTCTTTAATCACTATACAAACTAAGACCTTCTCTCAAAAAAAATTAAAAAGAGAGAAACCCTTGAGGTTGAACCCTATGCTTGAAAACTAAGATGTTGTTACTGACACTAACAAAACACTATTCATATTCATATTTATATTATTATTCAATTATTATATATTATTCAAATTCATATTTACGCTATGTATCTCATCACCAAATTACTACTACACAAGTATGCACAAAAATGTGAATGATGAAAACCTAATTCCGACTCACTAAATATAATATGATGCAGGCAGAATGCTAAAAATATCACAATCTATTACAGTTGCAGAGAAAAAAACTCCCCACTCAACTCTCAGACAAATGCCCACTCTACAAACTGAAGAGTCAAACAGACATGCCTCAAACCATGTATGTTGAATGTCGCAAGGATTTAATTCCAGTGGACAACCACAGGGAAGTTTAAAATGGGATGATGCTTCTCTCCTCACTTAAAGCTATTAAGCAACTGTAAAAGGCTCAGCATTAGGAAATCACAGCCATTAGAGTTTCTGCAGATTTCAATGGGCTGAAGATTAGATTTGTATTAACTCAGAGCAGGTTGATAAAAATTTATGGCCCACTCAGATCTTCAAACTGGCAAACAGATAAACACAACCAAATCTGGAAGAACACCATGTGTCACTTAAAGAACAGCCAGTCTGAAATATTGCTGAAATAAAACCTATAGGAGCAAGTCAAATGGATCATATAAAAATGCCAAGGAAGTAATGTGAAATTATTACATAACTAAAACATGCCTGCTCATGCAGTCTGCTCTATGGGAGTTATTAGGGAATATTTTAAGACCTTAAATGAGTGTGCCTTTGTTTATGCTTAAAGTAATTTAATAATACACTAAACATAATACACTGAAATATCCCTACTCAAACTTTTTATGTTAAAGACAGTCGACATAATAGCAATATTAAAGGTCTTTTTAAAATACCATAAGCAGCTAGAGTTACATACGACTCTTATGTATATAGAATCCATTTATTTTATTTTGCTCAAACATGTACATACAAATACATACATGTAAATAAAAAGGACATCCCTATATATAGCTCAAACACTTCCCAACCCAGGGATTCTCAGTCTCAGTACACAGGAAGAACAGAGCAAACTTAATCAAATATTTAAAATGTGCTGAAGAATCTTTTAAAATATGAGCTAAAATTATGAATGTAATCAAAGAGAACACACAGCTCCTAAGAAGGAACTTCATGCAACACCCAGGTGTAAACATGGACTCAGGCAAAATCCAAAGCAATAGTTTATGGAAAAAACCAACACAGACTGAAAAAAGAATCTGCCCTACCTTTACTAATACTCATCTCAGTTGTTAAAGCAATGTCCTTGTTAAGGAAAGCCAACCTTCACAAAACAAATAAAACAAAACGTCGTTAAGCTGTTGTAAGCATTACAGACCTATAAACTCAAAGGGCATCTGAAAGCACCCAGCCCAGCCTCCGCCGTGGGGACACCCCTGGGTGACCGCTGATACAAACAGTGAAAAACCCCCAAACTATAGGGATGTATGTGATTTTCTGCATCGAAAACTCTAACCAGGGAGGCACCTCGCTGCTTTAAGAATTTCCAGGAACCACCTTGCCACAAAGGCAGCATAAAGATCTGCATGTGGTTTCAAATCTTTGCCATGTCTTAAAGGATACAGGAGATAATGTCATCAAAATGACATCAAGGCAAAGCTGCAGGGAAATAGAATCAGCACCAACTGTATTTAATAGTGTTTATTTTCTCCGAGTTGTTTTCTGGGACATTTCACTTCTGCTGACTAAAATGTTACTAAAATGGTGGGTCCTGAGGCATAAGCTCCGAGGCACACAAAGTGTGTGAAAATAAACGGAGCTATTTGCAGAGCGAAGAAATACTGGGTCTAGGAGCATATAAAACGGCTCTGAGAAGAGCGAAAACAAAACAAAACAAAACAAAACAAACAAAAAAAAGAAAAAAAAAAGAAAGGAAAAAACCCTCAGCTCGAGAGCGGCCCCTCAGCCGCCGCCGCCCTCACACAGGCAGGTGGGCAGCCACACCGCGTTACCACCTCCTCCTACGGAACTCCTCTTCCTCCACATCACTCTCAGTTACTGAGCCCTCCACGACGGTCTCGTCGCTGTCCGTGTCGCTGCCCGTGTCGCTGTCGCCGCCGCTCCCCCGCCGCTCCATACTGCGGCCGCTTCGCTCCCCCGGCGCCTCCTCGGGCGGCCGCCCGCCCCCCTCAGCGGCGGCCGCCATCTTGTGGCGGGGCAGCGCTGCCCTTCGGGCGGCACTGGGCTCGCAGAGCTCACCAGAACCACAGAGGCCCAACAAAGATCGTGCTGTGTGATATCAGATGGGGTTCACTTCTCTGCGTTCGTGCGCTTCTGACGCTGATGTCTCGTCTCAAGAGTCAGAAACGGTCATCTGCCCAGAGTTTCAGAGAGTGAGAGGGGGGTTGTGAAACAGTGTCTTACCAGTGAAAAAGGCCAGCCTCCAAGGGGGGGATCCTGAACGAAGGATTACTTGGGCTTTGACTGTATGGTCTGCGCTCTGAGAATCATAGAATGTTAAGGGGTTGGAAGGGACCTTAAAATTCATCTAGTCCCAACCCCCTCTGCCGTGGGCAGGGACACCTCCCACTAGACCAGGTTGCTCAAGGTGTTGCTCAGCCTGGCCTTGAACACTCCAGGGTTGGAGCATCCACAGCCTCCCTGGGCAACATGTTCCAATGTCTCACCACCTTCACAGGAACTATTTCTTCCTAATACGTAACCTAAATTTCTCTTCTGTCAATTTGTACCCATTGCTCCTTGTCCTATCACTACAGGTCCCGACAAAAAGTTCCTGTTGAGTTGTTGGCTCCAGCTGTGCCTCTTGTCACCTGGCTGGCGCCACAGGTCCCTGTGCTGTTTTTATGCAATGGATTGGTGCCAACTCACAGGCTCTTAATTCTCACAGTGAGAGATTTTGACCACTAACTCTCGGACCACCATCTCAAGAAACCCACCTACTCGAGAACGGGTGAGCATGCAGACACATTAGCATGAGAAACAAGAGAATCATTCAACCAATAGAAGGTAGAATACTAATTAATAAGACAACTAAGTAACTTGTAAACAATGAACTGTGATGTCTTTGTTTGCTAAAATATATATATATATAGTGCAAAGTTTCAAGAATTGGTGTGCTTTATTTGTGGAAAACTCCATCTTGTACCCTGCACAGAATAAACAATGTCTCCTTTCTAAACTAGGCTCTGTGTCTGTGTTTAGAGAATCCCTAACACTTCTCTGGCCATGGTTAAGTAGCTTGCTTCATTGCTACCAATGAATGGTTCGTGTGCTAATGAGGGAGAAAAAGTTTGAGATAAACAAATTATTAGTTGACAGTATTTTCAGCATTTGCAGTGGCACTCTTCAGTGATTGTCAATCACAACAAAGTTTTCCTCAGGCAGAGCCGTTCTGGCTCAGCTTTGCCTGCCTTCTCCTGGGCAGTGGGGCAGCGCTACCCCCACAGCCTGTCCCAGCACACGGCCAGGCTGCAGGCAGGCCACCGCCAGAGCTACAGATGCGAGAACTCAATGTCAGCACACATGGTGTCCTGTACTTGGAGACTAAAAACCCCAAATCACCTTAGTGACTCCTGCTCCCAATGACCTTGATAAAATTGGCATTTTTAGTATTTGCCAAATCATGTTCATGGAAAAAGTGGAAAACAGAGCAAAGATACTAAAGGTCATCTCAAATGATATATGAATTGCATATAATTGTTGAAACTGTATGAATTGCTGTTTTGCTTTATCTTAGTCATATGCATATGCAGTTACAGCAATTGCTGCACATATTAACACACGAGTCCAGAAATCTCACTGCTAATACTTTACACTTTTCAGCTAATAAAGGTGAGATACTGAAAAAAACACTAGTGTTAAGAAATAAGCCAGCAGGGGGATGGGTACGCAGGAGTGAATTATTAAGATTTATAAACATCATAAAAGTGTGTTTACATGTTAAAAGGCTGAGCTGGCACAGTTTCATCACTCACAACAACTACTTTGAGTGGAGTTCTTCGGAAACCTTTTCATCAGCACTTCCTTTTTTGAGGATCACATCAATGCTTCACGGCACAGTGCCACGTGGAGCTACTAGAAATATCTCCAAGTCAGGTGGCACATGTAAGATGCAGTCTGGGGAAGGCCGGGGCGCGGATCATCCACTGCAAAATCCGTTGCAGGTATGTGCTCTGCAGCTGAACATGCTCAGCCCCAGAAACACGGAACGGCCCTGCCAACCTGCAGTGCTGCTTTACAGCCGCCTGACTCGGTGCCCAGAAGAATCACACAGTCGCTAGGGATGGAAGGGACCCCTGGAGATCATCTAAAGATCCCCTAGCACAGGTTACACAGGAACGCGTCCAGGTGGGTCTCTCAGAGCTTCCTAAGCTTCATGAACCAAAACCTGCATTTCCTCTCTGGCCGAAAGCCACAAATATATTGCTTTGCCTTCCCCTCCCCGCCCC
>VZTF01003252.1:1056985-1084753 GCA_013397755.1 Cnemophilus loriae
CCGCCTCACTGCCGCCCTGGATGGCGTGCGGGGGATGCCCGTGTCGCTGTGCCGGTACCTCCTGGACGCTGTCGTGCCCGCGGGCTGCGGGGCTGCCCCGGCCGCGCCGCAGCAGGGCTAAGCCCCCTGCGGTTCGCACGGGGGCTGCAGCGATGGGCCTGCGAGGGGGTGGCTTCCTCCTCTTTCAAAAAATGCCTCTCTAGCAGTGTGTCAGGGTCTCTGTGCTGTCGTGGGCGTTGCAGGTGAGCTCTGCACAGGTTTTCGCTCGGCTGTTTTTGCCGCTTGATTCCTGTAGGTATTGCTGAGTTAGATAGCAAGAGATGGGAAATTAGTGCTGATCTAATAGGTAGTGTTGCAGAGGATTGCTTTGAGGTTAGTGAGAGCTGTGTGACAAACCCTGAGAATTTAAGTGGCTAGTCGTACAGTTACGTGGGTGGTAATTGCTCTAAACCATTACGTATAACCGGTCTAGTTTGCTTTTTACATCCTGGTTAATTTTTGAGGCTGTCATGTTTGGGATTTGTTTGAATTTTGCATTCTGTTTCGATTCCCAAAATGGATTGCTTTATTTTCTATTTCTTAATTATTTTCTTAATTTTTCGTAGAAATTTTTGATTGAAACAAAGGCAAGCAGGATTTATGAAGCATCCCTTTTCAACCACCATTTTGAAACTCAACATAATTACATAAATGTTAAATTTTAGCTTTATATTTCATGTTACGTCTTGCTATTTTCAAGCAACAAGTTAGTGTGTGTGTATAAATATTTCGAACAGAAATATCAGCTGATGTTATGTGCTGAATTTTTTTACAGCACTTTAGTGTAGAATCAGTGTGTGAAATCATCAATATTTTCTAGAAGAGTCAACTGCATAGCAAAAAGTACCCTGCGCTTTGGGCAGGTTAAATAAACACAAAAACTTAAAAGAATCCTTGTAGGTTAGGAGTTAGTATCACTCAGTTAACCCCAAGATGAGTGAGGAGGCATCCTGTATTTCAGGATAGCAGCACTTAATAATACAAGTAAGATATTATGGATCATTATTTTAATAAATTAATTAATGCGTTTCCCTCCTAATTGATTATGTGAAGCCATTTTACTTTTACCATTTTTGCTTAGAAATGGGAAAAACAATTTCTGAAGAAAAGATTTTGAAATCTTTCTAGCCCTCCTAATTGTTTTTTTGATTGTCAGATAATCGTTCCAACTTGCTGAAATAGTTGTATTGGCAGTATTACTAGGTTCAGGACTGGTAGAACTCTGTGAAGTCATGTAGTAACTGCTAGTTCTGATTTTCCTGAAATAGAGTGGTATTCAAAATTATTTGTATTTTCAGAGGATGTTGCGATGCCTTTTTTACTTTTTGTTTTGTTTCAAAATTTTCAGCACAAGTATGCTTCTGGCTGGGTTTTATTTTACTTTTCCTGTTTAAAAGATACCTTTCATTGTGCTGAGGAGAAATAATAATACCAGTTTGGAACAGCTTTGCAAGAACATAAATTTACAGAACAGAACGTAGATTATATGATACAGGAAAAAAGAAGGGATAATATCAGCTTTAAAAGGAGGGGGTTGGTTTTTAATTTTATTTTTAAGAAGCATTCGGTCAGGAAATGAAATAATTTGTTCATGAGGAAGGCTGTCTTCTTAATTATTTTTCCCATTTGGCACCATGAGCCACAGACATCCTACCGCATCTTCACTGTGGAAGGATAAAGAAAAAGAAATAAGTGCTATTGGTGCTCATGTGATTCAGATTGGTTTTGGTAGGAAACCAAGATAATTCTGGTATCTTCAGGAACACTTAGGCAGATAGATTTGCCCTGTCTGTTATTTTCTGCATTGGGTGTCAACTTCATTTTTGATGTCCAAGCAAAATAAGTAATACCAGAAGCCCTATGGATGGATTGTTGCATTTAGGACAACACAAAGGGATTTTTTTATTCCACTTTGAAGCGGCGGTGTGTAAAGCCCTCAGTCCTCCATGGAAATCTTCCAGTGCTAGGTTGGTACATGTAAATACTGAATTTCAGATTGTCCCTGTTAGCCAGGCTATTAAGCATTTTTTGGACTTTACAATACAGTTTTGTAAGCTATTGTTTTTGTGCAGTGAGGAAAGGAAGGTCCTGTTACTAGTGTATGTAAGAGAGAACGTTATGGCATTTTGTTTCTATGCTATAAAACATAAGTAAACATCTTTAATAAATGTGCATAAAGATACAACACAGAGCAGATAGACCAGGATGTGGTCTGAAGGATGTGTTGAACATTCATGTTGTTAGTTACGTGAAAGACAGCTGTGAAAATTTCTGGTAAATGTTTATTATCTGTTGGAAGCAAAGGGATGATGAAATGCACCAGTAACCAGGGAATAGTAAAGGGTGGAAGAGAACTGCCACAATACTGTTATGTGAGGACTTGCATGCGTTAGACAAAGAAGGAGTATTTTTGAATGTAATTAATCTGTATCACAGAATAATATTGAACAGAACGTAGAGAAGACACAGTCAGAAATACAACATTGCAATTCCTGCTGTTGAGCATTACCAGTAATGGTTAATTGATAATTTTTATAGCTCATCAGTGTTTTTAACAGGAAGAATGAGTACAGAGAAATAACAGAATTTGGCGAGTGCTTACATAGATGGTAAAAACAAGAATTTTGAGTCAAAGCAGTACCAAAATCATATGATAGGAAGATTTTGAGAGATCTCGTGACAGTAGTGAGGCCTTACTGTTAGAATCACAGAATCTTCTGGTTTGAAGGGATCCACAAGGGTTGTTGAGTTCAGCTGTTAAGCGAATGGCCTATACTGGGATTGAACCCTCAGCCTTGGCATTATGAGCAGCATACTCTAATGAATGGCCTAATCCCAGTGGCAAAGACCTCGAAGAAACCAGGGGGATGCGTATTACAAAAAATAAAAGGTTGAGAAGACAGAAGCAGATCATATTATAATTTGGAATATTAGAAATAGATGTGTTTTACATGGAAGGTTGAAGGAAAGGTAAAGATTAGTTTCCTTACTCATCTCTGACTTAAGTGGTTTTGCTTTTATTTCCTGAAGGATGTCTTGCAGGAAAGTGTAGAGCTCTGTCTTTTTTCATCTAATCTTGTATTTACATAAAATATTCCTTTGTTGCAGGTTTGCTAAGTGTAGAAAAACAGCCCTGAAAATGCTGTCCAGACTCTTCCGAATGCATGGCCTTTTTGTAGCCTCTCATCCATGGGAAGTCATTGTGGGAACAGTGACTCTCACTATCTGCATGATGTCTATGAAGATGTTCACTGGGAATGATAAGATCTGTGGCTGGAATTATGAGTGCCCCAAACTTGAAGAAGTAAGGATTTAAACTAATTTTATGGTACTTGGTGTTAATCAGTAGATCCAGGGTTTTCTATAGAATATGATCAGTCTGTGATGTATTAGGAGTAACGTAGCCATGCAGAAGCTTCTTCATGGCCTCGTTTTCTCATTTTGAATATTAAAGCTGTGTGCAAACAGTGATGCAGTAATGAACAAGCATTTTAGCATTTTAGTTTTTAAGGCAAGACTAGCAGTGATATTTATTTTATTCTGAAACTTCACTTTTAGTGCAGCTTCACAGTGGATTTTTTTATTACTGAAACTTAACAAGTTATTCCTTAGTGTAAAAGCTAAATAAACTGCTTTATATTTCATACAGGATGTTCTGAGCAGTGACATCATCATCCTGACAATCACACGCTGCATAGCAATTCTTTATATATATTTCCAGTTTCAGAACCTAAGGCAGCTTGGATCAAAATACATTTTAGGTATTGTATCTGATTTTTGTATGTGCTGCATGCATTTTAATTTGGGGGGGGGGCGCGGTTTATCTAAATTGGTAGCAAATACTAACCTTTTAATCCTTATGTTCAGAGCAGCATTATTTTAATTATTTTCTAGGTAGCAGAAAAAAAATGTTTTTCATGTATCAAAGTGCTTCCTTTTTTTTAATGAAAGGTTGTGTAGGATTATATGAACACTGAAAATGTCATTCTCAAAATAACTGTGTGAAATACTTAAAATTATAGAGCTGTTTAAGCCAGTTTTAATTTTACTTAAAATAAATTGAGAAGATTTATGGCTTTTATTTATGAGCCTTACTTTGAACATGTTACAAATATTAGATTTTAATATCTATAAAAACAGCATCTACTTCAGTTTGTATCTCAACTGCTGTTAATACACTGAGACAGGAATTCTCGTTCATTTGTCATGATTGATCTAGAAGTGGGGGCATTTTGTTTTTTTTTTCTTTTTCTTTTCTTCTTCCAATACATATAAACGAAAAATTTCCCATTCTCTTGTTTTTTTAAGGTATTGCTGGCCTCTTCACAATCTTCTCAAGTTTTGTTTTTAGTACAGTGGTAATTCACTTCTTGGATAAAGAACTGACAGGTTTAAAGTAAGTAATGATTTGTTATTCTGGATTTCATGCTTACATTTTTTTTGTGTGTACCATAAACCTAGAGTTTTAACATATACCTCTTTTTTTTCAGTGAAGCTTTACCATTCTTCCTGCTTCTGATTGATTTGTCAAGAGCAAGTGCGTTAGCCAAATTTGCGCTGAGTTCCAACTCACAGGTTAGGGGAGTTATTTTTGAGGATTTTTTGGTTGGTTGGTGTTTTACTTTGAGTTTTTTGTTTGTTTGTCTTGCAATGGAGATTTTTAATTTAATGTTGAACACTGAACGTTATCCCATGGCAGGAGATTAGAACCTAGTTGATCTTTAAGGTCCCTTTCAAGACAAGCCATTTTATAATTGTATGAGTAATCCAAGTGGAGAGACATACAGGCAAATACTGTCTTGGGGATACATAAATAACAAAAGGATCAGGTTCTATGCAGATTCTGTGTTCTCTTGACTTCAAGCCAGATCAGTGTTCAAGTGAACAGTAACATGGTAAAATTGGCGTGCACAGCCATGTGTATTGTTAATTGTATATATGAGTATGACTTTATAAAATTGGAACTTTAAATCAGCAATGCTTACAGCTCTTCCAAAGAGGCTAGAGTTCCTAGACAAAATCTTCCTTAAAATGGTTGTTGACAGAAAAAAAGTTAATTTCTAGGACTCAGAAACAGTATATAAAGACACATCAAATGTTACGGTGTTACTACTGAAAAAGGCATATTTCTAGGCCAAATGTTAGCAGAATAAATGTAGCATATGTGCAGACAGGAACATTCATGCTCTAGTACATTTAACACAGCACGACAGGAGAGATTGACAGGATGTCTTGCTTGTCATACCTGGTAATGTTCATTTCCTGATAGTCCAAGTTCTGAAATAAAAGTATATTAAGAGGGATTAATTTATACTCACAAAATACTGTACATGGCTTTCGTGCATACTAATTATGACAAAATATTACCTGTTATATTTTAATTTAGTGTATATTACACTGTAGTTTCTATATATGCAATATAATGTGTTCTATATTATTTTACGGTAACTGCAAGTACAGAATTTTTTACTAATTTTCAAGAAAATATTTTACAAATAGGTTTCCTCTACAGTTTTTTTTTTTCCCCCTCTGTTGCCCCAAAAACACCATCACCAGGAAAACAGTTGCAAACTCTCTGGAGTTTATCATGCCTGCTTTCTGAAGGAAATCTGTTTTTCCCCAGCGGAAAGTTTTAGTGCCTTTTGTGACCTCTTTTCTATCAGATGAGCCTACAGAGTTAAATATAAAACACTAAAGTAATAGTAGTTAGAGTACAGATACGTGGTTGTAAGAAATTTTGAAATGCTGTGACACAAGTGCCTTTATTTCGTGTCTTCAAATTTAGATGTGTTGCTCTTTTGAATTTACCATAATTAGTGTTTCTGCCCATCGGTGTTGTAGAAGCTTAGAATACCGATGAGGCACAGGTAGAGAAATTAATCAAAATGAAATCATTTTGTGTCAATAGACTGTCAAAGTATAACTTAGAGGAAATAGAATACATTCTCTATATGCTTTCTCGTAATAGTTCATTTTCAATAAATGTTTTACAAGGCCTTACCACCATAATACCGCTCAGTTTGCTAGTCCTGTTATTTCTAACTTAATTTGGTTTTTGTCTTCATGTTAACAGACAGAAATTTTTCTTTTTAGGATGAAGTAAGAGAAAATATTTCACGTGGGATGGCAATATTAGGCCCTACGTTTACACTGGATGCACTTGTGGAGTGTCTTGTAATTGGTGTTGGTACCATGTCAGGTGAGCCATACAGTCTAAGGGTCTAAATATTTCCAGTTAAAAAAGGCTTTTTGAGAGACATTAGGATATGGAGAGTTTCAAATAATAGGTGTTACCCATGAGAGTGGAGTGACTTAATCTATTTATTTATCTGTCTCCTAATTACCTTATTTTACTGGTTTCTTGCTGTCCCGGTTTGAAAGCAAACCAGTGAGAGACTCCAAGTCAGAAATACAATTTAATAGGAAAAGAAAATAAAATAAATGCAATAGTACAAAAAAANGTTATCTGTGAGTCATGTGGCAGAATCCTTAGTCTCCTATTAAACAGAGATAGCTCTGGAAGGGAGTTACCAAGGATGAGTCATGGTAGGAGACAATGAACACTGCCCCACCTGTTTTGTGAAGATGGTGATAGAATACATACCTTTGGACACATCTTACATTGTAACTTAGGACACTTGCAAATATTAATAATACCTACATGTTGAACCAAAGTTTAAAATACAAGTAATGGCTTTCCTTGAGCATTGTGTAGTAGGAATGAACTTCTGTGCAGCTGCTTTCATAAATTTGGTTTGAGTTTTTTTCCAGCTTTATTTCATACCATCACAGCACTAGACCGCTTGCTCTTCGAATAATTTTGGTTCTTTCAGGGTATTGTATATCGATAAGCTGTTTTCTTCTTTATATCTCAAGGACAAAAACTCATTTTGGTGTTGCATATAGTTTTTTTACAACAATGTATACTGTTAGCTCTTTCCTCCTTACCAAGGCAGTTGTGTAATTCATGTGCAACATGGCTAACATGGCTTTTTCTGGATACTTGTGAAGGAGTAGGCAAGGTGTATACTGTTTCTTCTTGCCTGAACATCCCATCTTTCAGAAGGGAGTTAAATACATAATGTTGGCTAATTTTTTTGCTCAGATGAGTAAGGAGTTTCAAGCTTTCATTGTGAAGTTTTAAAATCTTGGTCAACTTTATTTGTATTCATTTAGAATTACACCTTAAAATACTTTTCTGTCAATATATAAATACATATTGTGCTTAGAATAAGCCAATGCACAATGACTAGGGCTTAAGATGCTTGTTTTTAATTAATATAGGTAGTTCCTTCTGCGATCTGCAATGTCAGTTTAATGATTTCTTTCTTAGTTCTGCAGCACTTCTTCAAGTATAGCTAATTGCATATTCAAATGTAAAAATTGTCTTTTTATTTAGGTGTACGACAGCTTGAAATTATGTGCTGCTTTGGCTGTATGTCTGTTCTTGCCAACTATTTTGTCTTCATGACCTTCTTTCCAGCTTGTGTGTCCTTAGTATTGGAGGTAAGACCAACTTCAAGACAACCTCAAGTTTAGTACTCGGCCCTGTGCTTCTGTAGGCTATACTTTTCATCATGGAGTTATGTGCCACCCCGTTTGTCTTCCTTTCAAAGTAAACTGGTGACAGTAACTTGTAAATATCACTGTAAATGAGTCACACTCAGTAGTAGTTTTGATCTAAACCAGAGTAAACAGATTATACTGTAACTTATTGTCTGTCCAGGGTTTTTCATGACTGACAGTCTAACGTAAACTGAACAGTAGACTGTAGACTCTTGATGATTTCTCAATGATCAAATGAAAATGCCATGTGGAATCTTATTTGTTGGTTCTTCTAATATGTGCTATATATGACCTATTTTTAAATTTTGTTATCTTTTTTGCAGCTTTCAAGAGAGAGTCGTGAAGGGCGCCCTATATGGCAGCTTAGTCATTTTGCTCGTGTTCTGGAAGAAGAAGAGAATAAACCAAATCCCGTAACACAGAGGGTCAAAATGATTATGGTTTGTGGCTCTTTTTCACCTGTGGTTATGCAATCAGTGGGGTGTCCTGGTGTAAAGAATCAAGCTTTTGTTTCCTATAGACTTGTATTCTGCAGCCCATTAGTCAGACTTAAGGTGGTAGTTTTTAATTAACTTCCCCTATATCTACACCTGTCATTTTCCTGCCTATGCCATTTCTGTGCCAAGCACTCCGGGCTCTTTCATGTGTACTAATTCCCTTACTCTTACCCATGCAGTACCCGCAGCTTCCTTTGCTTATTTCTTGAGCAAGAGAAGAAATGTGGGTGGGACACATCCAAAGCTACTATACAGCAGTGTCACAGTAGGTCAAAAAGTGTGTTAGACATGTGGAAAATCACAGATATTAGAGGCATGGGAAGCATGGGGAAAAAAACAGCAAAAAAACCCCAAACAAAAAGAGGACAATATTTACTCTTAGTACGTTAGATACCATGTTACATTTGAAAAATTAATACTTGTTTTGTGTTTTTGATACAGTCACTGGGTTTGGTTCTTGTTCACGCCCACAGTCGTTGGATAGCGGAACCAGCTGCTCAAAACAATACTGTTGAAAATTCAGTGGGATTGGATGAGAATGCACCAAAGAGAATTGAACCTAATGTTTCACTGTGGCAGTTCTACCTTTCTCGGTGGGTGGCTTCACAGAAGTGTGATTGTGCTGTATTTCTACTGCTGCCAAGCTAGAAGCTTGTTGTCCTAGAGCACAATACTTGCAGGTCTGACCACTGTAGGATTTCTTGGAACCAGACGTGACATTTCAGAAGAAATGTCAATATTAACGCCATTTGTTCAAACCCTTGAAGTAGTCAAGCACATGATCAAGAGCTAGCTGTCCTGTATGCATCAAAACATTGTCTTTTCCCACTAGCATATTTCACAGCATACTGGGAAATAAATTTTCAGATTGCACTAAAGTAATTACTTACAGAGAGCTTCTGACCATTCACACCTAAGTGCAAAACCCATTTTATACTATGGCTTTTCCTTCAGCTCAGTTCAAGTTAGTGTCGCCTGTTGTTTCATGTTACTTCTGAGAATTCAGAACTTCCTGGTTTAGGCAGGGTCTTTTTTCCCCTCTTAGTAGTTCATCTTCCATCATAGTAGTCATTATTGGTAAGAGGATGATAAATTAAACTTTCTGTCTTGTCTTTGGGGGACAGGTGTTAAATCAATTTGATGTAGCTGTTAGTGAATCTTTCATAGTCATTTTTCCTATTGGGGCTGCTTTTTAGCCAGATTTACATAACTATTTAATGACTTCTGAAGATTTTTATGTTGGTAATAGTATGAAGAATGGGTTTTCCACCCTAGCCTAGCATACCTTAATGTCCTGGTAGAAAATATCTTTTGACTGGAATTTCTGTAACTATAAATGATGATGGAATTATTAGCCTTTCTGAAGCAAAGAATGTCAGAATGCTGTTATAAGCAACAAATTGTATATACTTTGTATTTACTTTCTGATCTTTTTTAGAATGGCCAGTATGGATATTGAGCAAGTAATCACGCTTGGATTAGCCCTTCTCCTTGCTGTCAAATATATTTTCTTTGAGCAAGCAGAAACTGAATCTACCCTCTCACTGAAGAATCCCATAACATCTCCTGTGATGGTACAGAAAAAGGTCCCTGAAAATTGTTGCAGGAAGCAGACTGGACTTCTGAAAAACAATCAGAAATCTAACACAGCAGAAGAAGCTTTCATTCCCAAAGATGGAAGTGGTAAGTAATTTTTATAGTTCTAAAGTCTAGACCCCTTAATGAGTATTTGGAACAAATAGTACAATCTTTGGTAGCATGTTAAGTTTGGTATCAAAACTTCAGGATTTTGTAAACCGGAGTTCATTTTGATTATCTTTGTGCAGCTGAAGTCATAAAACCCGTATTAGCAGAGTCATCAACCAAGGCTACATTTGTGGTTGGCAATTCCAGCCCTATGGAAACTTCTTCAAATCTCAGTGGAAAAGAGGAAGAGATTGAGTTACCTAAAGAACCACGTTCTATTGAGGAATGTGTTCGCATACTTAGAAATGCACAGGTATGGAGAAATAATTTTTTCATTTAACCTCCACTGCAACATCTCGTTTAAGAATTGTTAGAGTTCTTTTCCCAGCTTTTAGATAATCCCATTGGTTGTAATACCATTCTTCAGAAAATTACATGGTTTTAATAACATCAGGGGATGCGGAGGTCATGACTAAAACAAAACCCTCGAATGAGTTACTTCTCAAGTCATTTGAGAAGGGTGGGAGGAGGGAGCAGCTTCATCATTCATAACATGCCAAGTCTTTGGAGCTTCATCATGTACATGTGCAAGTGAGTGTCTGATCATGAAAGTTTTTGGTCGTATGCTGGCCTGCTGTAAAACCTGATGTTGGCAGTTGACTCCTTTAGCAGAGTAAAGTTGTTACCCGTTTTCTTTTGGAAACATTTAAAAGGATTTTCACCAGGAGAGTCTGTATTTTCTCTCTTCATCCTATGTGTTTTCAGGAAGGAGCAAAATTTCTTACTGATGCTGAGGTTATCAGCTTAGTTAATGCTAAGCATATTCCTGCGTACAAACTGGAAACCCTGATGGAAACTCAGGAACGTGGTGTATCCATTCGCAGACAGATATTATCTAAGAAACTTCCTGAACCTTCATCTTTGCAATATCTTCCATATAGGAATTATAATTATTCTTTGGTAAGTACAACATAGACAAGCAAAACTCACTGTAAAACTATTTTCCAAACACATGAACAAGAAAAACATGGACCTGTTGGAACGAGTCCAGAGGAGGCCACTAAGTTGATCAGGGGATTGGAATACCTCTCCTGTGAGGACAGGCTAAGAGAGTTGGGGTTTTTTGTCTTTTGTTTTTGGAAGAGGAAGCTTTGAGAAGACCTTTCCAGTACCTGAAGGGGGCTTGCAAGAGAGCGGAGAGGGACATTGCACAAGGACATGTAGTGAAAGGACAAGAGGGAACAGCTTTAAGCTGAAGAAGGGCAGATTTAGATGTTAGGAAGAAATTTTTCACTGTGAGCATAATGAGACACTGGAACAGGTTGCCCAGAGAAGTTGTGGATGCCCCAACCCTGGCAGTGTTCAAGGCCAGGCTGGATGGGGCTCTGGTCTAGTGAAAGGTGTCGCTGTCTTTGGCAGGGGGGTTGGAACTAGATGGTCTTTATGGTCCCTTCCAACCGAAATAAGTCTATGATTCTATGAAATAAATCCTTAGTTATGTATGTGAGTTAACAATGAGCTTGGTCAAAACTGATGTAGAAAGAAAAAAATAAAAGGCAAACATAAGGCACTACCTTTAGTTGCTCTTGATGTTTCGAAACCTAGGGCGGTGCGTGAGTTTCGTAAGTTACCAGAAAAATATTTCCTATCAAAGTATGCAGCTGCCTTATCTAAGAAATGCAGAATTCTACTAATACTAGCCACAGTTCAAGTGAATGATAATACTACCTTGAGCTCAAGTTGAAACTGAAAATTATTTAAAATAAATCTTAAAATTCTAGGGTTATTAAATAACTTTTAGTACTGTATAGGATTCAACACATCTGCCTAGACTTGAATAGTGTTACCTGTTGATAGGTGTAGCTGTTAACTTTTTGAGGTGGCAGTGAGTTGCTTTATGGGTAAATTTGTAGGTGTTTTACTAAGATACCTTGGTGTAGTCATAGGTGTAGTACGTAGCATGCTGTACTGTACCTTAGTGATTGTTTCTTATTATTTTTGTAAGGTGATGGGAGCTTGCTGTGAAAATGTGATTGGATATATGCCTATTCCTGTAGGCGTAGCAGGACCACTGTTTTTGGATAACAAAGAGTTTCAGGTGCCAATGGCAACAACAGAAGGATGTCTTGTAGCAAGCACAAACAGAGGATGTAGAGCAATAAGTGTAAGTATTGTTTGACTTGAAAAGCTTGAAAAACGTCCTGTATTATAAACATGTTATATATAAACATAATGTGTAAAAATATGCATTGTATAAACCTAAACATATTCGGGTTTATATAATGCATATTTTTGACTTCCCTAAAACTAAAATTTCAGTAATCTTACTTTGTGCCCCTTCTGCTTTGGTTTTTAGCTTGGTGGAGGAGCAAGAAGTCGCATTCTGGCAGATGGGATGACTCGAGGACCTGTTGTAAGGTTGCCCACTGCTTGCCAGGCTGCAGAGGTGAAAGTCTGGCTTGAAAGCCCTGAAGGTTTTAAGATAATGAAGGAAGCTTTTGACAGCACAAGTAGGTTAGTACAATGGCTGTTCCAGCTTCATTGCCAGACATAAGACTTCTATGGATGGTAGAAAGATCTCAGTTGTTTTTTTGGAGTACTGCAATAGAGGAAATTACATCTTTGCTTTGGCTATCCCATGTAGTGAGTATCTAGGAGGACAGAAGTCACTCTGGCTGTGTACCAAGGCTAGCAAGAAACATTTTTCGCTGATAATGGTAAACTACTGTGTATAACAACAAATAGATACACATTGCATAATAATTAATAGAATATTAATTTGTCGAAGCATTTTTAAAAAATCCTGTAAGCTTATTTTGATTTTTACTAGGCGAAGTAACTGTAACTGTAGTTACTATGCAGAAAAAACCCTCAAAGTTTGGTCTTCAGCCTTTCAGATGATGTTATTAATAATTAATCTGTGAGGTTTGAGAAAATACAAGATAAACTAATGCTAGAACTGAAATGCTAAAAATACGTAAAACAGTGCTAAGAATAGGTGTATTTCAAGCCGTAGAGTTTTTTCTAGGGCTTATTATTGCCTTCTTGCTTTAGGAAGATTCAGAGAGAGATTTCCTTACCTGTTGTGTTTCTTAACAAGCGTCAGCCAAAGATACATCTGTATTTTGGCCAGAATCAGCTCATGCTGCTTTTTAAATGCAGTATTTTCTGCGTTTTGAGTGACTTGTGCAGCTTGCACTGTTAAAGATAGCATGCTTTTTGCCTTGCTATAAAACTTACATCAGAATTTCCAAAGGCCTTGTTGTTACTTCGTATCTGGTAGCGAGATGTTTTAAGGAATACAAATGAATAGAATTTATGTTAGCAGTTCAGGATATTTTATTTCTTGAAGTCCAGGGATAGAAAACATAAAAAGGCAGTGAACACTTTCACAGTGAATATTTTTAAAGTACTTATTCAAGAAAACACCATCCCTGGAAGTGTTCAAGAAATGAGTGGATGTAGCACTTGGTGCTGTGGTCGTGTTGAAAAGATGTTCGTCTGCCAAAGAGTGGACTCGTTGGTCTTACGGGTCTTTTCCAAAGGATTCGTAAAGAAATCTATGATTCTGTATTTAGCAGTGCAATTTGGAAAGATCTACTGTCATTTTGCCACTTAAAACTAATCTTGCCTTGAGGATTGTAAGTAATAGTTAAATTTTCTTGCAGGTTTGCCCGCCTACAAAAACTTCTCATCAGTTTGGCTGGTCGTAACCTTTATATCCGTTTTCAGTCTGGAACGGGGGATGCAATGGGAATGAATATGATTTCAAAAGTAAGGACCAGTCCCCTTAAGTATTTTTTAAAAATGGGTATTCCTTGTAAAAATAAAGGTAGCCTTATAACCTGTGATTACCTGACATCTGAAAGATGGAAAGACACAATACTCTTTGCACAAAATAATAAAAAGGTTTGATTTTGCAAAGTGTAGACAAGAATAGGAAGAGAATGATGAAAGAAAAAAGTAAATTTTTTATTTTAATTTTTATAATAATTATTTAAATAAAGTATTTTTGGTAATAGGAGAAGCTAAGCTGGTTGCTCTGTTGCTTTGAGCGAAAGATTTTATCCAGCAGTAATTATTCTGTTACTGTGTTTATCACTTCCTAGTGAATAGAGAATTAGGAGTGGCAGCAGAGAGGTGTTCTCTAATTTTGTTTGTTTGTTTTTATGCAAACGTGGAAGAACTTGAGACGTGATCTTTAGCCTTATGCTAAATGAAATTAATAGTCTTAGACTTAAACTTCATATAGAGTAGGCAGTCAGAACCATTATAAAAGTGGATCTGATCATAGACAAGTCCTAATATAGCAGATTTTATAGTTTGATTTCCTGGTGTAGAGAAGCTCTTTCCACTACGTCTAAAATTAATTCATTTCATGCCTGTAATGTTTCACTTGGTTCATGTTGTATCTTCAGTATGGTAACCATATGTCCATGCACCTAGAATGGATCCAGGGAGTCTGTATGTACTGGGGAAAATCAGTTATTCCCCAGTATAATTCCCAAAGTGGTTAGAAAAAAGATAGTCATAATTGTTTGGGTTTTTTCCCTCCTGTTTCTTGGTTCTTCATGATACTGTGTTCTTTTCTTCCACTGTAACAGATTATCTGATTAGAATATTGTTCCTCTGTTCTTGAATAGCCTGTTTGACACCCATAATGGTAAACTTAGCCTATTACCTGTTTCTCTCTAACAGGGTACTGAAAAAGCACTGGCGAGGCTGAATGAAGAGTTTCCTGACCTTCAAGTTATAGCTATCAGTGGTAACTACTGTACAGACAAAAAACCTGCTGCTATAAACTGGATAGAAGGAAGAGGAAAGTCTGTTGTCTGTGAAGCAGTCATTCCAGCTAAAGTTGTTAGAGAAGTAAGTGTCTGCTCTCTTGTTTATAAAAATACATACGTTTTGCAAAACTGATGCTTACTTTACATTATAAGTATGAACTGAAAGTTGTTTTCCATGTAAGGATAGTTCTTACCTGTTATTTCAGGTACTTCTGTAGGATAAGCCGTTTTTCTGAGTCAGCAGATACTTTCTTTTTCATTCTGTCTAGTGTGAAGTAATGTGTATGTGTTTAATGATGTATATCTAGTTGAAGGCATTAGGATTTTCATGGTTAACCTTTGAAAAATTATGCCACATTTTGACAGATGTTTACATTTGGTGTTTCATCTGTCATTAAACCCAGTCTTTTAACCCTTTCACTCATTTTTTTGTCTCACACACACCTGTCTTTCTCTTCAGTATTTATATACTTCCTACTACAATGAAAACAGATAATCAGGTGGTTTACTTAATCCAAAGCTGTCTTGGCATCTTGCATGACAAAGGGTAACCTTTATAAGCAATGCCAGTTGTATTTATAAGCAGTGGCCAGCTTGTCCTCCATTATAGCAGCATCTTAAGTTCTCTTCCACCTGAGTTCAGAAGATGGCCTTGGTGTGTCAGACAAAATCCATTGCCTGTTACCTGGTTGTCCGCACTGGCCATGGGAGACAATATCCGGGGAAGAATTCACTACATTGTAACACTTGTTTAAGATCTTATAAGTGGTTGTTTGCATAGTTGATAGGGAGTTTTTTTTTGCTTGCTTTCCTCTAGTGATTTGTCCAATCCCTTCTAGGAAGCTATATAAACTTCTAGAACTAGTATTCTGGGCAGGATTCCACAGTCCAGCTTCACCTTGTGTGAGAACTACCTTCTTGTTGATTCCATTTGATGATGCCCCAGTTTTGTACTGGGAGAGATTTACAGCTCTGACACAGCCCTTCCACCTTCCTAGCTATTCTCATTTTCAGACTGAAAAGTACTAGTTTCTCTATCAGGAATGAGTAAACAGACTTCTAGTGTGACTTTGAACATCTTTATCTCTGCATCTTTTACAGTTCTAACATTTCTAAAATTCTGGGTACAGAGTTGGACACACGATTCAACCTGTGTGTGCAGAATGGATTTATACATTGACATAGTTAATGTCTTCTGGAGTAGTTTACTGTTTTTCAAATTGTTGGCATTTTGTATCTGAGTCACTGGCAATATCTATTACAACCTCAGGATTTCATTCCAGGGTAGTAATGGGGAGGTAGTCCTTTCATAATGGGCGTTGATAATTTTTAGGTAAATTTGGGAAGGTTTTCCTCAAACCCCAGCCCTGTATGTCACTGCATTTACTTATATTGAACTCTTAATACATAAATGTTACGTTTTTGTCAGTATTGCAGACTTGGTGCAGATCCCTGTAAACACTCACTATTCCTGCTGTGCAGGGATATCTTAAATTTTGCTTAACAACAGTATCTCTTTTGACCATCTTCGATCATTTTTATATTAAATTCAGTATAAATCTCTTACTTGAAAGTTTCAAAATACAGCCAGTATAGTATAAATGTGCCGCTTAATTTTATATTACTGTGTATAGTTTACCTATGTAGCATAGTGGTTTGAACTTTTCAGTTTGGCTCCATATTCGTATGCAAAACAAATTTGCTAAGAGTTTAGTGTCTGGAACAACTTGACAGGAATGTTACAATCATGTCAAGGTAAATTAATGGGATATTTCTGCCAAAATGATTTTGCTTGTTCCATTCCGAATATAAGGGAGACTTTGAAATGGAGTACACAGCTGTGAGCTTTTCTCAAAGGTCTGTGCAAGTCCAAACTCTTTGTACTGACTTTTCCATTGTTACTTGGACATCCTACATTTGAAAGTCTCCTTTGGAACAAAAATAAAAATTAGGTATCTAGGACAATGATTGAGTCAAATTCCATATAGAAACAAACAAGGGGTGTGGGCCATAAATAACCGTAAATAGAGTATTTCTACTCCTGCCTGAGGAAAGGGGCAGTAAAAGTGTATCTATCACCTTGTCCAGGTATTGAAAACAACTACGGAAGATCTAGTTGAAGTCAATATAAACAAAAATTTGGTGGGTTCTGCGATGGCTTGTAGCATAGGTGGCTACAATGCACATGCAGCAAACATTGTGACAGCGATCTACATTGCCTGTGGCCAGGTAGGTTTGTTTTACACCAGTTCACATTTTCTTTAGTTCAGTAATTCTTGATCAAACCCTGATTTAAGTGTCTGGATTGTTCTTTCTCCTCCTTGATCTGAAGGATGCTGCACAGAACGTGGGCAGCTCCAATTGCATCACTTTGATGGAGAGAACTGGTTCCACCAACGAAGACCTGTACATCAGCTGCACGATGCCTTCTATAGAAATAGGGACTGTTGGCGGAGGCACCAACTTGCTCCCGCAGCAGGCCTGTTTGCAGGTATAGTTCTGAAAGCTGAAAGCAACTTACCTTCTTAAATCAAAGGTTGCTTTCATGTGGTGTGCAAGCAATATTGTGGGAATGGGGCTGCTTGAAACTTGGTATACTTTACATGAATTGTTTTTATATATCCAGTTTCTAAAGCTTAAGACATTTACAAGATTAAAGAGACTCATTGATTAGATATAATTTGGAAAGACTAACTTTAATACTAAATATATTATAAATTAATCAATTTATAATTTAGATTTCATAGCATAATACTGCCTTGTATTTTTCTCCAGATGTTAGGAGTTCAAGGTGCAAGCCAAGATAACCCTGGTGAAAATGCCCGTCAGCTTGCTAAAATTGTTTGTGCTACAGTGATGGCAGGGGAATTATCACTCATGGCTGCTCTTGCAGCAGGGCATCTAGTCAAAAGCCACATGATCCACAACAGGTAAAAAATGGAAAAAATCATGTATTTCTCTGCTGTTTTGATCCTCTTACAAGTACAGGAGAGTCAATAATGATTATATGACTAATTGCAACACATAAGAGCAGTGTAACATTTTAACTATCTAATGTAGGTATCTTGCTGTTTTATTAGGTCAAAAATAAATCTACAGGATCTTCAAGGAACCTGCACTAAAAAGGCAGCTTGAATACTAAACCAACTTTGAAATGAAGAATTGTTTTAGTAACTGACCAGATGCACAAGAAAATAAAACCAAAATCTATGAAGTTTAGAATAAAGATGGCCTTCAACTCAGTGATGTCTGTGTAAGAGAAACTAAGAGATCAAGACTTGAAACTAATTATGCTTGACCGTTCTTCAGTGGTTAGAGATGACTGTGAAAGAAGTCCTGTCAGACATCTTGAACATGGCTTTCGAATTCTTACTCTTACACATCATTTTCTAAAGAGTCAGTCTTATGTTTTTACAGGTTGAGATTATTTTGCATAACAAGGTCCTGGTAACTACTAAACTGAAAAGTAATGTAATTTACTTCGTATGTTTAAAGTAACAAAACAAAAGAAGTTGGTGTAAACTTGGATTGAATGCCCTGGTCCTTGCCATCTTTATTTTCTGGTTAGATAAGCATGTTTTTTAAAGTGATGGCAAGCTTAATCGCTTTCTATGAACTCCCAGTTTTAATTTGTTCACATGTAAAACAGGTCTTAGGCTATCAGACAGATTAATTGAATGATATTAGTTTAATAGAAATCTCTGTCTATATATGGTACTTAATTTGCTGCTGCTTTAGCTAAGCAGTGTTCAGTGTTTAACTCCACAATTTAGATTATTCCTTTATGTAAAACTTGTGATCTGTAAAGTTCTGAACTGTTAAATATAATCTGTACTGAAGTAGGGAAGAACAGTGTCTTCAACTGTTTTGTTACTTTGTAGAAAAAATGATATGGTAATTTCAAAAACAGTTACATGTCGGACAGGTATTTAAGTAAATGTAGTTTCTCAAACTTTACTCGATAGGAGTGCATTCAAACAAACAAGAATCAAGAACAGATGTTTACACTTACTTAAAAGTCTCTTTAGGAATATACATACACATTGTGTACCTTATGTTGGGGATTTTTTATAAGGTGTTTGACACTTATTCTCCAAGAATAGGTGTTTATCCACCCTTTAAGCTGAGATAAAACAAAGCCAGAAAACCACACTGTTCTTAAAAAAAACAAAAGGAGGGGATTTTTTCTTTTCATTTCCTTTTGAACTTTCTCTCGGAGGGGGGGAGTATTTATTTTAAGAAGAAATCTTATCTTTTTTGTCAATGAAAAGTACTAATTAAGGGGATTCAATGAAATGACATATTAATGTAAGAAGCAGTTTTTGTAATAAAATACTGTACTTGGACCAGTGAAGCAGTCTCAGGTGTTCTTACTGTAATAAAGAAAACCCAGGTTTATTCTGGTTTGATTCACCTTCGGGAATACTGCTAAATGCATAGCCCTGCCTAGTTAATCACAGGAGGAAAATTATTGATCTGCTTGATGATTTTTTTTGTTTGGTTGGTGTGGGCTTTTCTTGTTTGACTTTTTGTGAGGAGAATCAGTGGATTGGGCTGGGTTTCCTGCAGCATCATTCCTAAAGGGGTGACTAGTAGAGGTGCTCTTCTAATGTGCAGATTTGATATACATCATGGTGGATTGCTTTGTAGTACATTTACACATTAATATCCATTGTAATGAGCTCATAAATGTAATGTGCAAGCATGAAGACATACTACATGCTAGACATGTTATGATGCCATGTAAATAGCAAATACCATGAATGTTTATCTTCCTGCAGTATTGTTGCTAATCGCTACTATTTTTATTTAAGGAAACTTGGAATTACTCTGTTTCTATGTTCATTCAATGATTTTATTTAACACTGGTCTGGCAATAAATGGTGGTTCAGTGTTCATTTTCGTGGATTTAACTGACATTCTGTCTGGCAGAATTAACTTTTTGTATTATTACTAAACTGTGTACATTTTGGTACAGAACTACTTTTTCAGTTTCAGTAAAACCATGCAAAACACATTGGCTTAATTGTGATATTTTAAGCTTACTTCATGACTTAGTGACATATTTGTAGACAGTCTAAATTAAGAGAGTTAATGAAGAGACACTGGCAAGCAGTGCTAAGCACAGCCAGGGCCGTGACACCAGAACCTCTCCCCTTGTTTGCAGAAGCCTGTTGGCACTCCTTTATTCTCCTCAAAACTTAATTAGGCAGTTTGCCGGAGCGGGAGAACTAACTCACTGCAGCATTAGAGATACCTTCTGCTGGGGCAAAATCAAACCCCCTGTGTAGAATTTAATTTCTAGAGTTGCCGTAACTTCAGTGCTGTACTTTTACCATTGATAATGGTTTTCCAAATATTTTAAAACCTTAGGGGGAAAAAAAAACCCCAGTAAAGATAGTGTGTTTGATTCTGGTACTACCTTGCTTCTCTCTTTACCTCCTTTCTGCTCTGTGTCCTGAATCTGTTTTACCCTATAACACACCAGTCTCCTTCTGCTGCCTGGTGTGGAAGTTTTGGTACTGTGAGGCTTGCAAGCGCTGCAGCCCCAGCTGCCTCTAACCACGCAGTTGTTGCGATTTCCCCAGCTGCTGTAAGGCCCTGTCAGTGAACTGAGCGTGACTGAACCTTTGAGACGGAGGGAGCAGCTCCAGCACAGGGATGCACACCACCACCACGTGCACCTGGTATAATAGGTGCTGACCTGGGAGTATGTGGCTCTGCCAGGCTCTGCCAGGCTCCAGCACAGGCATTCCTGGGGAGGCATACTGTTTCCTGGAAAAGAGCTGGGAGACCACTTGCTTTCTCATATGAGTGTACAAGTACGTTGGGTATGTCAGTGCACAGACACTGGACTATTTTCATCCTTGATGTGAACCTTGCTCACACGGTGAATACAGCCCTGAGAAAAGCTGTGGTAGAGGGCGTATCCTCCCACTCCTTCCAGCTGCCTTTTGGGATGCAGTGAGAGCTCTGGCTACTACTCGCAGTGCTTTCCAGATACATGATCCTCTCTATCTCCTTTAGGACATGGCTTACCATTTTCAAGGTCGTATCCTCTTTCTCCCTTTGGCTTTGGTTAGGGAAGGTTTACATTGCACAATGACACCTCCTGAAACAAGATGATGGTTTGGGATCCTCTCTGTTGCCTCAGGGCAAGTTTGTATTCCTGTCAGGTCCACCTTGCCTTTCACACAGAACAACCAACGACACTGCTGTGCATCCAGTGACACCCCCAGCACTGACAATTCCATACCTTCTCTTGCCTGGGGATGACTGCTGGCCCCAGGCTCACCTTGCTTACCAGGAAGGGGGGAGGCCTGCCTCCAAAGTTAACCTCATCTCAGTGCTCCAGGGCTTTTGCAGTCTATTACACAATGCAAAATTACTCAGCATCCTATCTTCACCACTGGTTTAACTTCAGAGTGCTCTTGGGGGACTCCAAGAGCTTTAGCCCCAGCTTTCATAGGTTGCTCCCATTCCATTCCAACTAGGACTCAGGCCTTCTAGAAGAACATGGTGGGTTGACCTTGTTGTTCACCCCCACTCCAGCAGGACAGGAAATAAAAATTGTAAAGGCAGAAATGAGAAGACATAGACTGAGATAGAGACTGCTTAACAGGTAAAGTGAAGCTACATACGGAAAGCAAAATAAAGAATTTATTCACAATTCCTTAGCAGCAAGCAGAGGCTTGGCACACTAACAGTTACTTGGGAAGACAGATGCCATAACCATGAATGTCCTTGCTTTCTCATCTTTTTCCCAGAGCTCTAGGTGCTGGGCACAGTGCCATCTGGTATGGAATATTGCTGTGGTCAGTTGGGATCAGACGTGACTCCCTGAGTTCCTTTAGAGCCTCTCACTCACCTCCAACCTACTCACTGGCAGTGGATGCAGGAGAGGAAGAAGCACAAAAAGAAGACCTTGATGCTGGCAAACCCTGCTCAGCAACAGCCGAAACGCTGCTGTGTAACCAATGTTCTTAGTCACAAATCCAGAACACAGCCTCATACAGGCTGCTATGGAAACAACTAATTTCATTCCAGCCACAGACTGTACAAAAATAGAAAATCTAGGTCTTGGCACCAATATCCACAACAACTGAGATCCACAACAGCCAAGTAAAGACTAGCTCTTAGAATCACAGAATGGTTTGGTTTGGAAGGGGCTTTAAAGAGCACTAATTTCCAACCCCCCTACTGTGGGCAGGCACACCTTCACTAGACAAGAGAATCACGGAATTGTTTAGGTTGGAAGAGAATTTTAGAATCATTGGGTCCAACTCTAAACCTAACACTGCCAAGTCCACAGGCTACAAAGGCATCAGCCTGATGGACTGGACATGTTTCAGGGTTCTTCCTTCCTGTTGTGTGGCCTGATGGCACACAGTGAAACAGACATGATGCAGTTCTCTTCCTCTCCCTGTATCCTCCTGGAGGGGTCTCCCATGGACACAGTGCACCAGACACAACTTGGGCGTCAACAGGAGCCAGCCCTGCTTCCTTTCTTCTCCTTGCATTGATTAATTTCCAGGTCATACCAGATAGCAGTAGCAGAATGGAAAAAATGACCTCTTTCTTTATCCACTACCAGAAACATAAGGTCAGGTTGCTCAAAGCCCCATCCAACTGAACACTTCCAATCATGGTCTAGCCATAACTTCTCTGTTCCAGCATCTCAGCACCCTCACAATAAATAATTTCTCCCTTACTCACTTTATTCTTCTGGAGAAGAATTCTACAAGGTCAGTCCATTTTCACAAGCTGGAACACCAGGATGAAGTTAACCATGCCATAAAAATGATGTCAATTACCAATCTCTCCCAGGACCATTGAGTGAAGGACCACAATTAGGCAAGTCTATCAAGCTCAGAACAAGACAAGGCACACAGGTCTGTAGCTTCTAGCTCTGCACCTGGTACCACAGCACGGTTTGCCAAATTGCTTCCTACTTCCCCTTGATTGCCCCATGAGTGTTTCACCCACAGCCCACACCCACCCAGTCCATGGGTTTATGCACAGGTATAACAATGCTGCCAAGGATATAAACTTTTTTAAAAAGGTACTTGAAGCAAGCCACATACAACTGTAATGGTACACAGAGCAGTCCATCTCACTCCCCATCTTTTCTATGTGAGAGCTGGCATAGCTCTGTGTGAGCTGGTCCAGTTTAACAACACTAGAGATTAAAATTAGTTCAACTTTTGGGAATACTGGCTCTAAGATATGCTTCATTAGTGAAAAAAAATGGGCAGGTCTATAAGGTCCATGGAGTGATACCACTGTTGGCAGAGTTTCTGGACAAACAGAATTGTACTTTTTGTAGCATAGTCTTGGTTTTCCCATATGAAAATTGTTACTGGGTAAGTAAGTGCAAAGAATTGAAAATTCTAAGTTAATTCCTCACAGCAGTTTCTTTTAATATTTAACAATGCATTCTACATTTGGCATTTAAAATCCAGGGAGCACAGGCACATAGCATAGAAAACTACATGCAACTTCAGTTTTTGTTTTGGCGATACCAGCTTAGGAATGGGGCCAAGTCTGGAAGCCACCAGGTTGGCCAGCTCACTGAAATATCTCGCTTGGAAACTGTTCCTGCTTTGCAAGGTGGGGAGGAATAGATCATAATATGCACTACACTGAGGCTGATACTAAGTCATCAATTACCTGACGTTATAGTTTTCTCTGTCTGCGCT
The DNA here is from genome assembly GCA_013397755.1 of Cnemophilus loriae. NCBI lineage: Eukaryota > Metazoa > Chordata > Aves > Passeriformes > Corvidae > Cnemophilus > Cnemophilus loriae. The sequence goes on from VZTF01003252.1 coordinate 1,080,260, forward strand.
GCAACTTAATGTAGTCCCTTTACTTATGATGGTCTCTCAACTACTGACACACAACTCAGCCCCTGAATTATCTGTTAACACAGAAAATCACTTAATGAATAATTCCAACCTTGGAATTCTCTCAACAACTTTTCAAAATGTAAATTATGTAATGAAATCATGATATAAAATGCCTATTACGTAACTGAGTGGAGTAATTCTCCCCACTATGAGAAAGACATTGAGGTACTGGAATGAGTCCAGAGAAGAGCAATGGAGCTGAAGAAGGGTCTGGAGCGCAAGTCCTGTGAGGAGCAGCTGAGGGAGCAGGGGGTGTTTAGTCTGGAAAAAAGGAGGCTCAGGGAGGACGTCATTGCTCTCAACAACTGCCTGGCTGCAGCCAGGTGGGGCTGGTCTTTTCTCCCAGGTAACAAGCATAAGTTGCAGCAGGAGAGAGCTAGATCGGATATTAGGAAAAAGCTCTTCACTGAAAGGGCAAACAAGCATTGGAACAGACTGCCCTGGCAAGTGGTGGTATCACTGACCCTGGCAATGTTAAAAAAGGTGTCGATGTGGCACTCAGGAACATGGTTTAGTGGTGGACCTTGAAGTGTTAGGTTAAACATTGGACTTGGACTTCCAACCTTAACGATTTCACGATTCTAGGTAGAGGAGCCTACAGGGAAGGAATGAAGTTGAGCTTGGGAAAAGGGGCAAGAGAGCTATCCTAGTGTTCGTCCTTCTGTCTCCCATTAACTTCCCATTATTTTACATCAACAACAAATTGATTTTCCACATGTCAAGAATGTTCTGCCATGACAAAAACCAGGGAGCAATCTTCCTGTCTTTCTCTTGACCCATGAGCTTTCTCATTCTACTTTTCTCTCTAATCCTGCTGAATATGTGGTGAGCATTTCACTCTTTGCCAAGGCTATCCCACCACAATTTTAGTTATTTCACTCAATAAAAAAATCTCCTCTTCCAAAAGGCAAGCAAAGAGAGGAATACAAAGTAATGACTTTATATACTAATGAAGGTACTTAATACCATGAGTGTCCTCTAAACCCCAGAAAACATCATTGACATATGGGCCTTTTTGAAAGTTGCAACAAGTTGAAAATTCCGAGGTTTCAGGAGCTTTTGCCCTTTCAATTCCTGGGAAAAGAAATTGAAAGAAGTTTGCCCTTTAAAATGTACTTACTCATGCTGTATGAGATATCAGTCCCATGAAACCCCAAGTGAAATTTAGGTTTGTATTTGTTAACCACTTGCATCTTAAACAGGTGCTTTAAAGTTAGTCCACAGGCTCAGGAGAGACCTTATCACTCTCTACAACTGCCTGAAAGGAGTTTGTAGACAGGCACAGACTGGTCTCTTCTCAGAGGTGACAAGTGACAGGACAAGAGGAAATGGCCTCAAGCTGCACCTGGGGAGATTCAGGCTGGACATTGGGAAGAATTTCTTCACTGAAAGGAGTCATCATCAGCAGAGGTGTTTAAGGAAAAAATGGATGCAGTACTCAGCGCCATGGTCTAATTGACAAGGTGGAGTTCAGTCATAGGTTGAGCTCCATGCCTTTGAGGTGTTTCAAGCCTAAATTATTCTGTGATTCTTTGCATTAATTTCAAGAAGCTCACACACAGATCTGTGGGGTGGAAGACTGCTTGCTGTTAATTTACCATGAGTGAATGGGGAGTGCTGTATGCTTAATCTGAAAGCATTTCTGATTGACAGATGTAACAAAATTGGATTCGGATCTCAAGTCTGACACGAGTGAGAAAAAATTCTGTTTTAGTAACCTTACATCCAGTCTACATCTAGCTGACCCTCCCTTCTGCTGGTGTTATTTCAATGTGACCATGGCTGGATCGCTCATTTCACCTGAGGTTTCCCTGCAGAACTCTGCTCTGAGCACTTGACATGTGACACAGAGCTGAGATAAAGGCCTAGTCTCACATGGGCATCCCATTTCCCTGACACAGAGTGGTGAGAGAGATGGGTTTTCAAGGGAGCTGAACAGAATGTAGGTAGGTGGCTGGGAATAACATGCTTACCCTTCATTTCTATCTCTGTTTCTCTCCACCTCCTCCATCTGTCTGACCACTCGTTGTCGGTGTCTGCTGCATCTTATCTTCAATGGCTGCAGAAAAAGGTTCTTTAGGATACCTTTAAGGTATGTAGGTGCACCACAGATCTTCCAAGCCCACAGTGACAAGCAGCTCAGCGGCTGCAGGACTATGCTGTCTTTTACACTGCTGGTGAGGGTACTTGGAGATGCTGTGGTTGTGGGGGAAAGCCACATTTGCTCACCTATTTTTTCTAGAACTACAGGGTGATGACCACTTTGGGACATTTATTTTCTGGATTGCACTATGGCATAGCTTCTCAGACTGTGGAGCAAAAGTACTCAGGGTAGCTGCAGCGGTGGAATTTGAAAGAATTTGCACTTCAAGACAGAAAACTGACATCCTCTTAGGTTTTATTAGGCATCTGTAGTAACACTATTATGCACCTTAGCTAGACAGAAGAGAAAATTTGTATCACCACAGAGAGAAGTGAATCTCGGAAATTACCCCTTTTGAAATGCTAAAATGCTTTTTTATTCATTTTTACTTTTCCTAGATATCTTACTCAATATTGATCTTTTTCCATGCTAACTATACGATGACCACACTAACTAAAGCAGATCCATATATAAGAGAAAACCTATTTTTTGCTCTTGAAGCTTAGGAATGCTTTTAAACCATTACTCAAACCTTTTGTAGGTTATTTTCTTACTTTATTTCAACACAGGCCTTTTACCTGCAGTCTGGGGAGTACGTACAATGTGTGTCCACTGTGGCAGCTCCCTGGTGCGTGGTTCCCTCCTATGTAAATATACACATTCCCCTCATGGATCGCACTGCACCCCTCAGGTCAGCCCTGACTGGCAGTACTCCAAACTGCCTCTGATACATCAGGGGTGATACAAACCATTACTGCCCTGGGAGGGCACGATTATGCCATTTCTCATTTGCAGGTCTTTGGCTTGTACCAGTATTTATATAATGTTTTGGGGGGTGGCAGGGGACACCACCACTGTGTAGATACTGATAAAGGAAAGACAGACATACCGTTTACTTTCTGTGTGGCATGAAGGTTTGTTACACAAAACCTGCTAAGAGAAAGGTCAAATTTATAACTCTATTTTGGGGATTGACAGGAGCAAATTTAACTGGTACATATTGGGCATTTCCACCACTTTTTGAAAACAGAGGCTTTGCCGCCTAGAAATGATGCACACCCTACCATGCCAAGATGAGACTTCTGCCTTTCCAAATCAATGGATCATGCCCGTTGCATCCCTGATAACAATTTTTAACCCAAGCTGCTGCTGCTGGTTTGAAGCCCAGCCTGCAACACCCCAGAGCACTGGCCTGCTTGCTGTTGCTGTGAGAGACACGTTGGAACATTTCTGATAGAGATTTTACACAGAATTAATCGCATGTGCCACCTCTCCCTGTGGAGGGGCGTGGGGCCAGCCAGGATGACCCCTGATGACTGGTCCTGCCCGCTGGCCTCCCACTCTCCTCCACTGTGCCTCCTGTGCTGGGGTGAGGCTGGCAGCGAACCCCTTTGGATTTGGGCCCCTTGAGATTTGAAGTCCTCAAGATTTGAACTGAACTTCGCATTGTTTTTTTTTCAGTTGTTAATCAGTAGCTGTAGCTGAACAGTTATGATTAAGCAATTGCACTGTGAATGTCGCATGCTTGCCTCATCTTATGTTTTGAGGAAAAGAGAAGACAATCCCAAGACGAATTAATGGGTTGTCTGTACGAGAGCTGCCAGGAGTGAAGTCAGCAGGACTGGGCAGTAGCTGAGGAAAGGTAATTCCAGCAGTGCACGACCGTGACCACTGTTTCACTGGCCACCAAACCCCAACCCAGAGGGACGGAAGAACCACACCTGCACGCTAAAAGGACTTCTGTTGGAGAAGCAAGACATACAACTAGCAAATAGGGGTTTGACTACTAATTAGGAGAAAATTTATACAACTTACAGCCGACAAATGCTGATGCCTTTGTTTGTTAAAAGGTATAAATTGTGTAGAGGTTTGATGATGGCAGAGCCAGCCTTTCATGGGTTACCTCCCGATGCCCTGCTTTGAGCAAACTAGAATAAAAGACAGAAATGCAGAATCGTCAGGGCTGGAAGGGACTTTTCAGGATCATCCAGTCCAACACCCCTGCTAAGCCAGGGTCACCCAGAGCAGGCGACACAGGAACATATCTAGTTGGGTGTTGAATGGTTCCAGACGGGGACACTCCACAACCTCCCCGGGCAGCCTACCCCACTGCTCTGCCACCCTCAGCTTAAGGAAGGTCTCCGCTAAGGCAGGCGGCGGTGCAACCAGCCCTGCTCCGGTCCGTCCTCTGCCCGTGTTCCGCCCCCGAAACCCGCCCAGGCCGTGTGAGGGGGCGGGGGCGGGGCGTCCCTCAGACCCCGCCCCCAGGGTAAGGTAGGCCCCGCCCCCAG
>VZTF01003252.1:1084865-1096036 GCA_013397755.1 Cnemophilus loriae
GCTGGACCAGAGCCTGGAGAGCCTCCTGCACCGCCTGCGCGGGCTGTGCGACAACATGGAGCCCGAGACCTTCCTGGACCACGAGATGGTGTTCCTGCTGAAGGGGCAGCAGGCCAGCCCGTTCGTGCTGCGCGCTCGGCGCTCCATGGACAAGAGCGGGATGCCCTGGCACCTGCGCTATCTGGGACAGCCCGAAATAGGCGACAAGAACCGCCACGCGCTGGTGCGCAACTGCGTGGACATCGCCACGTCCGACAACCTGACGGACTTCCTGGTGGAGATGGGCTTCCGCATGGACCATGAGTTCGTGGCCAAAGGGCATGTGTTCCGCAAGGGCATCATGAAGATCGTGGTGTACAAGATCTTCCGCATCCTGATGCCAGGGAACACGGAGAGCATTGAGCCGCTCTCCCTCTCCTACTTGGTGGAGCTCAACGTGGTCGCGCCAGCAGGGCAGGACATTGTTTCTGATGACATGAGGAACTTTGCTGAGCAGCTGAAGCCTCTAGTACACCTGGAGAAAATTGACCCCAAAAGACTAATGTGATTGAAAATTTAGGCGATTAAGGCACTGGTTTTGTAAGTGTTTCAGAAAAGGATGTTTTTCTAAAAAGCTTTTTGAGGGCAAATCAAAACAGGGAGAGGGGAATAAAGTACTGTGTATCAGTTTTGTCAGTTGCAATTCCTGAGTGGTTTTTTCCTTCACTTGTGGATAGGTACAAAAGTGGACACTTTAAATTAGTACTGTTCAAAAAAACAGTAAATGTTAATATTGATAGTTTTCTTTCTCTTGCGGGGGAGATACCTTAAAAAGCCTATTGCCTAACACTCTAAAAATGCCAGACTTACTGGAATTCGTCCCTCTGCGTACCCACATCTCATTGCTGTCTTAAGTTTTTTTAGAGCACCTTTTGTGTATCCTACCTAGTCATCCAAAATGTTTCTTTTCAGTAACAGATGAAGTTAATACCTTTTAATGCAGGAGCTGCTGTTTCACACAAGCATAAACAGAAACTGCAGTATAAAAGGGCATGTAACTGTACACCTCTTCACCATAGCTTATGTGGCAGGAACATCTACTTGTTATGGAAACTGTTTGGTTACATCAGAAGAGTTAGAAGTGGAAGAAGATCTAGTAATTTTAACATATGCAGGTGATTTTCACATCTTTTAACAGTGTTCCATTATTTTCATTGGAATTGGTTAGGACAGCCTTGGTTAATAATAAATTACAAGGTACATTTTATGATTGGATTTCTCACAGCTGACAGCTATATTGAATATTGACATGTTAAGTGCTTTTTATTAAAAATTTATTCGCAATTTTTCATTAAAAATTTATTACAAAAAATCAGCAGCTGCTAGTTGAACTACTGATGATTTTGTTTAGCACCTCTCTTGATAGTAGGATGGTTAGTTACCCTAGTATTGCAGTGATAATTCAGTGTCATTTGAATTAAGTCTGAGAGTTTCCAAATACAGTTCAGTCAAAAAAAGGTCAGGAAAGATAAAGGAGCTCATTTAAATTTCTCAAGTTCTTTACAGAGGACAGCCCTTGTACCCACTGCTGAGGGTTACCAATCTCGGTCAGAAACGTTGCCATCCTTCAGCACCCCAAGTGCTTTATGAAACAACTAAATGCACGGGCCACTCCAGGAAAAGCTTCAAAATGTTTTAAGTATATAACTACATTTTCAACTGGATCAGCGCTAAGCTAACCTCCCACTGCTGCAGGCTCTCGTGTGGGGCGTGGGGAAGCCTCGAGCCCTTGGCTGGTACTTGAGCACCCTCAGGCTGAAGACAGAGCAGTGATTTCCAGCAGGGCAGCAGTGAGGCATCACCAGCGTGACTGCTCATTACCTGGACTATGAGTATTTTCTGGAGGGTACAAACACAGCTACAATTCTGTTCATACTTAGGCATGACTCGCCCTCACCAAGACAGCACACTGTCCTGGGCCTCCGAGCTAGAATTCCTTCAAATATAGGGCATAACTTCTGAGGAGCTGCATGTGCCAGGTTGCTCCACAGTTGAGTTGCAGTCCTGCCCCGGCAAGTGGGAATCCTCAGGGCTGTTGTCATATTTTGCCACTCTTAGCACTGGTTAAGAGTCACTTGCCACAGACTTGTACGAACTATGGCTTGTCTCTTGGCACACAGAAGTTTAAGTAGTCCTGTGGATGACAACAGGTCTGCCTATTGATTGATCCAAAATTAATAAATAATAAAAAAGCTGAGGTTTTTAAGGAGAATTAGTTTAAACCTTGAAAACTGCAGCAATCCACAGTACCAGGCTTCCTTATTCTTGGCCGTAGTCCATGCATAGAAGAGGGAGGTGTGCAGAGAGAAGAGCTCACTGCGTCAATGGCTGAGGACTCTTTCAGGTAGCTAATGTTCAAAGTGTGTCCCTTTCTTCTAAAAAAATGTATTTTTCTCCTCCTGTAAAACTTAGCTTATAAAAGGTGGAGACTGAAGATGATTAGTATTAGTAATACACACCAGTAAATTGTATGGCATAGCCCTAATTATCATTCATCATCCAGGGTCAAATTATATTGTAGTTACACAGAAATGCTCAATCTCTCCTTACTGGAAAGGATGGAGTTTTGAAATTATGCACGCAAGTCATGGGACCATGAATGTGAAATGTGACCATATTTTTTTTTTTTTTTTAGATTTTGGGGGATTTCTTTCTTTTTCTTTTTTTGCCAGGTAAAATAGCTGCATTCTCCAAGGTCAGAGGTTACCTCAGGACACTACATTTTGCAATATATTACAAGAGGCCTGATATAGCCGAGCTTAAGATAAGTTTTGTTTCTCTGCAAGTAATGCCTCCTGTTATTTCAAACTGTTCCTCCAGTCTTGCATATCTGTAAGGTTTCTACAGTTTTACTGATTGCTACATAAAGAAAAAGAAATCACTGTGTAACAAATAAAAGTAGGATTGCTATTAATCCATTAGACACCACCTATTTCTACTATTAAGAAAACTTGCTCATGGAAGCTCAACTCAGTTACTAAAAATTATTCTTACTTTGGAAAAGCCACAAGTTTACCCTTTGGCACATCTCAGTCCTGGATCGCTATTCTTCCCATGGGAGTTCCCAGAATCTTATTAATTCTGTACAAATGAAGAGCTAATGTACTCTGGAAGTGCTCTATATTATGACTACACTGTACCAGGAGCAACTTTTAACACCCCTCTGATTGCTCACAAAAAATGAACTTCTCAATGTAAAAACTAAAGTGGGTTTCACATTTTCATCTCAGTAACCTCAGTAACACAAGTAAACTGCTTTCCTGTTAAATGTTTTCCATGCACTAGAATATTGTATATAACTTTATTCATGATTTAAAAGTTGGTTAAAAGGTAAAATATTTTAAGTTTCTCCAAACACTGGAAATTTAAAAATAACAAGAAGCCAAGATTTTTCTTCATAATTTTTAATACTTTTAAATACTGGTTGTAAATTTGTGATTGTAACATGTAAGAGCCAACTTCTTTTAATTTTTAAAAATTTATCATTAGGATCATAAAGCTATTATAGAACAGTTACAACTCTACACACTCAAGGTACTCAAAAATATGATTCATGTTTTAAGTCTGTAAATGAACAGTGGTAATTCAAATACAGCGTTATCTGTACAACTTGACAAAAATACAGGTGGACAATCTGATTAGAGAGAATCTGCACAACTTCAGATAAGCCAGCTCAGCCCAATTAAGTAAAAGGTAAGGTTTTTTCAAAGTGCATCACATTTTTTCACAGATAAATTTGTCAAAGATTTTCAGGTTCTCAGACAGAATAACAACAACCATCTCATCTTCATTCCCAGTACAAGTTCTATCAAGTTATGTCCTTCAGATCTAGTTTGGCAACATCCAAATTCTCCAAACAGATGCAGATATCCAGAGAACAATATCTGATGAAGAATATTGCCGCATTTTCAGCCTTTTGAACTTTTCAGCTTATAAAACTACCATTCTAGAGTCAGAAGCTGCTTCTGCAAAGACCACCCCAGCTGCATTAATGCTCTTGATCTGTTAACCGGAAATGAAATCAGAGCGCACAGACCTGGCAGTGACTGACAAGAGGGATGGGCTCAAGAGACAAGGTAAATTGTACAAAACCATAAAAGCAACATCCCTTCCAGAAGAAAGGATCTAATGGCTACTCACACAAGGACAATCTGAGAGGCCTACTGCCTTTTGAAATTATTTTTTCAGAGGTCCATTAATAATGATTTCTCAGTCATGTAACTCCTTCCATAGTCTTTAAAAAGCCTCTTACAAATCTGATTGGGCAGGGCTAGCTACAGTGAAGTACCAGTGCCTTTATCTAAAAGTAAAACATATTCTTTACAAATAGTATCTGTAGTGTCATTTTATTTACAGAATAAATCGCAAAAGTACATCACATTTAGTGCAAATGCAACTAATGATATAAGTTTATATACTGCTTTGTAAACTTTCCATACCTTTGTAAAATAAAGCTATCCTATTAAATTAATAAACTTGCCCGTGTTCCAACAATTACCAGAAACGGCAAATAAGGAGTTAAACTTTATATTTTGGACTTTTTTTTTTAAGTTCCCATCAGTGGCTATGGTGGAATGTACCACTGCTTGGTTGATTGTAAAAAGATGAAGTACATTTGAGGTATAAGATTTTGTTTTTTAACATTGGTATATAAAATGCTCACTGGTGATATAGTAAACGTACAAATTTTCATCTTATTTGCCTTACTAACATTACCTTATAGGCACTTTTCTACATATTCAAATGAACAGAATAACTCTGTAATAAGGCATATTCCATGCACACCATTAGAGAAAGGCAAATAAAAAGGGAAGAGTTACGGAGCATGAAGTCTGCATGCCTGTTATAATCATGTATTAGGTACGGTTTCATCTCTACAGAGAAGATGAACAGAGAAGTTTTTCAACACTGTGCAGATCACATTGAACCATTTACCATATCTTCACTAAGTTACTGTATTATATCTCTTTTCAGGCACCTAGCACACTATAATCAAATATATTTGACTTTCAGCTTTTTTTTTGAAGAAAATATATCTCAAACTTTTTCCTCAAGATACACAGTTTAGTGAAACACCGAGCAGTCTCTGAAGAGTTTCCAACTACAGGACATGGATAAAAGACCTCACAGTCAGTACTAGTCCAACACAGTCCTCTCCTAACAAGTATCTCCAGAATCAAAGGCAGGCAAACATCTGACATTTAAATTTTCACAGCAGCTAAAGGGAACTTTCCAGTAAGAACTACACATTCTTACAGCTCTGATGGATTTTTGATCAAGAGGCAAATAATTTTCTACATGAACCTCATAGCACAGCTTTATTGAGATGAGGAAAACACATGCAGGATTCTGAAAATAATGTACTCATCCTCAATCTAGACTGGGAATGTTCTTTTATGTAATCCAAATTACTTCAATAAATATTATAGTGTACCTTCTCACAGCTTTGGGAAAGCCCTGGCTATCATGCAAGAAAGCAGTCCACATATAGCAGAGACAGATGTCTCCTAGGCAGTCTCTTGCCCTCTCATACAGAATCTTTCTAGATATTTCTGGATCATGTTTAATAACAAAAATTCTGCAGCACATATTACATAACTAAAAATTACAATAGAAATATAAAGATATCTGGAAAAAATAAAGCTTTTCACACACTTACTCCTTCAGAACTAAAGATCGTCATAAGAGTAAGACAATAGAAAAGGCAAAGTCATAAGGATATTGACAGCCCTCAGTTATTAACTGGCATTTTATGTAACAAGATGATTCATATAGAAACCAGCAGCAATGAACTGTGATTATACAAAGCAAAACAAAACCTACCAACAAGTTACCTAGGTTTTACTGAAGCCACTCCTCTGACATCCCCAAAATACCACACAGATTTCTGTGCATATAAAGCACATACAGTATGCTATATGTGCATTTGTCTATTGTGCTTTTTACACATGCACAAAAACTGCGCAATTATCTTAGGAAGGTTGACAATTAAATTCTACAACTTGTTTAAAATTAACACAGTAGCCCATGTTGGTGATTCAAAGTTGTATGCGCTCTTCTTCTAAAGCAAGCAAATAAAAATAGAGCCATATACATGTTATCAATACATGTATTTATAATTACACACTGATTCAGCAAGAAAGTTAGCAGGAGAGAGCTATTGTTATATATTCAGCCCCATGGTGTTGCAACACTTCTTCACTTCAGTATACAAAGCCTAGAACTTGGGCCATAAAAAGACTGTAGATCCTTCGTTCCAGCATGGAGCGCTCTATGTATGGTCACTTCTCCAATGTGGAATGCTCACCCAGTCTTGTTCTGATTGCTGCAGGTAAGCAAAGACAAAAATACAGCACTGAAAAGTTTGTATACTACTAGTAGAACGAACTTGTTAAACACCTTAAGTATCATCAGGACTGCTATGATATTGTGTTAACTGTTGGCTTGTGATGCTGCATTTTTAATGCTTTACCTACACTAGTTCTCTAATAATTTACATTTAAAATTGCGAATCATTACAGGGATACCTGTCACAGAAGAATGAAACAGCTAAGACTTTTGGAATCTGACACAGTAAATAGAACGCAAAAATAGAGGTAGCCTATGTCATACAGAAAAACTGATAGACTCATTTTCAGATGTGACTGAATGATGCTGTAAACGCTAGCACAACTAAACAGAATTCTGTGGTTTGACATGACAGTTATAGAAAATGAAATATATAGCAGGAGTCTAACAAAAATTAGGCTAAGCCTTATTTAACATTAAGGGGCTTAGACAGCCTCAAAGTGATCAAGAAATCCTCTTCTAATGTCGTATCATCATCTAACTGTTCAAACTTTAGATTAGCCCATAACCTATACCATTAAAAATATATCCACTGACTTCAGAAAGCCTCTGGAAATCCCTTTTCTTTCTTAGGTTCATCAGAAAGGCTAAAAACTTAAGCCACAGTCTTCTAAATACTGTAGTGATTCATGTTGGTCTGTCAGTGAAGTTCCATTAATAAAAATCCTAGGTCAAAACTATTCCATCAATATAAAAGAAAACTGAAACGTAATAATAGTCTATGAAATATGCAATTGTAAGTAGAATTTAGGTTTTAAAAACCTCATAGGGCTCTAGAGTAACTTCAGTATATATTTTTTCAGAACAAGTGCAAAATGCCTGTGGATAGTTGAAAAAAACCAGTACTTCATCCTGTTTCACTTCTATGTAAATTGGACATGTATGCCAAAACTCGCAAGATGAACCAATAAAAGTCTGTGAAAATTAATGTTTGCTAACTGGTGCGGCCTGTACACACAAATTACATGACTGTTTTAAAAAAGTATATTGCGAACTAAAAACAAGCACATGCTAATCATGTAAAGACATTTCTAGACTGCATACTTCCATTTGGTCTTAAATTTAAAATGGTGAATCAAGAATTTAAAAAGTATGTATACCTGCTAGTACTAGAATAAAATAGGCTTTCCTGCTGTTTTCTCTTGCACATATGATGTAAAACGCTTTAAGAATTTTGGATATTCTCGTTTTGCCACTGCCCGTAACACTGATGCTGGTGCCCATCCTCCTGGGTTCACTAGAAATAAACAGGAAAAAGGACATTGAAATAAAGCAACTCCACCAAATGCTGAAAAAGCAAATTTTAGTTCATTACTCCTGCAACTCTTCCTGAAGTAACAGGGAAGAATAACAATCAGCAGATTTTTTTTTATGCCTCAAGGCTTGTGTTGTAGCACATTCTATCTGTAATACTCAAGCTCAGTCCAGATCTATGATGCCATTACTTAGAAAACATTAAACACGTTTATGGTGAGTCTTGGGAAAATGGCCAAATAGAAGAGGATATTCTCTATGGGCTTCCAAGAAACAAAAGAGACAGAGACTTGAGTGACTTCCTATTTCAAAGAAAGCAGAGTCAGTCTTAACTTTTCAATAATTACTGCATTTGCCTGCAGAACTGCTACACAGGCAACACCCTGCAAATGATTATAAAGCATTTAAACAAAATTTGAACTGATTCTTAATTACATTTCAATTCACAGGGAAAGTATGTTGCTGAAAAAGCTATCACTTCCCATATAGTGATAGTTCAGAATTTAGCAGTGAAAATGTACTTTTTAAGTAATTTGGAAACTTAAAAAAAAGCAAAAAGCAGAGTGAGCTACTCTTGAAGTGTTTTGTAGCTCTAGGAGAACATCTCCAATACTAAAATACATTGCTAAATACTGAGTACAGCAACAATACAATTTGGCTTTGCAAATTTTTCTGTCAATACCAAGGATTCTATCAGCTAAAAAAAAATAATTAAGAAATGTAGACTAGATTATACAGCTTGCAAGCATCTTCATACAAAACAAATTTACTCCTTTTTGGCACCAGGGGATAAGAACTGTATCTTTGCTATCAGCAGCTTTTCAGCCTAATGAGATGAATTGGGAGACAAAAAAATTTACAGTACATGAAAAAACCCAACATACCATCACTGAAACAAAAAGCTATGCCAACTCATTCCAGTTGCAGACATTTCTGCCCATGTTCCTCCACCCCAAGGATGCGTACTTAGGACTACACAGCTCTTCCATTTATTCCTCCCAGAGTACCACATAATGAATGATCCCATTCACCAGTTCATGTAGCATATTAATTTGAGACCTTTTGAACACGCTGAACACAGATGTGATGCTATATATAGATTTAACAGAAAAGGGCATCAAGCCTTTTTTCTTGTACCAGTATTCAACTCCCCAAAATTAACATCTATCATGAATGTCATACTGAAAAAATTTATACTTACCATTAGCTACATATGTAATCTTGCACAGAATGTTGTCCCTGCTTATTTCCTTGTTCCCCTCTGGTGGGCTTACTAACGTCTGACAAATCATAGCAATATTTATTTTGGCACGGACACAGCGATTGTTCAGCTGCCAAAAATATGAAACATTGTAAGCCTCAAACTAAATTGGTTTCAGCATACTTGAGCACGAACATTTTTTCATCATGAAGTCTAAGACACTCGAAGTTTTGTTTCCCAGAGTCTGCATTCTAGCACTTATATGGATGCAACATGAAAGTGAGTAAAATGAAAGATACATGGTGGATAGGGAAAGGATTCAAATAAAATGTCTGAATCTAAAGTTTCTGCTTGCTTAACACATTATAAGTGAATTACTTCAATTGTTGTAACAAATCAGTAAAGAAACACTTCAGGAATAATATATCAGCATTTACAAATATAAGTTAACTTTTCCCTTGAAAGTAGGCTATAGAGTACCAATACAAGGAAAAAAATCATTGCTATTATCTGATAGAACCAAAGCAAAATTGTTTAAAATGGAGACTTAACTCTATCTATAATTATACAAACCTACTCTTATATTTGACAATACTGAAGAGATAATGATTTGATTCCATATAAAATAACCCCAATTCTTTAAAATGTTTTCACATCTCTAGAAATTTTGCTTCCATTTTGCTGAAACACCTTAGATCTGCCAACTGAGAGATAAGGCAAGAAAGCTTTTGGTACAGAACGCCTTCTTCAGGTCATTGCATCACTTGGTTTAAATCAATTGTATTTTTGTAAAAACCCTCCATCTCCCTCATACTAGCACTGCAAATGCATTACCACAGAACAGAAAAACTACCTTAAAAGCAGAACTTCATAGAATCAAAATAATACTTACAGGAGCACTGTCATGTTCTACAGAAAAATTGCACACAATCCATGTTTCTGGATCATTTTCACTGAATGCTGGTATCTTTCTGATGGCAGACAAATACAGCACATCCCTTTGAGAGGCTGGCCACACTCTCTGCAGAGAAACACCTGAACATAAGCTTTTCCAAGTTTGCAAATTAAGTACTTACTATCCTTAGTTAAAATTAAAAACCAAGCAAGGCAAACCAGGTCAGTTATATTATTCAATTAAAGTATCTTCAGGTTAGTAATTTCATTTTCAAAACTGAAAGAGAACATAGCTGTTGTAAAAAGGCAACAGAAATCTCAGGTTGGCTCTACCTCATAGCAAAAAAATTAAGGCAAAACTTTAAGGCCTTTGAAATACAGAGCACCAAACTGCAACAGATTTTTCAGTTAAAAAAATAGGAAGAGGCAGTTCCCCTCCTGTTCCCTCAGCCTCAGTTTTGCATTTTAGTGAATATTTGTAAACTACTAACTGAACTAATGGTTAGGTGTATAAGGATCCATCTACAGTTAGTTATGTCTCCAGAGAGAAAGAGAGAGAAGGGATGTATTTAAAACAATTATTACTTCAAAAAGCTACTACTTCAGTCAGACAGATATAGCAAACTGACATTATGACATTTCTCTTATGTCAGTCAGATATAACTGACTGACATAAGAGAAAGTTTCAGAAGTGTACTGTCTGACAAAATAAGAAAATATACAGAGGTTATTTTCCTAACACTCAATAGGAGAAAAAGGTAAACTAAGACTGCAAGACTAAGGATGAATCTGTATATTTAATTCCTATAAATATTTTAAATCTTTACATTTCAGTTGTTGGGTTATAATTCAAATGAATCTTTTTATAAATTGACATCAGAACCATTTTGGGGGAAAAAGCAATTAAGGTACAAGAACAAATGTCGTACTAACAATTTAAAACACTTGTATTACGAGGTGGTATGTCAACTAACTGTGGTGAACAGTAACCTGCATTTTTGAAAAAAACCATCTGATACAGTGGTGTAGGTTTCTTCCTTGTAGTCAGTGGTGATTTATTGCTTCTGTTTGCTTTGAATGACTCTGGCCTTGCTGGCAGTGATATAATCATGAGATTAAAAGCAGACCTCACTTGCTACTCCAAGTTCTATCAGACACATGCACAACCAATTATGCTCTCAAGAAAAGTTTGAAAAATTGATGGAAGTTGCAGTTTAATAGAGAATTTGTTCTGGAATATTGTCCAAACAGTATTTTAAGTTGTTAAGCCAGTGAAGTATTCAGAATAATATTGGAACACACGTGCCTCACACTGTTTCAGTAAGGTATGCAAATGAAGTGTTATTACCTTATGTGTCTGGTAAATGATGATTGCGTTATCAGCTAAATTTTCCACAACATGGAAATTCTCAATTGTTGCTAAAAGAAGGAGGGA
>VZTF01003252.1:1096066-1195658 GCA_013397755.1 Cnemophilus loriae
GAGGTGGGGGGGGGGCGGGAAGAAAAAAAAAATCCATCAGAGAAGAGTTACAGATAATAGGACAATGCTAGAAATATTATTCTTGCTGATAAACCTGCAAAGCTGAAGAACCAATTCCTTACTTTCCCAGTCATTACGAACATCAACATTCCAGAAGTAGTGACAAACTTCATGCCCTGTTACCCCTTTAACAGCATGGGTTGCTTTCAAGGGATCTAGAACTATTCCATTCTCTTCCACTTCTCGTCTGTATACCTACAGCCAAACACAAAGAAAGAAATGTAGAACAGAAACTGTCAAAACTGTTCATGTTTTAATTGTTAAAATTTAATCAGTTTAAAAAAACACACACCAACAAACCACTTACCTAGAAGACTGTCACGTGAATAATTTGCCATGAAGTTGTTCTCTGGTAACTACCATTGAAGACATTCTTATGTGGCAATTCACGTTAAAATACCAGTACTTTAAGGTTTCTACTCCAAAAATGATTAAGCTAGCTTATCTATCACTATCCACATGGATTCATAAGCACAGTGGAGCAGCCAACATAGTAGCTTGCTACTCTTGTTATTTTTGTACATAGAATTTATACATTACTTTGATACCAAGCTTTAAGTAGGAGGGAATGAGAAAGGAATCTGCAAAGATGAAGCTACTGCAAGAGTTACACAGGATTTTGTATGAATAAATATATTAGAAACCACAAGTCTCATGGACTCCAGTCCCAACCGAAACAATTCTATTCCCAGAGAGAAGTTTCAACAGCACAACTTGCTGATTGATAATATTTCCAGAAAATCATAGAATGATTTAGGTTGGAAAAGATCCTTATGATCACAGAGTCCAGTGGTAAAGATAACACTGCCATATGTACACTGGAAGTATCTGTCTTCACAGTCTATCATCTTATACGAATTAACCAAACCCGAAACATTTACCTTCATTTCTCCTTCTTCTACCACTAGCTGCCAATTAGCATCTCCTCCTACATCTTGCAAGGAATATGTCATGTGGTTTTGTACCATCTCTTCCACCTGTAAAGGAAAAAATAATAGGCGTTTTTAACTCATTCCTTCCATCTTTTTGAGGAGATTGTACAGCATTGGAAGTCACAAGTTAACACTTCAATTCCTGTGCAGGAGCTGAATTTGAATGAGAGAGCTCTCTGTTAAGTTAGAAAAAAACAAGTAATGCTGGCCTTCAGAAAAAAAAGCCAAAATCTTGATTCAACTTCCAACTTCGTTCTTTGTGGCTACTTCCTATCCTCCTTTTTGCCTTTAAACTGTCAAATCTCATGACTTCTACCTAAAACAGTTCTTTATTTTAGCAGATAGAAACTGCAGGTATCTCTAAGTGGAATTTCAATGCACTGTAAGATATTCACTGAAGAGCATTTAAAAAGCTGAACAAAGGCAGGTGGTTAGGGAGGAAGACTGACAAGCTCTAAAAAAGCAAATGCATATCAAAACTCATATTGGAAGAGCAGTAAAGAAAACAGTCACAAGCAAAGCATGCCTGCACTGTTTCAGTGGCATCTTTGCACAGCTGACAGCTAGGAAAAAACCAGAAATGCCTACACTCAAAGGATTATGATGGTACAGAGATTCTGTAATTATAAAATGCTCATTTAAAACTTATTTAGCTAGCAGCTGCGCCTATTTTTTAAGGCCAAATATTTGCTACATTTTTATCAAGCTATGTGAATACCTAATTTTTTATGCCATATAATATGCATGAAAACGGGACTGGGACAGGAAGTGGATGTTTATTTTAGATCTAATATATTATTCTGTTTCATTGGTTCCCCACCCTTTTCCAAATGCCCCAAATAAAAACAGAAGTAAAATCATAGGGTATTGCTGTGCAATGCTTCAAGTATTGGACAGACTTTAATAATTTTTTTCCACTCAAAAGATGACTACTAAAACCTGTCACAGCAAGCAAGTCCACATGATTCACGTAATTTTCCGGTATTACCGGAAATACCATTTTTTTCCCAGAAGCAAAAGCACTACAAACAAAATTGGTTAATTGACCAACACAAAGATTAACTGAAGACGTGCACAATCACAAGAGTAACAGTCTGAACCCTAGGGTGCTTTTGCGTAACTTACAAAAATATGAAGCCTAGTGTGCAGTAAAATATGTAAAACATATTTGAGCAAGTATGAAAACAAGTTGAAAGCAAAATTAATACTAATTAATCTTTTTTTATATGATACAGAATTGAAAGATGTTATTTACTTTCAATTTAAGGCAGTAATTCTGTTTGTACTATGTACTCAATAGGCAATACACTTAAGACCAGAAAGAACAAAGGTAATTGAATCAAATAAAACTTTTGAGGCACAAAATGAAAAAACAAAATCCACTGGATGGAAATCTAGTTTGTCTTAGTTAAACTAAGTACAGACTTCTCCAGACAAGGAAAAATTATCAATCCAGGTTTTGGGTGTTTTGATCTTGAGTTTCAGTGAACAAAAAGCACCACCAAGATTTATGTTTCAGCTTCTAGATAAACCAACTTTTACTGCCATTTACTAGAAGGTTTCCTACAAAAGTTTCTTCCTCTTTTTCCAGTGAAACAACAGTACAATACAAACCAGGTAAGAATGTGGGCTATTTAAATATTCAATTTATTAGCTCTAGGTCACACTTCTTTAAGAAAGGAATCTTTGCCATGCTCTCAACACTTACTTGCCATACCTTCATGCCCTTACGTATTTTCTATCCGTCCTCTTAATTTATTAAGGACAAAGCTATGCCTTATACATTTGCTTTCGCCTTTTGATACTTTTGGCTTTATGTGCTAAATGCAAATGGATGAGGGAAATATCAAGGAAAGAAGAGAAGGAGGCATCCACAGGAATGCAATCTAAACCGACTCCTGCTTCACCTGGAAATGGAGTATTTACATAACCTGCTTGTGCACACTGTCTGTCTGAACTGTATTTAGTCCATGCACTGGTCACCATCTGTCAACCTGCACCTGTTTCAGAGGCACAGTCAAGATCCACAGATTCTCTCCACCTGAGAGGCTCACCATTACCTCTGGGTTCCTATTTGGCAACAAGAACTTGCAGCCTGTGTGCCATATAGCCTTGACCTGAACTTTCAGTGGCAAGTTCTTCCCTTTAAAGTGCTTCAGAACAACTCATCCTATTATAAAGCTGATAGATCTTTAAAAGAAGGTGATCTCGACTCCCACTCAACTGGCAGAGACAAATCAATGCCTTTCTAGAGGCACACTGAAGAACCAGCTCCCATCAGAATACATCTTTATACTTCTTAGTCATAAAAACAGGGTTGCAAGTTGCTACTTGACCTTTTACTGATATCAAAATTCCCTTCATTCAAATGCAGTCTAGGAAAAAAGTCACATTTATTAAGAATCAAGATATTAGCTTGCCTTCCTAAAGCTAAATTGTCAGCCTGCGGACAGAGGCCAATTTTTTATAATTTTTTTTAATAAAATCCGGAGCAGGTAGAATGAAAAGGTCTGTTTTTTTCATCATGCTCTCTGTTGTCTTGTTCAGTAGAACTGAAACTCCAGAGGAGGTGGAGTGACTTGGTGGTCTGGCAAAAATTTGTTTTAGGGAAAATATTTGGAGGGTGGGCCTGCATGTGAGGATACTCATACTTTCTGTAGTGAGTCCATTAACTTGACACGGGATTAGGAAGCACTCCGTAGTAACTTTCATGTAGTATAATCCATGCAGCAGGTGAAAAGAGCAACTTTACTCCAGTCCATTTATCCTGATCCTGATACTTAACCACAATTTGCATTATTGTGATAAGGACCTGGTCCACCTCAGGTTTGTTTTCAAGTGATTAGTTCTGCAGTCACAGTGGTGCTCTACAACTCAGGCTTATCATATGAATGCAGAAATGTTATCACGGGCATGAAAGAGGTGAAAATGAGGACACCTGCATATCTTGGCAAATATGAGTTTCCCTTATGCTGAACGATCTCTGCACCCATAATTTGATAGAACACTAGTTCCTGTCTTGGCAATCAAACTTGCTTTCTATTACTTATTATCCCCTTACTTTATTATCCCCTCACTTTATTACCTCTCCTCCCAAAGAAAAAACAACTTAGAAAAGTAACTCAGCTACTGGAGTACCGGTAGAAGAGCCTATCACTGTTGTGCAATAGGACTTGCATACTTTTTCCCTTGCAATAAGTTCAGATTTCAGAAATAAAATGACTGCAAAAGGTCTTAGAATTTTAGTCCACTAGGCAAGTCCTTAAGTGTTGGTCCTGCTCATGAAGCTGGTAGTAAGGTCTGCAGGTAATAAAATTCCAGGCTCTGTTTAAAAAAAAAAAAATCCATTCCTATTTGAAAAAAAAAGATTACTTGGAGCTTTTCCTAATACTTTAAAAAACCTCCAAAACAGCACATCCCAGAAGGAAGCCCCATACTCACAATCACATATGGACCACAGCAGAAGGAACGTAATAGCATGAGTAACATATCTGAACTACTATTTCGCAGACTAAAAAGCAAGCATGTGAACACACTTATCTAATTCTACTCTAAACTATTTTCTTCCTAGGAAGCACCTAAAGTAATTTTGTACATTACTGGAATATGTCATTATGGCGACATTGACATATTCAGGATGTCAGACTTATTTTCTGAAGGACAAGTGAATATATATAAACTCTTCAATATGATTTGTCATACCCACAGTCTTGCTGGTCAACATGTTTAATGGCCTTTTGCTAACCAAAGAGGTAAAAAATGGTAATAGTGAACCCTAAGATTCAGTATATTAATATCATTACAAACAAACACTTCAGACAAAAATCAAACCCTTGACTTAAAAGCAAGAAAAGCTATTCTATCAAGACCATCTCCAGCCTCTGTAAAACGTGTTATTCTGCTTTCATTACAACTAGAAGTACAAAATTTTCAAACTATAGGCATTTTTATTAAAGCTACTGAAGTAAATCAAATAGTTTCACAAGATTTGGGCCTCTGCACAAGTGGTATGCATGCAAGCTGGAGGTAAAGAAAGACAACCATTTAGTACAGGAATAGAGAACTCCTTTGTTTGTCTCAATGTACCAGTTTAAAGCAAGCAGTGATTGACATAGCAAAAAAAAAACCCCAGGTTCTAGAGAAGAGGATGAAATACAGCAAAGATATGCAACCCCCACTTGACACATCAGTACAGTACCTGGGCGCTGAATCTGTGAACATCATCAGAGGCACTGACTAGATCAATGGAAGACATGGAGGAAGAGCGACTACAGGGCTACCAGAGACAGACAAAGAAAAAACCAAGTAATCAGAACAAAGGCACAACAGAGCGTTCAGTACCAACTTGCAAGCACAAGATAATGAAGAAAAGGAAAACAAAAGCACCATAAGCAGCAAGCACAGCAGAGAATGCTGATTTCATGCACTTATTATACATTATGCTCCCAGTGTAGCCCTGACAGGAGCATAGTGTTTCCAGTAACACTATAAAACAAGTCAACCGATTCTGATGCAACCAACTCGATTTTTGATTTTTTTTTTTTTAAATAAAATCAGTTCCATGAATTTAGGCGAAGGTATCTTGAAAACACTGGGGTTAGCCAATTGGGATTTTTCCTTTTTTTTTCTGCCTCACAAGCCTGATGCAAGTAGAGAGTATTCTAAACAGGTTCTCAAAACAGTAGTTTTGAGCCAAGACAAAAAGCAGTCCTGTTCCAGCTACTTTTTTCGAAAATGAGTAGGACACTGGAAGTTACTAGAAACACCTAAAAATCTCACCTATTCATACAAAATATTACACAGAAACAGCACAGACCAACCCATTATTCTGAGAAGATCAGGATAAATATCTTACCGTTTGCACAAATCGATGAGTCCCCACAGCAGAATATGCATCTCCAGAAGGTAAGGATGTTGGCCAGTGTAATCTACCCTTTTCACTTTGGGACTGCAACAACACAGGTTTAATTATTATTAGTCAGCTGCTACGGGGTGGACTGTGAAACAAAGTGAGTCATGCTCAATCTACATAGTGACTACAACAACTACTGCTGTCCATGACAGGCATGAAGCTGTCATCCCACTGGAATTCTCAGTGAGTGGGCCTGAAGACTGAATTCATCTAAACTTTGAGGTGTATTTCTAAGTTAAGGAAAACACACTGGCAGCACTAAAGATCCGTGCAGCACTATCACAGTCACTTAAAACCTTTACTCTTTGCTAAGAGATCCCAGCATAGGCTAAACTCTGTTGAGTACTACAGGTCCACTAGAAAGTCTTTGAATTCTCAAGTCATTGTTATTTACTATATTCCTAAGCATAATCTCTTTTAAGACAAAGGATGCACCACTTTGTTATTCCCTCTCATTTTATATCCTGCTATAGTTTCTCATACTCTATATATTTTCTAGAATGCATCTTATCCCTTTTTGATCCTTGTCACTGAAGTGTATTCAAGAAATGAGTTAGTGAAGTAGCCAGAGAATGCAGAATTTTTAAATAAAAACAAACACCAACAGAACTATGTCTTTCCTATTCCATGTACCACTAAAGTAAAAAGAAACTTTGGACCAATAATTAGATTTTGAGAGACAGTCGCAGTATTTGATACTTTTATTTTAACAGGGCAGCAGTCACAAACAGATAATTTTCATACAGGACACTTATTTAGGAATTAGAAACTAGAGACATTCAATAAACTTAGCACTTACACTATTCTTTTCTAGACAAGCTATGAAGTTACCTTCTCAAAATTAGCATTAAGCAACAATATTTTATTGTAAAAATAATAAGGGAAATTCCCTGATCAGTGTCAGAATAAAATAACTAGAGCTTCAGGAGATACACCTCAGGACAAACAGCAAGTCACAGAAGTCTCTCAGGAAGTTCTCATCATTAACACATTTTTCAAGTATAAGTACCTGTTCTTCCATTTTGTCCTGTCTATCGAGAGCAGCTTCAACAGCATCAAAGAATTCTTCTTCATTAATCAGACTATTAGGACCCTCCTAGAGCATAAGAAAAAAATCTAGTTAAAAATTCTGGAGACATAAAAGTTCCACTTCAATTTAACATTAGAAATACATATTTATATTTTATATGTAACTGATGCAAGCAAATTTCTTCTACAGATCTCAAATATTTTCACCAATATTCTTAGATTACAAGTTCTCTGAACATCTTTTCTTGCTAAAGGAAGTGTCTCCCTCTAACAACAATTTAATGATAGTTGCATAAAGAAGAAAAAACCCCCGGAAACTGAGTAATAACGTCAGTATGCTTTGACACCAAATTTAGGGTTTAATTAATAAATATCTTTCCTTGAAAATGTTTCCAGTGTCAGTAAAGTACATATTAACATAACTGTGTAGTTAGACTCCTTCCAAGTATTTCAGAGCCTTAAGGCACTTATATTCAGGTATGTGTTCAAAAATACAACCAGTGAAGACAAAATTTTGGGGATCTCTATTGAAAATTCTCAGAAACAACAGTTTAACACTAAACAGCAGGTAGAGTTAAGTCAAAGATTATAAACCCTAGCCTACTAATTAAAATGGTAATTTAATAACATTAGGTTTACTGCTTTTACTGTATTGTAAAACAACCTAGTCCTGCAAATTAAAAAAAATCCCAAAACTGTGTATCAGCAGTGACACCTGGAAGAAGCAGCTGGATTCATAACCAAGTAGACAAAATCCAACTTCCTATTTATTTTATTCTTTTACGTTGCATGTCTCAGTGACAATAGTTAATCTAAGATCAAGTATCTTAAATATCTGTACAGTACTATTTCTCAGGCTGTGACTTGAAAGTAGAAATGTGTTTGGTTAATGTACACGACAGGGTCAAGCTCACTTTATTACAGGTGCATTAGCTTCCACTAGTTTGGATGCCTCATCTATGGAAGTGTTCAAGGTCAGGCTGGATGGGGCATTGAGCAACCTGGTCTAGTGGGAGGAGTCCCTGCCCATGGCAGGGAGATTGGACTAGATGATCTTTAATGTCTCTTTCAACCTAAACCATACTACGACTACTCTTCAAAAGTTGGTTTATGCATCTTAGGATAGAACTAAATACCTCACTGAAGAGAATGCTGATGAAATGCAATTTAACAGAAGAAAGGAACCAAAATATTGTGTTGTCAAATTTAGATTTTAAAGAGGCAGTGACAAACTAAAAATCAATTCAAGTTAAACTTCATCTTCTAGGACTGCCTCTGCTGTCAGAGTTTTCATATTTTTGCTTTACTTATCTCTACAGCTGAACAAATAAAAAGGAAAAGTACAAAGCAATTACATATAAGCAGTATCAAATGTATGAAAAAATAACAAAAAATCAACAAAAATATCTGTAAGAAAGATACTTCAGACAAAAGCAAAACATTGAAGGTAAAGACATACTTCCACTCTCAAGAAATTAAGGACTGAGATTCTTCAAACAGTTTCAGTTTCTAAGGTGAAAAAATAAGAGTGGCATGAACACACTTGTAAATCACACTTGCACTGGCTTGTGAAATTTCACTTTCCCCCTTTGAGAAACCCAATCTTAAAAGTGTATTGGGTTGGTGTAGCAAGGTTTTGGCAGCTGGAGTGGCTGCAGGGGTGGCTTCTGTGAGAAGCTGATAGAAGCTTCCCCCATGTCCAACTGAGACAGTGCCAGCTGGCTCTAGGATGGACCTGCTGTTGTCATTGACCAAGGCTGTGACCATCAGCGACTACAGCAGCATCTTTGGGATAATGTATTTAACAAGGGAGAAAAAAACCCCATGCAAATGCAGCTGGAAAAGAGCGGAGTGAGAGTACATGAGAGAAACAGCTCACTAGGTACTAGGTCAGTGAAAGAGGGGCAGGAGGTGCTCCACATGCTGTGAGCTGAGATTTCCCTGCAGCCCCTGGTGGAGACCATGGTGAAGCAGCTGTGCCCATGCAGCCCATGGAGGGTCCATGGAGGAGCAGAGATCTACCAGCAACCCGCTGAGGAGCCCATGCTGGAGCAGGTGGATGCCCAAAGAATGACATGATCCTGTGAGAAGCCCACATTGGAGCAGGTTTCTGGCAGGACCTGTGGCCCTGTGGAGCACGTTTACTGGCAGGACTGTGATCCCATGCTGGAACAGCCCGTTCCTGAAGGACTGCATCCTGTGGGAAGGACTCATGTTGGAGGAGTTCATGGAGAACTGTTTCCTGTGGGAGGAATCTCACACTGGAGAAGGGTAGGAGTGTAAGGAGTGCTCCCTGTGAGGAGGAAAGAGTGGCAGAGAATGCGAGGTGGACAGACCACAACCCCTATTCCCTTTCTCTCTGCACAGCTGAGGTGTAGAAGGCAGAAAATTTGGAAGGAAAGTTAAACCCAGGAAGAAGAGAGGGGTAGGGGAAAGGTGGTTTTGAGATTTGATTAGAAATTAAGCTATATTTCCCCAAGTTCAGTCTGTTTTGGCTTTGTCAGCAATTGGTGAGTGACCTTTCCCTGTCCTTACCTCAACCCAGAAGACTTTCATTATATTCTCTCTCCCCTGTCCACCTGAGGGGAGTAGTAGAGAGACTTAGTGGTCACCTGCTATCCAGCCAGGGTCAACTCACCAGAAAAAGTCATAGTGTTTTAAAAAATTTCAAAAGCAGAATTCATACCTCATAGTCTGGCCCTCCAAAGTGGGACTTTTTCTTCAGTTCTGTCACAGCATTTTTGTATGCTTCTTCAAATCTTCTCTTTTTCTCTGTCTCCTGTAAAATTACATGACCATTTGATGCAGTGAGAATGAATTGTCAACATGCCAATAAACCGAATGACCAAGGTAATATTTTTTTCCAAGCAGCCAACTGCAAAGCTGATGAGTTTTTGAATTTATTTACATGTTTGTATTATATGTGCCAATATACATGCATATATAATAGAAAGCTTGTGGAACTAGCTACCTTGAGGATACCTTCTAAGTCATGTGGAGGAAACCAGATCAGCAAGCAAAAACTGGTCTCTAATTTAAGCACAGTTGTTCATGCTTCACTGGGGGTCATACTTTGTATCTGACACTTCATATAAACCTCGACACTGATGCTTGGGCAGGGAAAACAAAGGGTGAAAATTAAAACTTGTAAAAAGCTAACTTGCTGAATGTAGTGATACACTAACAAGACATGCCTTGTAAGTTTGTATCTATAATTAGGGCAATATGAATCATTTTGGGGACTCCATGCAGAGAGAGCAACTTGACATCCTTCTCCCGTAACAGGTTGTGACTGTACTAGGAGCCAGTCTACGCAGACATCAGATGGTGAATATATCAATGTATATTTTGAATAAAATAGTAGTAATTAGACTAAGTCTAATATTTTCTCTACAAATTCTGCACACTGCCAGATACTCTCCATGAAAAAGCTATAAACATTTCTGAAATTCTTGCAAAATTCAGCTTTTTTCGCACGATGTTCCTCTGTCCCCTTTCAAAATCACTTCAGGTGAAAGCAAGTTAAGTCTTACAGGTGGACACCACACACTACTTCTTGCAGATATGGGTATAATTATTCAGCAACCCAAACTGAAATTTAAAGATTAAATGGAAAACCCTGAAGCAATACTGAAAGGCTGGAGCTGGTAAACTCCAAGAATTTGGTGGTAACATTCCCTTGAACACATTTTCCAGCTTCCAGTTAGGGAATAGTTCTGATGTAGGAGACAAGGTACTATAGTTTTACACACACACACACATGCACACACACACACAAAACACCCACTTTGATGGAGACAATATTGTCTTTAACTGTGACTGTAGGCTTTTTCCTTCTGAAACTATCAAAGAGGCAGTACCTGTTAATAGATTTCACAAAATTTTGCATGTTTATCTTTTTTTAAAGGAACTGGAGAGTCCTGAAGATGTATAAAGCATAACTTGAGTATAAGTCACTGAGAAAAGCATAGAAATTTTACCAGACTCAAAATGAAAAACAAAACAAACCCCATCTAAAACACAGCTCCTGCTCCCACCCACCCCAAATCCTCACACTTTCTGTACTTCAATCTGCAAATTAGTTACACTTCACATGTGTCAAAATACAGCTCTCCAAATTTGCCAGCTTCTCTTGGCAATAATATTAAAGAAGGCAGAAACAAGAACAGAAGAATGCAGCAGCAGTCAAGACAACGTGAAAAGCATTATCACAAAGACTTGGTTGCAAGTAAAACTGGATCAAATACTAAAGACAAAATTCTTTCTTTGTGTATTCATCTTAAGAAAAGTCTATTTTAAAATACATTCAATGTATTATATACTGCACTGGAAACAAAAAATCAAGCTCAAGATGTTAAGAGCTAAATGTTAAACGTGAAAAGAAAAGTTGTAACTACAATTACTTTAGATAATACTATATGCTTCATAACAATTTCATTCTGGACACTTGACTATTTTGGTAATGGAAGAAAACTAACCATAGAATCTATCCTTCTATCATCTTGCAGTAGTTATTTCCTTTTCAGAGAAGTTTACACACAGATTCAAGAAAACTGGAAGTACAAAGATCTATACCATTCTCATCCCACATCTATCTATCAGATGGAAAGCAATGTCTTTTGATCAGGCCCACAGTCATAAAAGCTACTCTTACAAAGCGATGTTTAAGCACTAAAACAAAAAGATAAAATTAAACCAAAAGCAGCTCTACCACTGTAGAAAAGTGGTAGCAGAGATCTGAATACAGTGAATTGCTGCCTTTAAGGGTGTAGGCATCAAGGTGCTGCTCACAGGGGTAGCATTTGTGGGAGGAGACTGGGGCTGCCTTGTGGCAGACACAGGTGACTCTTGCCAGCTCCAAAACAGACTCACTGCAACACACAGCTGAGCCCATCCACCATGTATGTGACTGTTCTCTGAGGGGAAAAAAAAAAAAAAAAAAGGAGTAAAAACACTCTGTGGAGAGAAGAACTGGAAGAGAAAGTGAGAAACCACAGTGAAGATGCCAAGACCAAGAAGATGAGAAGGTGCAGAGAACATATATGTCCACACTGCAGGGGTATTTCCCGAAGGAACCACATCCTATGAAGGATCCACACTGCAACAGATTTTTCCCAGAGGGCTGTCACTGATGGAGGCTACCTGCACTAGAGCTGGGAAGAAATGTGAGGAGGAAGGAATGGCAAAGATGAAGTGTTTTGGACTAACTGCAAACCCTCTATTCCTCACCCTGCATTGCCTGCAGCTAGCAGGCAGTAAGGCTATGGAACATACTACCTCGAGTGAGAACACACAGCATGCAATGGACAATCAGGGCATCCAGCCCAGCCTGCAAGGGTTTGTGAAAGGCAGGTCCAGCCTGACCAACCTGAACTTCTAAGGCAGGGTGACCTGCTTAGTGGATGAGGTAAAGGCTGTGGATGTCATCTGTCACACTTCACTAAAGCCTTTGACACCATTTCCTACAGCATTATCCTGAGAAACTGGCAGCTCATGGTTTGGATGGGTATACTCTTCGCTGGTTAAGAAACATCTGTCTGGATGGCTGGGCTCAGACAGTGGTGGTGAATGAAGTTACATTCAGCTGGTGTTCAGTCACCAGTGCTGTTGGCAGGGCTCAGTATTTGGGCCAGTCCTGGTTCATATCTTTATGGATGATCTGGAAAAGGGGATGGAGTGCAGCTTCAGTCAGTTTGCAGGTGATATCAAGCTGGGTGGGAGTGTTGATCTGATGGAGGGCAGGGAGGCTCTGCAGAGGGATCTGGACAGGCTGGATCATGGGCTGAGGCCAATGGTGTGAGATTCAACAAGACCCAGTGCCAGGTCCCGCCCTTGGGTCACAACAACCCCAGGCAGCTCCACAGGCTGGGGCAGAGTGGCTGGAAGGCTCCCCAGAGGAAAAGGACCTGGGAGTGCTGGTGACAGCAGCTGAACACGAGCCAGGGTGTGCCCAGGTGGCCAAGGCAGCCAATGGCATCCTGGCCTGGATCAGCAATAGCGTAGCCAGCAGGACCAAGACAGTGATTGTCCCTGCCTGTACTCAGAATGGGTGAGGCTACACTTTGAGTCCTGTGTTCAGTTCTGGGCCTCTCAAATTAGGAAGGACATTGAGATGATGTCCAGAGAAGAGCAATGGAGCTGAAGAAGGGTCTGAAGCACAAGTCGTATGAGGAGTAGCTGAGGGAGCAGGGGGTGTTTAGTCTGGAAAAAAGGAGGCTCAGGGAGGACGTCATTGCTCTCAACAACTGCCTGAAAGGAGGCTGCAGCCAGGTGGGGCTGGTCTTTGCTCCCAGGTAACAAGCACAATTTGCAGCAGGAGAGAGCTAGATCAGATATTAGGAAAAAGCTCTTCACTGAAAGGGCAGACAAGCATTGGAACAGACTGACCTCAGTGAAAGGGGCAAGAGAGCTATCCTAGTGTTTGTCCTTCTGTCTCCCATTAACTTCCCATTATTTTACATCAACAACAAATTGATTTTCCACATGTCAAGAATGTTCTGCCATGACAAAAACCAGGGAGCAATCTTCCTGTCTTTCTCTTGACCCATGAGCTTTCTCATTCTAGTTTTCTCTCTAATCCTGCTGAATACGTGGTGAGCATTTCACTCTTTGCCAAGGCTATCCCACCACAATTCTAGTTATTTCATTCAATATAAAAATCTCCTCTTCCAAAAGGCAAGCAAAGAGAGGAATACAAAGTAATGACTTTATATACTAATGAAGGTACTTAATACCATGAGTGTCCTCTAAATGCCAGGAAACATCACTGACAAATTTGAAAGTTGCCTTTTTGAAAGCTGCAACAAGCTGAAAACTCCAAGGTTTCAGGAGCTTTTGCCCTTTTAATTCCTGGGAAAAGTAGTTGAAAGAAGTTTGTGAGCCTGTTTAAAACATACTTACTCATGCTATATGAGAAATTTGTCCCATAAGACCCCAAGTCAAATTTAGGTTTGAATTTGTTAACCACTTGCATCTTAAACAAGTGCTTTAAAGTTAGTCCACAAGAGAATTAAAAAAGTGACAAAACCCAAATCTAAATAAATTCAAATTATATTTTAATGTATTATTCTTCACTAAAGTATACTGAACTACATGCAAGGAAAACATGCTCTAAGTAAAGTCTCATCAACACAAATGAAGTGTGGCTGTCTAGCACAGGGAAGGCTTTTGCTGGGGGACCTAACAGTAGCCTTCCAATATGTTCAAGAAAGTAATAAAGAAACTGAGCCAGACTCTTCAGAGTTTACAGGAGAAGGCTGAAAAATAAGCATCAGATACTGGAATAAAAGTTACTCCAACAGGATATAAGACACAACTTTTTCACTCTAACAACAAGTGAGTAGCAGAGCTGCTCAGAAGAGCTGTGCAGTCTACAGCCTCGAGCAACCTGGTCTGGCTCAAACTGTCCTTACTTTAAGACAAAGGTTAGAGCAAGAGACACCTCTTGAGGTCTCTATCCAATCTGAACTCCCCTATGATCCCACAAACAGGCTTCAACTCTTGGACCTACTCTAATTCCTCCAACTGCTCAGCTGAACCAGTATAGGACAGAAGTCACAATTCAGTGAGACAGGACCAGGCCTTTGACATATGCACAAACAATACAGAAGACAGGGTCAAGGATTCAAATACACATGTATTTTGTCTGAATATGTACATTCTTTGAATAGTGTACCACTAAATAGAGTAAGATTTGATACATGATATACATCACATGGAAACATGTAAAATGAGAACACAACAAGAGCTGCACTGCACACCAGCAAGTAATGGCAAGACTCTAGAAATTAAAGCCTGAACTCCGACATGCCACGCCTCCAACAACAGATCTCACACGAGAAGACACTGCTCCTTGGGAACTGTTGCAGTGGTTGAATAGGTTCAGCATGAACTACCACTGCCATTAGAATAACAGATATTCTAACACCACACGCAGAAGATTTAAGCGATTAGTATAAAGCCTAACTTAATTGCACCAATCTCCTACAGGAAAGTGAAATAATTTTATCTTGAGGAGACATTTGAAGTTAGAACTGGTTGTTCTCCCCAGTATTGTCACCACCTTTTATCATACCAAAACATTTTGAAGACTTGCACATCATTCTGCATGCATGGATAATTAGGTCTATGTTAGAAGGCTGTAAGCAATACACTTCTTACTAAGAAATAATTTCAGGTTCTTTATAAAGAATGTAGGACTACCATCTGAATAAGTGCTGTGAAAAAACGACTATGATGAAAAGAGCTACTATACCACCAGTCAGAACAAGGCTCCTTAATATTTTACTGGGTTGACAAGGAAAGCACCTGAAATTAATAAATGCTGTACATAAAAATAAAAGCAGTTGATGGAGTACAAAAGTTAATAACAGCTTATTTGAAATTTCAATTCCAAGCTAAAGAAACCTTTTTTTTAACAAAAGTAAAAGGAAAATGATCTTACCTTATCTAGCCTTTTTTGCCAGCTTTCTTCACGTTTTACCATGAGTTCAATACAATGAGAGAGTGTAGCAAGGATTCCAGCAGTAGTTGCCTTGAAAGTTATAGCTTCTCCTTTAAAGTCTATGCCATTAATTCCTTTGGGTGTCACATGTGGAAACACTAAAAACACGTAAATGAGATCACTGATAGCTGCCTTTAAATCAAATAAGCACTTCACACGTATGTGTTATATTTGAAGATAACAGACTGGCTAGAAAGTTAATTTAAAAATAAAAATCCAAAGTGGTAATAAAGTCCACAGCTATCCACAGGATAAGGAAAAAGATTCAAAAGGAGGAACAGATCCTTGCAGCTTCATCTTGCTATACTGTATTCCAAGCCTGCTTGTAATGCTGTATTACTCTGCACTCTGCAAATCATGTGGGTGGAGGGAGTGGTAATAGTTTGTAACAATAGCAGTTTGACAGCTTGAAATGGGGCCTAATTAACACAGAGCAACCTTAAAACATATCAGACTCAGCACTAAGAAAGGAACAATTTCAAAATGTCATCAAACCCAAAATGTATAATTCAAGGTTGTTTTAAGAATGTAATTATAGATTTTAAAACCTCAAAGTAAAAAGGTATAAGATAAAAGCATCAAATGTGCTGGATTTTCCAAGTACTGTGAGTTTTACAGTTCCAAGAACTACTTCATGCTGTCAACCAGGCCATCTGTTGCTAAGGCTATTTAAACAAGTCGTTTAAAATGTGTGACAAAAAAAAGTACCTATTATATGTCAAACTGGTACGTAGGTTGACATAATAACATATCAAGCACTGCACATGAATGTCAGAAAATATTACAAAGCAGAAGTAACACTCAAGTTGAAGCTGACTGAACCCAGCAAGTTAAAGTAACTCCTGCTATGCCAAAGAGCAAGCTCATGACTTATCACCTGTCTTGATATGAATTTTTTTCTCCAGTTTGTCAGTTTGTCAACATACCACTGTTATAGTTCAAAAAGTACAAATTAATATTTGCTTAAGTTTATCTGTCTGCAAGAGCAAAGCACAGCTTTCAAGCAGTTCCATTCTATAATGATAGAGCACAGTGTCTGCACTTTGGGAACAGAAAGCAATCGTCACATGGTCTTCAGCAGTGGTTTAAGTCTCTAAAGGCTTTACAAGCCCCCCTTTCAGAAGGAATCAAACTCCTTTTCAAACAAGGGATTACAGACTACACACTACTTCAAATACCTCAAGATGCACACATACTATGATGGAATACAACTCTTTTTTTTTTTTTTTCTTTTCATGTTAATCAAGAACATTCCCTAAAAGGTAAAGGTGATGGGGGCTGGAGGGGAAAAAAAAGAAAGCAAGAGAAAGAAAAATACTGTTTCAGAAATGATAATGAGCAGAGCAGCTCTCCCTCCCCAACAGCTGCAGAGGGAACACAGAGAGGTCTGAGACTGAAAGTTGTGTAAGCTGGCAAGGAGGTGATGCAGTGACTCCACTGAAAATAGTTAAAATTATACAAGAACTTTGCCCATAATACTTCACAACTGAAAAAGATGGTTTCACACTAATACTTCCTCCTGTTGTTGTAGGCTATGTTCACATGCAGGGTTAACAGCATAGCTGTAATGCTTACAGATGTGATTTTTCTCTCACAACTAGGAAATAGGTAGACATGCTGAAGAAACTGCCACTAGCTGCAACACTATATAAATAATTGCAGAAATCTCTGTGGTAGAATTTTAGGGAAATACAGCAACACAGCCTACTTTCCTGGAAAAGAGAGAGTATTTGTCCCTTTCTATGTCTCAGCCACATCTCATTAACACTTCCATGGAGTTCTAAGCTATTCTTTAATGACTAGTCTCAAAGTAGCTGTGATAGATGCAGAGCTGCACACTTCGAGTCAGTGCCCAAAGTTTTTCAGTCATTACAACTATGGGCAAAAAAGAACATGTTGCAGAAGGATGTAAAACCTATTTCTTTGAAGAGATGGCCACTCAATAGGTCCTTTATGATGGATACAAGTATTTAGATTCACTCCTAATCATAGGAAATATCTGTCTTTCTGAAACATGCTGGGAGACGACCTCAACTCTCACCTTAGTAACAACTGAACTTCAGCACTTTAGAAGTACTTGTGAAGAGATTTTCTATTTGGAGAGACCAAACATCTTTCTGATTCCTTTTTTACACTTTTTTTCATGTCAGCTACAGACTGATTACTTCAAAATTAAATCAGGCATCTGGAGATCTATGTTTAAAGGTGAAGACTAATAGGAAAGGGTTCTTACTGTTGCAGTCACTTCGGTTATCAAACTGCACGCTGTCAACCGAAAAAAGCAGGATAATTTGTCTCCCACCCTAACCTCAATTTCAACATCTTCTAAGCAGTTCCCTTTTTCATTATCCCATCTACACTCTATTTCTGATTTGTTTTCTCTTGTGTTTCATACCAGGAATTCTTCATACCATGCTTTAACCTTCAATAGCTCTTTAGCTTTTCTCTCCTAGACTTCTGTGGTCTGCTAGGATAGGTGTTTTCCCTTCTTGTTCCCAAGATTCTGCTTGTAACACTTTCCCACGGTTTGATCAAATCTGTTTTCCAGTGAAACACAAAAGTATTCTAAAGACAGTAAGTAGAAAGATGTTCTTTCGTCTTTTGCATTTTATGCCCCCTTAACATATTATGTCACTAAACTAATTCTAAGTGAAAAACAAACATTTGTGTCCATGACACATTTATTGATGCCTACTATCGATGTTATCTTCTGTGGATAGCAATAGGATTAATATGATTAGTTAAGAACAACCCCGACTTTTGAGCAATATTTTGGCAAATATTCTTCTTCCATTCAAAGCAAAAAAATCTGACATAAATCTATGCTGTAATTTACATCAAATTTCTCTCCTTCAGCCTTTGTACCATTTCCACCTTTACAGTTTGAGTACAAAAGACACCTTCCTTATTCAAGGAGGATCCTTAAGTAGGTTACACCTGCTCTTCCTATTCTTAGAAAATTTAAATCCAAATATGATCTCTTTCTGGAGGGGATCAATGGGAACACTTTAAGATGAAGATTCCACATTTCTGCATATAAGATCCTAATGGATAAATACGCATCGGCCAGACACCATACCTTGGTGTTTTATATAAATGATTGTTCCAGTTACCAGATCTTTTAATTGGAAAGTGACCAATATATTTAAGCAACTTCATAGTACTCTGCCTAGCTCTTCAATTAAAGAGCCTAGAGAACACAGAAAAGAAAAAGCCTCCCTATCCATATCAACCTCAGAGCAGTATACAAATGTCCATATTCACATTAACTTTCTCCTCCCATCCAGAGAACAAACCACAAAAGTCAATGTGAATACTGTCCCTTAAGTCAGTCTTAAATCTAATGACTTGGGCTTTAGATTGGTGCACTAGTAGTTTGAACAGTAGGCTTAAGCACTCCTCCATATCATAGTAAGCTAAATTAAGAGGTTGAACCTATGCCTCACTTCCTAAAGCACTGAGTGGAGAACAGTCTCAGAATAAACAAGCTTGCCAGCTACAGTTAAAGAGACTGTTACAGTCTTTCCAGGACCGGATAGAAATTTGAAGAAGAGAACTTGAAATTTGAGAAACCAAATTTTAACAGCTGCTCTGAGGCTAAGTTTTAAAAAAGGCTGAAGCTGAAGAGAAATCTTTCATTGCCAGTCAGTCTGACCATTTTTTCTGCCCAATACCTGATCATGGCTGTCTCAGCCTGCAACATCTACTTCCTGCACTGTATCACTTATGATTCCACTTAAGGGCAGAGAGTCTAATTTTTCATTGCTAATCAAGCTTTGCAGCATTCAGCTACTAAATTTTTAATGAATTTGGCCGTTAGAAATCAAACTGAGGCACAGAAAAACTGAAATGGGGACAAATATTTTCATAGAAATAATTGATGTAATGTAAATTTAATGGAATACAGGAGTCATAACAACTGGAATTAGAAGTTCTGCAAAAGGCAAGGGGTTGAAGAATTATTTCCTGTAGTGAGCTATAGTGAGTGAGTTTATACAGGTAACCATAACATCAAGTGTCAATTTCTTAGCATGCAAGTTCTCAAAAGCTTGATGACCACCTGCATTAAAAATATAGACGTTCCTAATGACATTCCCCATAGTACGTGCATATATATTGCAGATGCACCAGAACAACGTAGATATGAAAAAATTTTCTGCAGGTAAATTAAGCTGAAACTCCTACATGACTGTACAAAAACTATGTTTGACAAAGACATCTCTTCCAAAATGAATCACACAGTAAAATTAAACTCTTACTTAACATTTGTTAAAGAATACTTTTTCAGTTTTCTGAAATCTAATTTAACAGTTCTCAAAAAAAAAAAAGAGTACAGTTTCTTACAAATGGTAGGGTTAGTGGAACCATACACCTGCTTACACTTGCTTCAAAACTTCAGTTTTATGCTACTTAATCTCTGAAATCAGGATTACTATTAATCCTCAGTATAAAAATCTATTTATCTGATGAATTCTGGAAGTATCCTGAAAAACTCCTTCCATTTCCTTTCCTCTTCCATCACAAGAGTTTTGGATATGCTCTAGAAAAAGCACTTAAATACAAGAAGGAAATATGTAATACATGTGAACAACAGCCAATTAAAAAGAAAACAGAAGGCACAGAGAAGGCTTATTTTGCCCTATATTTTCCAGGTTCTTGAAGAAAGCATTTACATTTTTAAAAACATTTTTGGTGAGTACTTTGGGAGATTCCATCACACTTGAAAATGGCAGTGCAACTTCAAAGCTTTGTGAATCAAGTCTAAGAAACACCTGAGGACTAACTGAATTGTCAACAAGTAGAGAGTGTAAACACTAAAATATTTCAGTCAGAAAACATGAGAAGGTCTAAGAAAAATGCAAATACACTTTAAATGCATACACAACTTCCTCCAGGCCAGAATTATTAGACTTCTTGAACAGCAAGACTTGCATGAGTTCTTCACATTTGCTGCATGGATACAGTGAGTACAATAACTAGTTCATTTACGATAAGAATAAAAATCAGAATTCTGCTCATTATAACAATGAAAAGGACAGCAAAAAAGCACTAAAATTATGATAAGTGAAAATCAGTAACAGTGTTGTCTTAACCATTCCATAGCCATAGTACTTGACAAAACCACATGGGAACATCCCTAAGTGGAAAAGCACTGAACTCCATCCACCAAACTCCTAAAGCAGGTAACACTTGAAACAACCTGTTACAAAACCTCAGTTCCCAATATTTGAATAATGCAGCTGCTTCAACAGAATTTTGTAGCGACAATGACTTTAGACACAGAATAGGAAATTTCAGCTTGACAAGCTTGCATTAGTATTTGCGTGAATTAAGAATAACTCAGAGAATCATGAAAAGCTGCTAAAGAATTATAACGTGACTAAGAACTTCCATTCACATACACTTAAATAACTACTCTTGCCATTTTCTGCTTAGAAAAGAGCACAAAATACCTGTCTTGTACCAGACTTATCATCACACCATTCATTCCAATTTTCATCAGTGAAAAAATTGGGATGCACTTACGTTTTTCCTTACTGCTGTTACTGTTATGTACAAAAT
This sequence comes from Cnemophilus loriae, assembly GCA_013397755.1. Lineage (NCBI taxonomy): Eukaryota > Metazoa > Chordata > Aves > Passeriformes > Corvidae > Cnemophilus > Cnemophilus loriae. The sequence continues at coordinate 1,117,065 of VZTF01003252.1, forward strand.
CTCCATCAGGACGTACTGTAGGGAAATCGTCTTCATCATCTTCTACCACTAGATTTGAAAGAGAGTGTATTACAGGAGCAAGAAAGCTTTCTTGTTCTTTGGTGTGCAGGAAAGAATTAAGACTGTCTTCATGGCCAGCCAGCACTTCTTCCTATAACAAGAGTCATGACCCTACTTCTCTTTTGGTGTTTGTCTATTTGTTTGTTTTGTTTTTTTTGACCCAAGAACACTCCCAGTGTAAATGTCAGTTAACAGCGGAATCTAAGATTGCTCAGCATTGAAGTTTAGCATTCAATTCTCTGGTAAAAGCAACATATTTTGGTGTTACAAGTGGATAAGTAGGAGCCATGATTCAGTACCTATCTAATCTTCTACACTGGAAAGTTAAAAAAAGAATGGAATTGCACTTCTCTGGTGTTTTATTACTACTGAAAGTTTCACAGAACTTGTGTAAGCAGAAGAAACTGTGTGTTTTTCTGCCAGAACAAACACACAGATGAATATTAATGCCTCAGTAGAGCATGCAGATATGGTGACAAGCTGCGCTCTGATATAAGCAATTCAGAGATATGTAGACATCCACACTGTAGTCTAGTATGGTCTCAAGTGTGCATTCAGTGCTCTATTTCCACCCAATACATCTCAGAAGCATGACTTAAAGCAGCACTTTTTGACTTCTTTTAAAGTATATTGTTTCTATCAAAACTAATATCCCATTTGTTTTTCAAAATAACAGGTAAGAGACAGCAATAAATTGAATTCATGAGGGTTAGCAATTGCTGTTCTGTAACAAAACACTTAAAAAGAACATTGATTTCATACAGTTGACAGCCACAGGTTAACATCAAGGAGATTTTTAAGCAAATTTGAATTCTAAAGTAAAAATAGTTAATACGTTTATGCATTTATGCAAATGATTGATCCTCTACTAAAGTAAATTTAAGATACCTATTTTATTTATATGACATTAAATTATATTGTAACTGTATCAAGAGGATTCCTAGGTAAAAAGCTACATTCTACGGAAGGAAATTTTCAGTTACAGTGTTACCTTTATCCCTCTGGAGTTCATCTTTGGAAACTGCATCAGCACAAGCATCAAAGTATTTCTGTAAAGTATCAACTTGTCTACACAAGATGTCTCTAAAGGTTTCCATTTCTGCAAGCTTCTCACGTAAGCTATGGCCCTTCTGAAAACACAAAAGAAAAAAACCCCGAAATGTTTCTACATACTCAACAATAGCTGGATGTATTAAAATTAAAATTTAATTTGAAAAAATGTATTTCTGTAGCTATGAAGAAGAAATTGAAGTACACTAAGGGCATTTTAGAATTATGCAATTATGAAATACTGTTAATGTCAGAAGAAACCATATCTGAGTATTCCTTACTCATTTTGTCACTGGTCTCAGGGCACTCCACAAAAGCTTACTAAAAACATGATCTTGCTACTAGCTTTAAACATATTTGCCTGAAAGCAGTCAGCTCTAGTTTAAGATCTTTCTTCCAGCCCTTATGCCCTTTTCTTGTGTTATTCCTCTTCTGCTCTCCCAGAAGTACAGCATACTCAGTTCATACATTAAATATTCATTTGCATGACACAAGGAAAGCCATGATTTGTCAGCCAGTACTCTACCATATTTATTAAGCTACAGAATTAGTGTTTGTTTTCATTTGGAGCCCAGGTTATTCTGGTGAGTACACTAGGAAAAGTTAATGAACACATTTACAAGTTTGATTTTCTTGCCACAGATGATGACACCACAGCTTAAAAGGGATGATTGCACAGAGGCATGAGAGAGCTTCCTGTATCATCTGTTCACCATCATTTGACAGACTACTGACATTTAAACTAAATATTTTGTATTTTTTCTCTAATTATGTGAATGAGTCTTCATACATTACTGCTCTTCCAGGTGCACGTTATTTATGGGCAAATACTTGGAAAACTTTTTGCACCAACCTTGAATGAAGAGGTGGATGTTGCAGAGTATCCACTTGCTCCAGAGACAAGAGACACCATGGAGCCATGGCGCCGCAAACTTGACTCCGATCCATAGCCAGATTCAGTCTAAAAAGCAAACCACATGAAAAACTACAGTGCTGCGGCTTTTGATAAAACACAAATCATGAAAATAAGATTAATGTAATTTTCTCTGAAACCCACCCATTTATTTTTTGCAGTAGAGGTTTAAATAACTCAAACTGTGCCTGCATCTAAGATGTTGATGCAGTATATGTAAAGTTATTATAGACTTATTTTTTTTATTGTCAAATCAATTTGTAAAATAACTTGTTACTTGCAATGAATTATGTGTCCCCAAAAGGACACAGAAATATATATTTAATGGTTCAAAAAAGGGACAATGTTTCATTATTTTGGTTTATATAATTCCTAAGCAGTAACTTTCACACAGCCTATTAAAAAACTTACATTACTCTACAATTAATTGGGAGATTAACATGGTTCAGTCTCAAGACAATCAGCTTCGGTCAATCCATCCAATCATACAAATAGTACCATTTTCTTTTTAAAAGCAACAAAATAGAAATCAAAGAAAATCAGACAATTATTTCTATCAAGTTTTTTTTCTGTTTGAGGTTTCTTTGGCAAAATTATTTATACTAGACTGAAATTTTTTTACTGGGAATAGAAGTCTACGTAAAACAAGACACTAAAAGTAAGACAGAGGATACAATAATAGTAACTATCTAAACAATGAAAAAAGAAAAACATCTCTTGATTAGAATAACACTTAAAAGATCCAAAAATAGTTTGACAAATTTCCTCACAAGCCAAACAGAAGCAGATACTGAAGAACTGGAGGAAAAATAATTTCTCTAAATGTTAATGTAAATGTCATGCGCATGGCAAAGGAGACGAAAAATCCTGATAGAGAATGCAAGCAATAAACAGATGGTTCAGAATAATATATAAAAGACTGTTAGTAGATGAGTTTGATCAAGTAGACAGAGACAACTGTGAAGGACTTTTGACAGAAATAAATTCTGCAATAGCACCGAAACGCAAATGGGGCAGGGAGAGGGAAGACAAAACAAACAAGAACAAACAAGAAGCAATGATGAAATTCCAGTTGTACATTTTAGGGAAAAACTGGAAGCTTTGTAGGCTTTGAGAAGGCAGTAGAGTGTGGGTAAGATAAAAAGCAGAGAAAGTTAAAGAGCTGTATCAAGCATTGGTTAAGAATTTGGACAAAGTGGGACAAAGTATGTATGTCTAAGTAACAAGTAAGAGTTTGGGCATATGACTGCTTTGTTTCAAAAGCATTTAATAAGCATAAACCTGAAAAGAACATTTTACAAGAGTCACCCAGCACTTTGAAACATTTCTCTTACAATTTCCTTTAAACACAAATATAAAAAGACTTCACTGTTTAATCAGTACTTCAATATTTATTTAAGCATATGCCACAAATCTTAAGATGACCCAATTTGCTTTTATTATAGTCAGTCTGACAGCGAAAATTCATTTAATTTTCTCTGTAAGCTATAGACACCAGGAAAGATGATAGAATTTCATTTTAATAGGATATGGTTTAAAGAACAGATCGATTTTAAAATGTAGCCAGAATATCCATTTCATTGAGATTACAATATTTTAACTAAGGATAGCAAGGATTTTCTGATTTTGTCCTTTAAGTGAGAAAGACACACCTATGCAAGACCTTGCTTTAAGCTTAGGAAGTGAAATTTCTGGATTTCTTTATTTGAGATTTAGCCAAAGCCACACCTTTTTAGTCCTACTTTAGAACTTCCAAGAATAGACGTAAACTTGTAAGTAAAAATCTGATGCCTTATATTCTACATCTGAATTAAATCCTTTTCGTCCAATATTATGCATACAGTCAATGCTCAGCTAATTTACAGTTCACAAAATAAAAGCTGAAGGTGAAAGAAAAAAACCCAACCATTCTTTCCACATCAGTATGTAAGCTTGATTTTTTTAAGGTATCTTTCCAGCAGAATATTTCTTTCTCTGTCATTTATGCTTGTGATTATTAATTCCACTAAATAATTTATCCACACTACAGAATCGTACACATAACAGCATACAGTTATATGGATACAGCTATCAGCTTGCAAAGTCTACCAATAAAAAGGTGCAACATAATTAACTATTTGCTATCGAGAAGCAAATTCAGCAGGTATTAAGAGCACACTGAACAGCATACACAACACGAATCGAAAGCATGTGCATTTACAGACCATGTTCTCAAAACTATGTCAGACAATTATGTTTGAATTGCCAAGAGGAAAAATATAAAATTACATTGAGTATACTGATTTTTCACAAGAACCCGAAAATAAGTACTCATTTCTAACTGATGCACAGACAAGCCATCCCGCTCACAGCAGAAACATGCAGGCAGATGAACACAAACAAAGAAAGCATGAATCATGCAAAGCCCCACCATTCTACTACCGCAACATCTAAATGAGAGCAGGTCACTGCCGCATTTATGTCTTGCAAAGCAGATCATCGTTAACTAATCACTGCAGAAATAATCAATTACATTGAGAAGAGGAATGTAGACAAAGTTTCTTCCGTTTACACAAATTTTAATTTCCCAAGATAAAAACTAGAAAAGCTGGTAGAGTTCATATGATAGAAATCAACAGTCTCTGCTTGAAAACAAAATTACTTGTAGTAGTCGTATCAATTAATACCATCAAGCACTAATGCCAAATTGCCATGCTCGGTAAAAAGATGCAGTTCTTTGAAAATCCATGCATACATCACAGCTTCAAAGCTACATTAAAACTGGCATTTGATAGTAATTGCAACACCTTCAGCTTTCTAAGGCAATGCACGAAATCCATTAATCCTTTTGTTGAAACAGACAAGAGGAAAGAGCCACATGATCCAAAGCTTCATGTGATCCTTTAACGGGAGCAGATGCTAGTATCAGCAACAAGGCAGTATATCAGAAAAGCTGCTTTCAATAAAAAAAGCTAAGTATTTGCAGAATCATATTGCAGATCTCTGGTACTGCTCGCACTGATCCTTAAGTGGAAAATAATACCCTTGAATAAAGCACAGACTCACAGCAAAGTTCTCCCACTTAAAAAATCAAATAAAGCAAATTATTCTCACATGTCTTCAAGGAATTGTTTTGATCATGTCTCAATTTAGCGCCTGTGAAGCACTTCAATGTACGTTTGCTCACCAAGGCAGATATATTCAGTTAGCATTATAAATTATTTATTGTTTTACATAACACAGCAGCAGGTAGCTCCTCCCTCTAAGGCATGCAGCTCACCCAGAAGATGATGGAACAGATATTAGGACACAGTGACTCTAATCTCATTCTCTACAGTATTTGTGAAAAATCCCACTCAAACATCCAAGAGATCAAGCCACGATATCTTACGAAAAAAAACAGAATATAGAAAAAAGTAATAACACAAAAGAGCTGGAAGGTACTACGAAAGGCTTGGTGGAAAATAAGCAGATAAGCTCTGTAAAACAACTGTGTTCCAAAGGCAATTTTTAGACTTGCTTGCAAATGCTTCAGAAAGATGGGTTAGCAGTGCTAGGATGAGCCAAGGCAGGGCTACCCTAAGAAATTACTGCAGACAGTAAGAACACAACAGACACCACAGGTAGGGCAGTACAGGATGCATATCTGAGGACTGAGTTTAAAGATATCATTATCATGTGACAGTAGGTCTGATTTTTCAATTGTTCCGAAGCTGCTGGCAACAGAAATTTAAGGTTGCAAAACCAAGGTGGTAGTTAGCAGAAAGGCAGAGACAGAAATTCCACAATCCAGGTCACAGCAGCTGCATGATGGTTCTCCACCCACAGTCCTCTCAAGCACAGTGCAGACGACTACTTAGAAAGAAAGAGCTTCTAATCTGACGTTTTTTGCAACTGCAAAAACAAGGGAAGACACATAGACCTAACTTTCCTCCAGCAGACATACATGTTGCAATTCCATAGTAATATGCATATTATGTGCACAAGAGGAAACCCCAGGAATTCCAAGTTGACAAATCAGTATAAAAATAAAACTCTTCACTGAGCAAAAGTACCAAAACCCAAGCTGACAGTAAGTGCAGCACTTAGTGTACTTAGTAATAAAACTAAAGCAGCTTGTACTGCTGGGTCATGAGACTACAAGCAAGACTGGGAGAGGCTACATTTATCCCTTCCATGAATCTGGGCTGTCAGGACAGGGACAGGTAAGGTCTGTATTGTAATACAAGAACTAATAAATTCCATTCTATTAGACACTGGCAGAAAAAACACTGATGTTTTCACCTCAGCTCCCAGTGCACTTAAGTGTGTGTTGTTACTTGTTTTCATGCTTTGAAAACTAGTTGGAAGTTATAGATTTTAAAGAATGAATTAATTCCATTACTTATTGTCTGATCTTGATTTAAGGCTAGCCCTTGTTCAACTGTGCCTTTGAAAATAAGAACAGTTCTGATCCCAAATGAAAGCACTAGTCACATTGATCTTTTTCGCAGTTATACGAGATTGTATAATAGTTCTATTACATATTATTACATCATCATGATGTGTAAAATTCAAAAGGGAGTGTTGCCAGGGTTAACGCATAAGTGCTAACTAAGACAGATAAGTCAGGAGGCAGTAGGAAAAGCCGCTGCAGGAGTCCGAGAACCGGCTCTCCCATGGAGCATCCACTAGGTGGAGAGAAAGCCCGCGCCTCGCCAGGACTGAGCACGTAGGGATAACCCAGCCCATCTCAACAGCGGAGCCCATCTCAACAGCAAGGAGACTAAGCCACACACCGTGTTCACAGTTAACAGGCATTATGCAATCTTACTTATCCTTCAAAACGGCAGGGAAGAAGTGATTGCCTCTTCTCCGATTGTTGGTTTAGGTTTATTTTTTAACCAAAGGTAGTTAAGTGCTATATTAATATCACCTCTGTAGAACTAAAAAAACACATCCACCATCACTATTATGGTGAAGAATCTTGGGCTAAAAACCATAAAGAGATTTCGAAAGAGCATGGTTAAACAGCAATGGGGGTTTTTTCACCTTAGTGAAAAGGTACTTGTTGCAAGCCTGAGCCTGTTTTGGATATGGACTCGAGAGGCTTACACTTTGCTTAATCAGAATAAACATTTTCCTAACAAGAAACCCTAGGATTCAAAGTACAGGAACAGGCAAGGTTCTTACTTGCACTAAAAGAAATGGACTACAAAAAGCTTTACAGCAACACAGAACATATCTATTAATAGATAAATATGCATAGCTACCTATGCTTCTTATCAATAAGAAGAAAAACTGCCTAATCAAATGCTCCTGCAAAACCCACAAAGCACCTTGTTCACCTAGTGCAATTAGCAGTTATCCTGTCACCGCTAAACTTGGAAACAGATTGTTTTTTCCTCTCCACTCAATACCTAAACATTCATTTAGCCATCAGAAAAGAAATCTCTAATGGCTGGCATACCCCTGAGTATGTAACATATAGCAAGCGCTGGAGGATAAAAAAAGCTGGAATTGTTGAATTCCATAATGTATTTGACAAAGAATTTAAGTAAAACTATCTTACACTCTAAGGAAATACACGAGAACACATGCTGTTTAAACTGTAATCTCCCACCAGTAATTTGGGAAAAAGTTGGGAAAAAGAAGGGTTTACTTTTAATACATTGCTTGTTTTGCATCTCACACCCTATTAAATCTAACACAATTTTCTTCACTTTCAAAACCTGTTACCTATTCTTATTTCCTTCTTGCTGTAGCCCTTGTCAGCTCTCGACACCTACTTCCCTCAAAAACAATGGAGGCTCACTGACCTATTACACATTTGAACCAAAAAAGTTGTGTGAAATAAGGGACTCCAAGACATGCAACTTTTTGTCATGTTCCTGATACAGCTTCAGATTCCTGAAGATGTCCAGGGTTGAAGATTCATAAAAAGCAGTCCTTCTATTGAGTCAAAACCATGTTTTTTTAAAAACAAAGCCCAGTCTGGTTTAAAAGCTCTTTATGCAACAGCATTCTGCCATGAGTAGAAGCTTTATATGCATTTCTAATCATACATCAATTTGACAACATAAAGATTCCATATGTTAAGCTCAAATTATCTAGGCAATAATTCTGCCCAAAGGCAATTTTACTTTTAAACTAAAGATGAACATACTGGATATAAAGTATCAGAGTTCTCAAGGTGTAATTATCTAAGAACAAACTCAACCATTCTGCATGACAAGCAGAAAATAATCAGAATCATTGAGGTTGGAAAAGACTTCTAAGATAATTGAGTCCAACCTTTGACCTAACACCACCATGCCAACTAGACCATAGCACTAAGTGCCACATACAGACTTTTATTGAACACCTCCAGGGATGGTGGCTCCATTACTTTCCTGGGCAGCCCATTCCAATACCTGACCACCCTTTCAGTGAAAAAATTCTTCCTGATATCCAACCTGCAAAGCCTTCCCACCCTCCAGCAGATCAACACTCCCACCCAACTTTTCACCTGCAAACAGAGTGAGGGTGCCTTCAATCTCCTCATCCAGATCATCTGTAAGGATACAAAACAGAACTGGCCCCAGTGCTGATCCCTGGGGAACAGCACTGGTGATCGGCCACCAGCTGGATGTAACTCCATCCACCACTGCTCTCTGGTCGCGACTATCCAACCGTTTTTTTACCCAGTGTCCAAGCCACAGGCTGCCAGTTTCTCCAGGACAATGCTGTAAGAAATTGTGTCAAAGGCTTTAGTGAAGTCTAGACAGACAACATCCACAGCCTTTACCTCATCCATTACGCAGGTCACCCTGTCATAAAAGGAGATCGGGTTGGTCAGGCAGGACCTGCCTTTCACGAATCCATGCTGGCTGGGCCTGATGCCCTGGTTGTCCTGTATGTGCCAGTTATCACACTCAAGATATTCTGTTCCATAACCTTCTCCAGCACTGAGGTCACCAAAGTCAAGCTGACAGGCTGTAGTTTCCCAGATCCTCCTTCTGACCCTTCTTGTAGGTCGGCACCACACTTGCAAACCTCCAGTTATGTGGGACGTCCCTGGTTAACTAAGATTGATGATAAGTGATGCAGAGTGGCTTGGAAAGGTATTTCATTAGCTCCCTCAGTCCTCCTGGACGAATCTCATTTGGCCCCATAGACTTGTGAGTGGCTAAGAGACATGGGAGGTCACTTCCTCCTGAGTTACAGGAAGTCTATTCTGATCCCCATTCCTGTTTAGCAGCTCAGAGGGCTGCTTGCCCCGCGGATATTTGAAGACTGAGGCAAAGAAAGCATTAAGTACCTCAGCCTTTTCCTCATCCTTGGTGACAGTGTTCTCCATCCACATGCCCAATAAAGGATGGAGATTTTCCTTGGCCCTCCTTTCGTTGTTAATGTATTTGTAAAAACATCTTATCTTATACAGCAGTGATCAGGCTGAGTTCTAGCTAAGCTTTCCCCTTTCTAATTTTTTCTCTACATGACTAACCAACATCCTTGTACTCTTCCTGAGGTGCCTGTCCCAGTCTACACAGGAAGCAACATTTGCAAAATATTAAGTCAAAAGAAGCTGGTGAAGAATCCGGAATAAGTCTGATGAGGAGTGGCTGAGGGAGTTGGGGTGGCTCAGTCTGGAAAAAAGGAGGCTTGGAGGAGATGTTATCAGTCTCTACAGCTACCTGAAAGGAGGCCGTAGTGAGACGGGTGTCAGTCTCTTACTCCAAGTAGCAAGTGACATGACAAGCAGAAATGGCCTCAAGTTGCAGCAAGGGAGGCTTAGTTTAACCATTATGAATTTTTTTCCATGGAAAGGGTTGTACAGCACCGGAACATACTGCTCAGGGAAGTGGTGGAGTCACCATACCTGAAAGTGTTAAAAAAATGTGTGGATATTGCACTTGAGGACATGGTTTAGTGGTGAACATGGTGGTAGTGCTGGGTTGACAATTGAATGTGGAAATATTAAAGATCTTTTTCAATCTTAGCAATTCTATTAAACACTTGATACACAATGGCTTACCAAGATTTTTAAAAAGTTACATGAAAACATTAATTGTTTTACAAAGAGTAGCACCACATGATTCTATAATTCCCATTTTAGTTTATGGGTTAAGAACAAGTCTAGCATGACATAAAATAAAAATGCTAAAGGGATAAATTATCTGAATACTTCCAGTGTTTAGATGTAAGACCTAGCCACAGATACAGAAGGGCAACGATGTGCATATAAAGCAGATCTCACATCAAGAAACTTCATAAGCAAACTTAGATTATGAGTTTATCTAACTTAAGAGCTTTGTATATTTCATGTAAAAGACACATTCGGATATCTAAAAAGATAAAATTTAGATAACTTCCAAAACCTTTGTGAATCACCAACTGAAAACATGAGAGTATGTCCTCCTGTCACACGGTTTCACAGTACTCTGTGGTCTAACAGGTCAGGACTGGGAAAATTAAGTTGTCATACACTCATATTACTTCCGTGTTGGTACCAGTTCATCTGCTTAGCCTCTCCAAGTCAGTATCGTGTGTGACCACTAGAGGGAAATAGCGAGAAGGAAACAGACACGGTTGGAGGTTACTATTGGTCAGAGACCAATAGTAACCCTTACCCTGTTTCTGCTTCAGTCCCTGGGCATAGGAACCTCCTTTACTTCGTAGACAATTAAAACCAGAGCAGTTTTACCTTTAGCCTTTATAATTACATTTGAGACACATTGCTTAGTAAGGATAAAGTTTTCCACACAGTATGCAAGTAGTAACAATGACATTTAGTGCTGAATGGATGACAGTGAATTAGAAATTGTAATAGAGATTAAAGAAATTATTCTGAAGTCACACTTCTCAGCCAGTTCAAAACAGTGAACCAACTAAGAACACATTCATTTTCAGTTAAGATTGTCCAAAGACTTAGTACCAAATCAATCTGACAAATGTTCTGGCTCAGATTTTTTAGAACTTCATCTGACAAGAAGTAGTTGGGCTTAATAAAATTTAGCTTTAAAAACAGTTTAATACTCATAGAGACATAGAGAAAATTAGGCACATCTGTCTCAAGCACCATGTCCAAGCAGAAGACTTTTCTTTACATTCAGCTGCTCGGTCATTAATCTGCAAACACACAGCTCATCATGAAAAGCACTTTTATATACCAGCCAGATGAACAGGCACAGGATTTCTTCATATACAGGTTATACATTAAGTAGGCCCTCACCAAACTAGTTTTCCCTGTATGTATGCTCACTTTGAGAAGCATTAGAAGAAATAAAGTTTTAGTTAAAGCCTACCAAACCCATTAAAAGTCATGAAGTAGTGATATAGACATATTTCATATGAAATAAGTTGTTTACTCTATTCATAACACTTAAGTTTATACAGGCTTATTTAGGAGTTTGTAAGACTGTTTTATGAAATGCAACTTTCAGAAAACTCATCTTTGAAAATTAAAATACTAACTGATATTACGTACAATATTAACAAACATATCAGTAAAGATATTAAACTCACTTGCCATATGAGAACAACCTTCACACTATCATTGTTCATTGATGCAAAAAGAAACAGACTGCTTTTATTTGCTGAAAGCCAACACCCTCTGTGTAATAGGAAAAACAACTTTAAGCACAGCACAAGTCTCTACTATAAGCTGACCTACCCCGTCCTTGAAGGAAAATCTGGAAACTGTTTGGAAAACAGCTCACAAAAGGCTGCTTCTAGTACATTACAAGAAAGCAAATCAAAGCATCTAGGCCCTAAAATGTTCAGGACTTTGAAGATAAATGTTATCATGAGTTTTACGCAGAACTGTAATACTGTTGGTCCTTATTAGGCTGTGCACTAAAGCTTTGGGACATTATTTTGGTCTTTGCTTTCCAGAGGGGTAAAAAGTATGAACAAGATAAAGGGTGTCAGTACAGTGCTGGTACCAATACAAAAACCTTCCTGCGATAAGCATTAACTAGAGAATAGTATAATAAAACAAGCAGTTTAGTGCCTATTTTAACTCAAGTCTTCTACAGTAAGTAAATTATCTTATTTCATGACAGCGTGTATGTATCGTACAAGCCACAGAGCCCTTTCTGTAAGAACTTGTGCCTTAATTGCACACTCTACCATGAAGAACCCAGGCAACTGCAGAAACACATTCAGTATGTATGTAATTATTTTGCAGACTCATAGTTTCTATATACTGCTGAAGTCCAATCCCATTGTCGGTTCTCTCACCGAAGTGTAGCCCTGAATAATTCATCATGAGAAAGCTACACATGTGTTAAGAACTGACAAACTGAAACACTGATGCTATTGCCTGCAGACATCCCAGTGTGCATATGGGGGTGTGACATAAGACTTCAGGAGAATGGCCATATTCTTGCTGTTGACTGCTTTGAACTGAAACACACTAAAAGCTGACTTTACCCCCTTGTGAAGTGAGGTGAGGGAAACTCCCACCTGATGGTAGGGAAGGTGTTGTTTCTTGACCATTCTGCATGGCAATGACAAAGTGCGTATTCTGTCACCAGATTTTCATATTCTGACAGATCTGCTTATAGTCCAGTTCAGGCACTGAAAAAGCAGCAGCCACAAAAATGACAAAAGCGAAGCTATTGTATCTACATCCAAAAGCCCTCCAGACTCAAATTTGCCTCACAGTTGAGAACAGTAAAGAAAAATTGCTGTGTAACCCAGGGCTCTTACATCAAGACAGTATAAGTCAACAAGCAGGGCAGAGAACCTTTCCAGTCAAGTGTAACACAAGTTTTTCTCCTAAATGCAGCCTCAGATCTACTTATTTCAGACTTTCTTCCCATGTGACCAAGTTCAAACCCATAATAGAGCATGTTTTTTATTTCAGGTTCTGTCTACCAAGGTGGATATTTCAAGAGAGACTACGTATGACTAGTACTGTCAGCTGAACACTCTCCATCTGTTGAAGATGTGTCTAGCCAGCATGATGGCCTCTTTTCAAGAATTAAAACACAAACCAGTCCAGTAAGTCTCTGAAGATCAATTAGACATACTTGCACAAACCTTAAGCCCTACGTATTGTTTGATTAGATTATGGGAGCTATAGTCTAAGTAGCTGTTATTATTGCACTTTCTTCGTACTTTGCTAAATTGGCAGGTTTACCTAAAAGATTTCCTCAAATCCACTAAATATTACTAAGCACATGAATCACATATTTTCTGCATAACCTTGCTTAGCATATTTGGGGACAGGTAGAAACAAGAATGGGAAATAAGTAGATGCTGCACTTTCTGAACTGCACAAGAATAAAGCAAAACTTGAAGGAGACAGAATTTAACGAGACCTTTTATTTACATCTGAAAGTCCGAGAACCAGCAAATTGAGGCAAAAAAACCTTCATCTTGTTAAAAAAGAACAAGACAGAGGAATTCTTTTGCTGGGTAGCAGAATATATTATAACACAAACAAGGAAGAGTTAACTGCTATGTAAAAAATATGCTTTTTACCATAGAATCAGAATGACTAGGATGCAAGATCTCTAGTACCACCTCCTGCTCAGAGCATGTCCAATTACATACGCAGGCCTACATCCCACATGGATGCATTCTTCAGAGAATTATAATATCTATCTTCAAAGCCAAAGCAATTGTTACGAAACATAACTGGAACACACAGGCAAAGAAAGACTGGGTTGGTCAAAGTGAAACAATATGCTTTGTTTATAATTAATCAAGTGTGTTGGACTGGAATGGACAAAGCTTTAGTCCAGCTTTGAACAGTACTAACTATAACTACTTATTAATAAAGCTGAAATTTAACAGCTGCTGTTTGAACATGGGCCCAAGAATGGCAAAAGAGTGCCAAGACAGACAAAAAACTGTTGTTTTCTGTCCTGAAAGGGAAGTTTCAACAATTTGGAAGTGACAACATTTAGGTTTGCTGCAGCAAACACGTTTATGTAGTCAACTGAAACTGCTGATTCACTGGCATTCCCCTAAAGTCTTCTTTCAGGAAATACACAATTTTCAGCAATAAGTGTACTTAGGAAATTTAGCAACATCAAATGACATGCACTATCATATGTATTAGAGTTCCTGCTGATATCAGTGCTAAAATAATGGAAGGTACAAGACATATCCAAGCTTAGTTTTCCTCATTTAAATTTAATTAATATTTAATTCAATTTTAAAGAAAGAACCCCCTGTTACTGATGGTAAAGGAATAATAACTTGAATAATCCATCTAATCTTTTCCTGAAAACACAGCTTCTTACAACATCGACAAGTTACAGTCCCAGCATCATACTGTACATCAGGGCAAGTAATTCTTTTCAGCTGAGCAGCCTCAAGTGTATTTGTTCGCTTAAACAAGCAATTTCTCAGTAATACACAAATCCTCTCAAGTTATTCCAGATTACCAAGGGGGTGGAAAGATGGACACCTTTCTCTATTTGACACTCCATTCCCCCAGTTTTCTGATGCCTATGTTCATACCAAGCAATATGGGATATTTAAACACTAACAGTTAAATATTAAACTCCTTCTTCCTCATCTACTATTTAAAAGAGGTATGCTCAAGAGCACAACTTTCTTTTCCTCTGCAGTCAGTCTATTCATAGATGACATTAAAATAACAGCAAACACAGATTTTCATGCTTGATCAGTTTTCAGAGGAAAAAATGGATCTTTTTGCTGACCTACAAAACTATATTGTGAAAATTATATTGGAAGAATTACCTGAAGAGGTTCCGATAAATGGCAAGGACATTAAATTAAAGGAGCAGGTGGCCCAAGCCATTTTGTGTTTTCAGAAGAATTTGGCCAGCTCTTTGGAGTTACGTTAGCTTCTGGAATTACTCTTCTTCAGGAGTTTCAGTGGATGGTGGTAATGTGTGTGCCTCTCAAAAGAACCAAAAAGTTGCTTCTGTTCAACATTACTACGTCTCATTGGTACTTGTGCACTCCACCCATGCGGTTGAGCACCCCTCCCCACAAGAACAGGATGAACTTTGGTCTCTTAATATCAACTGACTGAAATGAAAGCTCACTGAACAAAAGCCACCTCCTAAAAAGTTCTTTTAGAAAGCAAAAAAGACCACCTTTAGTAGATCGAGGCATACAGAGTACCCAAGACTTTTCTATTAAGCTGTTAATGCACAGTATTTTTCGAGGTGATGAGTAATAATTCTGAGTAAGCAGCACACAGTATTTGACAAGCGCTAACTTTTAACTGTTTAACCACTCACTACTTTTACATCGCAGCTCTTTAATTTCTGTTCTTGATACCAAGAGATTTCCCTAATTTGAAGGGGCATTTATCACCGAAGTCAAGCCTCACACAGGTCTCTCTCAGTTAACAATACTGTTTTCAGTGAGACCTTGTAAAACATACTACCACTCTGCCAGGGAGAACTCAGACTCCTAGAGATAACTACACCAGACATTCTGCTGGTGACAAACCATGACATTTCCCTTACTTCGATTAAATGGAAGTATACACTATCAAAATGATCTACCACAGTTTTTACAAAATGAATTAATAAAACTTTTGGGTTTACTACTGGAATCCCACTTGTTTATAGCAATGAGACTGGCTATTTACTGCACAGCCAGCTGCAAATTGACTCTTCTAGAGTTCTGGTCACCTCAAGATCGAGCATTAGTCTCGAGACTACGTTTACTTTAGCAATGTACATCACCCTTCATTGAATAGCACTGCAAAAATGTTGACTGATATACTCTTAACAGCTTAGAGGAGTGGTAGTGTCACAAGCCTTTCACATTATCTGATACTGAGTTAGCACTTTTGCAACTGTTTTCCTTCACACAGTATTGCACCTAGAAGGCAATCTTCTGCTAATTTGCAATTTGAACTGTAATTTTCAGGCATCCATTAGCTATTTCAGAACACCCTGCTTTACCAGCCCGGCTATGCAGTGATCAAAAATTTAACCTTTCCGTGCATTTGAATCTTGAATCAATTAGTATATTTAGCTAATTTAAGAGAAAGACAGGAGTAAGCCATCTCAAGTAAGTTCACTACCTTTTGAGGGCAGGGGCTTGAGAAGAGAGTTCAAGACCTCTGTTAAGGCTATGAAGACTACCTGTTAATGCTCTGACTAGATGGGACAGAACATTTTTTAATTAGGAACATATAGGTGATCACAGCTTTCATGGATACAAAGACTTAAAATTATCTTAAGTGCACATATATGTACAGCTTCAGATTCAGATAAGCAGCTCCCAACAGAGTAACAGGCAAGGTCAACTGTGAACTGAGATAGGTTAGATCATTTAGCAGTTTTTTCATGTAGACAGTCCCCATACTTTACAAAGTACTAGAAGAAGCACAACCACTTAAGAAACTGAACAAAACCCACACAGCACAATAATTATTACCCAAAGCAGCTGAGCTGGAAAGACTGAAGTTGACAGTAAAGCAGCACAAACTTAACACTTATGTACACAGGAGAAAAATGGAGTTCAAAGTTTACTTGGTTATAGGAAATACTGTACTATACAGGACAGGTAAGGATCTGCAGATAGTTCTAGAGATGAATCAGATTTAGTGGTTCACGAGCTGAATAAGTTAAAAAACTCATGGTGTTGTAGAACAATAGCATACAAGATCCACAAAATAATCCTATGTTCTATACAACACGTATAGGATCCTAGTGAGAATACTGCGTTCTATTTTGGTGCTATACTTCCCAGAAAGATGAGAACTGAGTTTGGAAGACAGCCATACAAGGTATCAGAAAGCTGCAAAAGACATCCATGTGAACAACAGTCGAGGAATGGAGAACTGTTCTAACAGAAAAAGACAAGAAATTTGAAGTGTTTAAAAAATGAACAGAATAATGTCTCTAGAGTTACTGTAAGACGGCTTAATAAAGGAGAACTCATATTTTAAGAGGATGGCAAGAAATCCCTTTGACAGCAGAAACAGGCTAAAATGATTTCACAAGCTGTTAACAACATTTCCCAATCTAACTTATAGTGAAACATAGCATCTATTAAGGATGACTTCCGTTCATATTAGGGGAAGAATGACAAGGAACTTTATGACTCTTCCTTCAGTACTTCAGTTTATTTCTTTGCTGATATCTATACCACTCAGATGTCACTGAAGAGCAAAAAGAAAGAGATACTATTCATGACTGAAGGACAAATGAATTTGAAAAGTTAGACAGGGTGCTCAGACTTAAGACAGCTACATTCTTCTCCTATGTATTTCCCACTCTACCTAAGGTTCTATTTTGAACAAAATCCAAAATAAATAAACTTATTACTGCCAAGTTCAGAAGACTGTGCTTGAACATATTTCATTATTTAGTTATCAAGGAGCAGTTTTGAGAACACTTCAAATTCAGCTTTGCTGGGAGATGTCAAATGTGAATACACAAGAACTTAAGTTACATATTTAATGTCAACACACAACAGTGACAGAAACAGCAACAAAAACACATCTAAGTTCCTGTGCAAGCTTAAGCAACAGTTTACAACTTTTTAGTTTCAAACTAGTACAAGGTGTTTTTGTAACACCTTTAAGCATCTCTGCCACTCATCAGCAACTTGCCTATCCATTTCAGTCTTCTAAACAGGTAAACACGCTTTTAAAATAGTTTTTTTACAAGTTAACATAGATATCTGAATGCTGTCCTCCAGCCTCCTCTCAGGCAAGCTGCACTACTGCTGCAAGCCAGAGACTCACAATGCTACAGTGAGAGCGGGTCACTAGCTTCCGGAGCAAAATGCATTACCACAGAAACAAAAGGAGTGTATGCTATACAATCTATCTCAGCATCAAACAGAAATATTCACACTTTGTTGCATGCTGCAGAGCATCAGACAAAAGAACATGGAAATCCAAATCAGGATAACAGGAAACAATAGTTGACATCAAGATTACTTAAGAAACTTGTTCCAACACCTAGGACATGGATATCAATGCGGGCAAAAGGAGGTCTCATCATCACACCCCTACATTCCTCATTATGAACTTAATAAACAAAACAAAAGTTGAACAATATATATCTACTCCCATATATCCCATGCTTTCCTTCATTTGCACAGTTACTTCCACTTATGTCAGTCTTATTTGTGAATGGGTACAGGGGAAGTATGGCCAGATGAACTTGCATTAGTATGAAATGCCACAAAATTAAAATACTAGGGAGCCACAGTCCTTTTCAGACCTCAGCAATAAATGCTGAGGAAGCAAATACTTTAAAAATCACACATTACTGAAACAGCCAAACTCCAGGAGAGGAAGTAGAGGGAGAAATGGCAACAGACACTGTTCCTATTGCTACCTCCTATATGATGTATCTGAAGTTACACTGCTGGAAAGTTTTTATTTAAAAATAATTAACAACACTGTATTTATAATTAACATTCACTCATCAATATTAGAATATTTACCATTGCTAGAAATTGACAGTGACTAGTTGTCAACAATATAGTAAACTAATAATAATAATTTTAAAAAATTTATAAAGGTCGTAACATCAAAATAGACTTCTGAAGACTGTTTGCAGCATTTCAATATGCACTTAAATATAGTCTACACAAACATCTAAACTACTTGGTCCAGCAGCTCCTCAAAGGTCTGCCAGAAAATAGGAACACTAAATTCAATGTACAAAACTATTTACTGATGGCAGAAATTTATACTTCTCACTTAATGTCTATTTTAAAAGTTTTTTACATTAGTATGCTGAGTCAAAATGTTTCTGTATCATTTCTCTGCATATTGTATTCATTCTAAATTATCTCACTAATTTCAGTCCAGACCAGCAACAGTGTGATTTATTCGCATGTCTTTATCGCCATTATCAGTATATTAAATCTATTCTAGAGCAGGATTAGAGATGTGTAAAACAGGAGAAAACTACCCTGTCTTCACAGAATGCTACAGCTCTACTTACAGTTGCTGAAAGCCTGTGGACAAGTTAAACATATACTACCTTTCTGTACTCTCCCCTTCTTGTTGATAACCTGAGCTCATTATTTCATGAACTGAAACTCTAATATTGTCAGGGTCAAATTTTTTTGCTCTGGCACCCACTGCTCGTAAAATATTAGTATGAGAAAATTACCTCTATTTGCATTTTTCAATGTTTTCTTAGAACAGCTAAACAAACAATCTCATAGATCAATATTTACAGACAGTATTCAAACAAAAGCTTGACTTTAAGTATAGTTAATGTGAAATTTCTTAAGGCTTTTACAGATTGAAGGAACAGGTAGATGCACTTGGATCTCAGTCTGAAGGTGACACATTCCAATTAGAGAACAAAAACTAGGAACTCAGAAACTCTGGGTGCTTATAATCAAGTCTGAAGTGAAATTTAAGTCTTCCTCTGAGTTTAATAAAAGTTACTAATGCATAGTCTCTTATACTTAAGTTCATAACAGAAATAACACAAAAATAGAAAGCAATTTTAATTTATAAATACCTCAGTATTTACTTCAATATTTTACCTCAAGTCCTTCACCCTGTTTATTCAGAAGCTGATTTGTATTACCAATAGATTTAAGCAATCTGACATTAACTCAACCATCCCGAACAGGAACAACCAGAGCAGGTAGAGGGAGGATCCATTAGCTCTGGGTAGGTACTCTGGGGATTACTTTGTTATCAAGATGCTTCTCAAGTGCACAACCTTGTGGTGCTCTGGTTTCAGCCATTGGGAGTTTTCCTTTTGAATGGTTTTGCAGTTGTTAGACTAGCAAAAGCCCACCTCTACCCCCTATCCTCTCCACCTGGCTGCCTTTTCTGCTTCAACATCACAATTACTGTTAGTAGCAGTATTTTTCCATGTGTAACAGCATACTCAGTAATTCTTTTAGAACAGTACATTGACAAGGGAAAACAAAACAGGCAGATGACCATAACAGTGAAATTACTGACCCTTTACAGTTTATAGATAAGGTAACTGCTAGCTTTTTTTAGGTTACTTGGAAAAAAGGAACTCCATTTTATGTGGTTAACAAGAATTTTCTGAAAATTTCAGGCTGATGATGTTTTTAAGTTTTGAATTTTCTCACAACAACATCCTGAAGTGCCCTTATTGACTACAATCAAAATTACGCTGTTCAAAGTTTGCTCTGCAGTTTTCTAAATTAACTTATGAACCAGGACCAACAGTCAGAAAATAACCATCTCACAACTAAATATCTCAGTTATAGGTTACTTGTTTGAAAATGTATCAGTGTTTAATAAACAAAATTAATCAACTGCTTTAATAATTACTTAACTTTTTCTTAAATTTTAATTTAGCAGACTTCCAAATCCAGTGTTTTGAGTTTTTTCCACCACTTTAACCAGATCTGCACTTCATGCAAAAAATGGTATTTAAAGCATCTTGGCTTGACAACTGGTATTTTATAGTATATAAAGAATTGCACAAAATTAGAATTACTTAAAAGCTAAACTATCTTTGACCCCAAGGTTGCCATGTCTCCTCCCCCCATTTGGGGGAAAAAAATGCTAAAAGAGAAGATACAAGTTTTACTCTTCTTGATGTTTCTGTACAACCCTATTCTAACTAGCTAACTCCTTCCCCAGTGTCTAATCAAGAATGAAAACAATAAATCAGTAGTCAGTCCTTCAAGGAGAATTTTTACTGAGGGCGGCAGGCCGCTTTCATTTAAGGGGGACAGGTCCCTTCATCCCCAGAAAAGAGACATACATCAATTAGGTTCAGAAAATAGCCACCTGATGCCGTTCACAGTCAAACTCTGAGACTCATGCCTCCTGCTCTAGATATAAACACCTTGTACATCATCACTTCAAAATGAAAAAGAAAACCTACCTACTCCCTACATGTCAACTTGCTGGATATCAAGGTACTCCTCTGAAGAATTACCTTTTCCAGGTTGAAACAGTAAAATCAGATACTGTAATAAGTTCAGGAAGACTTAAGACAGTATTTGGGTTTGACAAACAAAAGATTTTGCAAATACAAGACCAAAAAAACTATCAATCTATATTGCAAAGAGCCACGAAGTCAATAATGAAGACTTTAAGAGTCTGTGTGCAAAAAATAAAAACTGCGATGGAACAAAATGGAACAAACCTAAACTGATGCAAAGTTTCTCATGAAGTCGTCATTTCTAAATAAATTCTCATCAAGTTCTCAACTCAGGTGGTGGATTAACATTATAAGAAATCATTATCTTGAAGTCAGGAGTTCAAGTTCATTTACTCAAAATAAGTTTACTTATACAAATGTTTCTCACAACAAACAGCAATGCACTCTCCTCATTTTCTCACAGCACTGAACTAACAACATTTAAGCCAATTTATCTAAAATTAGGTTAGAAATTCCAAACTCCATTTTGAAACCATGGGAGAGACCTGGAGGAGGCAGTCTTTCAAATTATTAAGAGAGTAACTTTCCAAATACATCAGCACCATGGTGCTCAAGTACCATCAATGTTTTGACACCAGAGAAATGCCTGATCAATACATTTAACGAAACATTTAAGTAGAAGAATGGACTCCTGGTTACACATGAACTATTTCCTCATTTGCCTCACTGATAGCTTTACAGTAGCTTTAGATGTATCCCTCCTCTAGGTTCAGGACAATAAATAAACATTTTAGAGCTATATTTGAAACACTTACTTTGGGAAAGATTTAGGAACCTCAATATAAGAAAAAAAAAATGCAATTATAAACCCCCCTGCAAATTCTAATGGTTTTTACAATTGAATATTAGCTGGTTTACATTTCTCACCCATCAGCTACTCATTGGTTCTGCTAAGCATGAAGTTTTTCTGTGTCTGCTTATATTCATATGTAATGTAAAATTAATTTTAAATCAGTGTTCTCTTTGTTTGGAGCACAATGAAACACAGTCAAAGTTTCAGTCTATTTTTCTTACTCTGAAGATCAACAGTCTTGTGACATGCTACATTAAGTCTTACAAACACACTTTTGTTAGCAAATAGCTTAAGCAGCCTACCAGAACTACCTACCCACTCAGTAAGCAACAAAGAACTTCAAAAACAAACAAAAAAAGTACTTTATGCAGCACTAAACTAAACTAGCAGTTTAACTAGCAGTTAATAAAAATGACTGTTTAGTACAGGAAATAATTTCCTCTCTCGATTTTATTCAAATTATTATGTGTCATTTGAAGAACCTGGTTCTTTAACAAAAACAATTTTTACCCAGAAGGAACAGCTTGTTAAGGAACTTTTGCTTGAGGTTTGGTAACCTGACCAGAAAGTTCCTTCAGGAAAAGTCAGAATAAGCAGACACAAATCTGAACTTTTCAGTGCAATGAGATATTTTGCCCATCTTCTCCTACTCTCAATCAAGTTTTTGGATATAAAACTTGCATGAACTGAAGTAAATTAAAGGATGCATGAAGAGTTACTTAAAACTAAGGCTCACTTCAGTGTTGCTCATACAAATTTGAACGAAAAATGGGATTAACTTCCAGATTCCATGAAAATATTTTTTTTTCAGATCCTATCAAAGTTATATTGAAAAAATTAATGTTTCTTAAATGTTTTCCATACAAACCTATATAAGAATTATAGGTTATAGCAGTAACCCCTCAATGAAAGTACAGAAACAAGACTTTTGGAGATGTATTCTTTAAGAACCACTAATAATCAGCCTGAAGACTGGATTTGGACACTTCTGTGTTGTGTTTAATTCTACCAAACACCTATTCATGTAAATACAGCACTTTTCCAAGGTTTCTGGTGATAAGATTACGGTATATTTTTCTAAGATCAGTTAGAAGGATCTCCACCTACAACGTTTATCACACAAAACTCCTACTGTATTATGAAGACAATGGAATGTTGCACTGGAAAGAAGATGTTAGTAACTCTGATTAGTTCATTACATACTTTCAACTTGAGTCTAAGCTATTATTACAAGACTGCAGTAATTTCTGCTGTTTTCCTTGCTTTGTCTTGATCATGATATTCATAATATTTAGTTGCATAATAGAAAAGGGATGTTTTTAAATAATGTATTGCTTTAACATATTAAATGTTTTCATGGTTTATTTAGAAGTGATGTGCTGTAATATTTTCTACTCCATTTAAGAATTAAAACAACTGCTATTTGCCTTAAATACTGTAAACACTAGAGAGTAAAAAGGAGTATGAAAGAAACTGAAAAATGTCAAATAGCAACGAAACTGCAAACTACACATGCCAGAAAAGCCATAAGATTCAGAACAGTCAAGTCCAGTCTTATTAACTTAGGATAGCAAGATGCAAACTGAACTGTTTCTTGTCAGTTCAGCATATACAGAAGGACTTATTACCACTTCCTAATTGCAGACGTACTTTTCTCCTGTTTTTACAACATTCCAGAACATCTTCACTCCTTAAAATATAAGCTGAAAAATAACTTTATTAAAATAATGAAAAACACTCTCATTATCCTTGTCCCTATAATAATTCTAAATACTGGGGAAAAAAATGGGTAGTGGAAATAACCAACCCTTCATTCTACTCCTTTAAGCATAAAGGCAGAGATCCAGTACAATTTATTTATTTAAATAACTACCAAATTCTTGCAAAGCATGGAAACTTAAACTGTCCAAACCTAAATCAATGTTAAAAGATTATTTTTTGAAATGGAAAAACTGTATAATTAATCAAGCTTCTTTACAAAGGGAGATCGCTTTTGGAATGCTAGAATTCGTACTCCTCAATACTCATTCACAATATAAAAAGGAGATTGAGTAAGACAACTCAAGCTTACCAATAATACCAGACAGACAACAGAAAATAAACAGATACATCATGATAGGGGCTGAGCACTAATGCTGGTAAAAAAATCAGTGTTGAAAAACACGAGATTTTTTTTAAGTAGTACAGAGAAACAATTCCAAATTAACCCTTATAATGGCAAACTCTAAACTACTACCATTCCATAATCTCGTATTATGATCTGATGATTTCATAAAGTTGCAGCTCAGAACTCAGCAACAGGTAAGGTGAGCCTTACAAAAGGGAATAAAAAAATAGCATGAAAAAGGCTAGAGGTTGTGATGAGCAGAGTTTAAGACAGGATCTGAGTTTTTTCATCACTCATTCCTACAGGGTGGCACGCAATGACACAGACTGCATTTCTGCTTATCCCATTTCAGATCAAAGTTCTGCATTTCCCTAGCTAAATCATTCATGAAACCTAGTCTGAATTTTCTCCTAAGGCTATCAAGTTCCATGACTACACTAAACCATACCTGAGGACCCCCAAGCCTATAAACCAGTTTTTGAAATGCCAGTTCTATGGATGTGCAATCCAGTAACTTGTTCAGTGTATCTTCATGAGAAATTTCTCTCAGGTATTGCACTAGGAATAAATTGCAGTACTGTTGTCTCAAGAACACTCCACTGTTCACTTTGTATTTTTTCATTAGACTACAGGAAAGAATCCTGGCTTTGCAACTTAATTTCTTATGTTTTAATGTTACCTCTGTATCAAAATGAAGGCAAAATGCCAAGCTACAAAGGGATGAATAGTCCAATTGAGATGATTTTTTTCAGAGAACCATTATCAAAAGGCAGCACTTCAAATTCAAGAACATGTACTGCTTATTGCAAGGAATGGCCAATAAAAGGTGAAACCTCTTAATTACACACAGTACCTATACCGACAACACTTTAAGAAGCTCAAGGTAAAAATTCATACCTATTTGGATATCTGTTTTAATTTGTATTCCTGTAATACCTGTGTAACCCAGAGTGAGAGGCTGCATCATGCTAGGTATTGTAGGTTAATGCTACACCTTGGGACAGTGCCTATCTTGTACCTGAAAACATAACGGATGTTTTGTGTACTTTCTACCTGACCTAAAGAGCTTGAAGGTCAGGTATTCCTAAAATGAAATTAACTGAGTTCATTGGAAGATATACAGAACAGATCAAGAAAGTCGAACCAAAATGCGGATGAAGAGTAGAGCCCTAAAAGACCAGGAGACAAAAGCCAGTAATCAGATACAGCAAAAGCTGTCAAATGATTAAGAAGAGGAGCCTAAAACCAGAATGATAACCTAGTGAATTGACTCTAAGACTAACAAGTCAACATCTAGGATAGATAAGAAGCAATTCAATAATCAGTGAGAGGATGGACAAAACCTCGAAAATGTCAAACATAACAAAAGCTTTTTTTTGTTTCAAGCTAGAGAGCTCAAGAAAGGCTCACAGTTGTTAGCTCCCAGTAAAGTCTTATCTATGAAGAACAAGTAAGTCAATTCCTTTGAAACATATTTAACACTCAGCTTCCATCTTGAGCTTTTACCAGTCATAAATACCATGAGTACTTTAATGACTGTACAGGGAAGCTTAAACTCTCCGCAAGTACCATGCTTGATCTAATGAGGGAATGAGAAAGGAAATTAGAAAACAGAAAATTACATACCTTGTGTTGTTCTATTGCATCTACCCACTGTTGTCTGTGGTCTGGGTCCTGAGCCCGGAGGTACCAAACACTATCATTCACGCTGATATCAAACCTGCATTCATCAAAGTCATGTGGCTGTGAGAGAAGAGAGTGTAAGAGTAGCTAAAATTAGCAATATGATCAACGTTATCCCACAGATTATTTTGACACTCAAACACTAATTAGAAAATCTGGTCTATACTGTCTCAAATTCATCCTAGATAAATTCTGTGTTGTGTAGCTGTCTCAAATAATGAACATATACTCTCATAATAAAAGATGCTGGTCTTCTGAAATAGAAAAGCCTGTGCAATACACTCTTATTAAATAAGATTTTCATAAATAAATTCCACATATAAATAAGTTCCATGTTTTCAAATACTTTGAAACAAATCATTTAGCAAAATATGTACCATACCGGAAAATATACCTATATATACATTTTATTTTCAAAACAAGACAAGAACTCCATAACATTACTGCTACCAGTAATAATTTTAGATGAAATACATGCATCATAGCAAAAAACCACCAGAATAGAACCATAAAAACAGACTATATCTAAATGACAAGTCAGAGAAGGAACTTAAGCAAGCTGTGACATGCTCTGCCTCAACTATTTTCATCACGAATATTTCACAGATAATTGGAAGCCACATGCAACCCTTTCACATCTCCACTCAACTGCATCTAACTTCCAGTTCACATGCCTCAAATACTGATAAGCTTTTACTAATGTAACGATGAAGCTGTTAAGGAAAGTACAGGGAAAGAAAACAATTTAATCTGCCATGTACCCTGATACTGTCAGTTCAAAGTTACTCCTTAGCAAATATCCAACTGAGCCCAGTATTCCCCACACCCTTCATCTCTGAAAGCCATTTTTAAAGACACATAATACAGGTGTAGCTGAATACCTTTTTGAATTTGAAAGAAAAACTACACACAAAATAATTGCAGGAGGCTAACAGGTTTCAGGATAAAGGCTAGTGACGCTGTTTGAAGGACCATAAATATTGATACCAGATGCTGAAGACAAGTCTATGCATGTAAGGAATATCCTTTATAACACATGGACCACTCTGCCAATACATTCATCTTGCAGACTAAAACATTGTGAATCACTCACTAAACACTCGACAAAAGAAAACCTAGAAGTAAGTCTCGTTCGTTGTCATGCACACTATTCCAGAGCTAGTGAGAATTTTTTTCAAATATTTTGGAAACCAGAAGGTACTTACACATAAAAAACCCCAAAACTTTCTCTTTTTCTGTTTTTAATATACTAAGGAAGAAGAAAAGTATAACAGAATTCAAATTACCAAATAAAAAAATGAGCTAGAAGGAGTTTAACAAAAGTACACTAAAAAACCAAAGTGTGAGCTTAAAACTTCACGTATTTGGTCTTTAAAATTGAACACTCGAGTGTTCAATTTTAAAGAAATTTAAATTTCCCATAGGAAAAATATGCAGCAACTGAAAGGATTGACAATCAAGTCAAACAACTATAGCTACTAATTACCTAACACCTGACCATCTCAAGTTAATTAAATTCAACCAACTTTTTCAAAACTGGTTCTATACATTCCTTTGCCTTCACTGAACCAGACAAAGGGGTGTAAAAAGGGACATGAGACTGTTTGACCCTGCCTGGATGCCAGGTGCCCACCAAAGCCTTAGTTTCTACCCTCCTCAGCTGGAGAGTGGAGAAAGAATATGATGAAAGACTCACAAATTGAGGTAAGGACAGGGAGATCACTCACCAATTACTGCCACAGGCAAAACAGACTTGACTCAGGGAAAATAGTTTAATTTATTACCAATCAAATCAGAGCAAGATAATAAAAAAATTAAAGGCACATCACTCCTCCTTACTAGGCTCAACTTCACTACCTATTCTCCTCCACTTCATCCTCCTGAGCACCGCACAGCAACAGGGAATGGGAGTTACAGTCAGTCCAAACATTTTCTGTCACTCCTTCCTCACGCTCTTTTACCTGTTCCAACATAGGAACTTTCTCATAGGACAGAGACCTCTGTCCTCAAAAACCCCTCCCAAAATGGGTTCTTCCCAAGGGCTGCAGCTCTTCATTAACTGCTGCAGCGTGGGTCCTTTCCACAGGGCACAGTCCTTCAGATACAGCCTGCTCCAGCATGGGTCTCCCAGGGAGCCACAAGTCCTGCCACCAAACCTGCTACAATGTGGGCTCCTCTCTCCTTGGGGCCACGAGTCCTGCTAGGAGGCTGCTCTAGCATGGGTTTCCCACAGCCCATGGATGCTCATGGGTGCAGGGAAACAAGCTGCTTTATCATGGTCTCCCTAACAGGCTGCAGGGGAATCTATGCTCCAGCAGCTGACCATGTCTTCCCCCTCCTTCCTCACTGGCCTCTATGTCTGCTCTCACATATTCTCAGCTTCCTCTCCCAGTCCACGTTGCACAGCAGTCTTTACACTTTCTTAAGTATGTTATCACAGAGACAATACACCATCATCACTGATTAACTCCGTTTTGGCCATCAGCAGGTCCATCTTGGAGCCAGATAGAACTGAGTCTGAGATATGGAGGCAACTTCTGCATCTCCACATAGAAGCCACATCTGTAATGGCCCGCTACCAGAACTTGCCACACAGACCCAATACAGGACATCACGTCTTCTAGTCCAGGTCCCTCTTCTTCAAGCTGCATTTTCTATATTTTTATTACTATACATATAAAAGAAGTTCATTTGCTTTAGAACAGCAAACTTGCCAATGCAGCATGTGATGTTTATATGCCTGTTCCCAGCCACTCCTTTGACAGGTCCTCATTTAGTCATGTGATGGGGGACATACATCTACAACAATCAGAGACATTACAAAAGATCACCCAAACAGAAAGTGTAGAAAGATTAGCTGCTAAGGTTTTTCCTGACATGATAGCATTCCTCAGCTTGATCTCTCATTCTTGAAGTCTTCTGGGAAGTTACAAGCAATTACATAGCATGTGATTAGAAAGACTTGCCAAAATTCATCTTAAAAGCCTGCAGCACTACTGATTTCACACTTCCACACAGTACACATACTTCAGTTCACAACCTTCCTTGCATTCCCCTGAATCTCATCTCTAACCTAAATATCTTTTAATGCAACTTAAGACTATCATGTCTGTTCTTTTCAAAGACAGGTTTTTGTACTCCTCTTCCTTCCAAAGCAGCTTTTAATATATTTGAAAATCCATGCCTTGTTGCTAAGACACGGAAAGAAAATGTTTTCTCCGAGGTCTAGTGAAAACTTTTAAACACTTTTCTGCACCATTTACTGCATACACACTTCTGCATTACACGGAGTTAAGAGACTAAGCCACATATATATATATATATATATACACACACACACACATATATATACATATATATACATACATACATATATATGTGTGTGNTAGCTTGGAGGAGACTGAGGCGAGACCTCACTGTGCTCTTCAACATTCTCACCAGGGGAAGCAGTGGCACAGGCACTCATCTCCTCACTCTCATGACCAGCGATAGGACTTGAGGAAGTGGCATGAAGCTGAGTCAGGGGAGGTTTAGGTTGGATATTAGGAAAAGGTTTTTCACCCAGAGGGTGGTTGAGCACTGGAAGAGGCTCCTCAGGGAAGTGGTCAAAGCACCAAGCCTGACAGAGCTCAAGAAGTGTTTGGATGATGCTCTTGGGCACCGGGTGGGACTCTTGAGGCTCTCCTGAGCAGGACCAGGAGTTGGACCCAGCGATCCTGGTGCATCCCTTCCAACTCAGCATATTCTGTGATTCTGTAAATCAGGTTTAGGGTTATACTCAGCTCACTGTGCAGTTCCATGTTATTAAAAAAACCAGCTGATCAGGTGATCCTGTTAGACCAAGTTGCTTAAAGAAAACAAATAACCACTAAAGAGGTTAAATAAGCTTCAAAAGGAAGTTAGGCAGGTGATACATGATTCACTGTTTACCTATTTAACATCCTATAGTATGTATTAACTGCCTATTTTCCATATTTTTGGCAACTGAAATAATTGTTTATCATCCTTTTCCTCTAGTTTTGTTTGTTTGTTTTTGTTTGGGGTTTTTTTTCTGAAAACATGTTTCATTGGAAGAACCCTGAATTAACTGAACACAAAAGACATAAATCACCTGAATCATGTGATGTGTTCTTTTCTTAACACAGAACAAATCAAGTTGTTGTCGATTAACCCCCTTCTCAATCAGTACAGAGTTCACATTTCATTTCCACCAATAACTTTGCAGACTTCTATATGTAACTTCTTGGCATCATCTGTTCCGTTCTCTTCCCCCCTGAGCTATAGATAAACTTCCTTGGTTTACCTCTGGCTGTAAGTGCTTTTATTGTTTTCTGTAGCTGCATCTAGCAAAGACCACAAAGTGTTATTCACAACTTCTCAGGTCTGTCCTTTATTTTTCTAACATTCTCATCAGACTAGTTTGACTCCTTTACGCTTCCTGGAAGTTTTTCTGTTTGTCTTCACTTTCTTCCTGTAGACCTCACCTCGTTTCATTTAGATCTCATTTTTTTTCTGACGTTCACTGTTTCTAGCCTTGTCTTCCCTTTCCCCTTTACACTCAGAAGCTGTTATAAAATGGTACAGTTCTTAGCCAGTCACATGAGAGGACCTTGGAGGATAAATAGGGATTTTCATCTGTAACAAGCTAAGGACATGTGCTGAGGCCAGGATATGTCCTAATGACCTTTCACAACCAAGACAAGGCAAGAAAGAGGAATGTTTTAGTTATGCAGGGAAGCAGGAAGCAAGTAGGAGTTCACTATCTATCCTCAGGATTTAAAGCACCTTGGAGAACTTCAGCTGCTTTTTCCCAACCCGCAGCAGTCTCAAGCAACATACATAAATTGAGAGGGCACTGGGGAATAAAATCCAGATCAAGACACTTCGAATGGCGGCACTTGAAAACATTCACAGCATTGTCAAAGCTGAGCTGGACAGACTTAAGAGTCTGTGGCAGAGGCAACCTCTGTGTACGCCAAGGGCTCCTTTGAGGGTCCACATTAAAAAAAAATAAAATCAACAAAAAGCCCTCACAGCTAAATCATAATTCCATTCAAGAATGTGCTGCAAGAAATAGGCCTCCAGCATCCACAAACACCCTTTCTGTATGACTCTTAAGCTTTTTTCCAAGGCAGCTGCAGAGAATCCTGCAGAAACAAAGGCAATTCCAAGTATTCGAGCATGCTAGATCTTTCCAAAACCAATGGATACTAGCCCTTAAACTCTAAACATTTCTAAGCAAGAACAGTTTACATGAAAAAACACTTACTTGGCTACGGTTACTGAGGAAGTCAGTAGCCAGCTCAAGTCTCATGAGTCATAGCTAATTGCATTGCCACAGAATCCTTCCTGCTATACAGCTGTCAAGCCTGAGGTATTCATAAAACAAGTTTCAGAACAGTATCTGCTTGAAAAATACTGTTTCAGGTGCTTAAGGCAAATCACACAGGAAAGATTAAGTGCTTTTATATACTTTATAACCTCCAAGAGTACTCCATGTGAGAAAAAAACCAAAACCAAACTTCGAATGAAGAAACTTTTGCTTGCTCTCTCACTACTCCAAATGGTGTTAATGGCATTTCGTCCTTTCCTTACACAAGAAAGCCAGGGTGGTTCATAGCAGATACAACTCAAGTCTGCATGTTACAATCATTAAAGTGTGCTTCTGCCACTATTCTCATTGCAGAACTAGAATTTATCTAAGCTGAAATGATTTTAAAATTTTGAAGGTTTTTCTTATTAAGAAAATCCTGTGCTGGGAACTAGGACACAAGACAAATAAATAGAGGCCTACAGAAAATTAAAACTACAATTCCTCAGATCTCAGATGTGAATGTCACTAGCATAAATTCAACAGAGGTTGTCATCTGGCCTAAGCTAAAACATGAAACCTGATGTTCCCCCTTTGTTTCTCTTAGTGCAACTCAAAGCAAGTTAAGAGAACTTCACATTCTTTTTTCCAAATAGGTTTGAGTATGGTGTCAATCAGAAGTTACTTAACTGAAAATTGAGAAAACAAATTCAAGTTTTGGTAATCAAACTTCAGGTTTTTTCTTTAAAAAACGGCCTGCACATATATGCCTTATATCAGAGTACCTAAAGCTTTTAAAAATGCTAATATTCAGCTTTTAAGAAACAAAAAAAGTCTTATCAAGGAAAACTGACTTAAAGCGTTTTGGATATATTTCATTGATGCAAATGCTGTAACTCATGACTGCAGATTTTTTTTTTCGCATGTAGCATGTGTATAGGGACAAACCACCCCACAATCACTTCTTTTCCACTTAGAATACAACTTGGTGCATTCTGCCCTTTGCTTCTTCTGCTGAGGAAATATTGAAACAGCACCTTGCAACTCTGATGTCTACCTGCAAGCATTTTCATGTTAATAGGCCTGTAAATCTTTCAAAGATCAAACTTCACCAGTTTTAACTTAAACACCTCTTATAAAAGTAGACATGAAAAGCTATATCCTGGAAAATGAGATACAAGCCAGACTATAACTATTCATAACCAATGTTTCCAGCTCAAGAGAGCTGAACACACAACTTTTTCCATGTGAACAGTGTCACTGTCCTACCATGCAAAGTACAATTTATCCACTGGTTAGTTTTTTCACCATTTACATGGAATTCAGGAAAAAGCATCCTTTTTGCACTGTTCTTCAACTTCCTGAAATCTTCCAGTTACAAAGTACCTGAACAAACTATCACTTCCTCCACAAAAAAAACCAAATACCCAAAGCAGTTATCAGAAACCTACAGATTTGCTTATTTGTTTCCACAGATCATTCAACAGGTTCTGGACCTGGATGCATTCACTCAAATGCCAAAACCACCTCTATTCTCTCAAGTTTTCAACAGGAAATTTAAAAGATCACTCCAGGATAATATGGATAGGACCAGAAAGGACGGAGGGGCACAAGCAATGACTGGAATGAAATGAATTGCATCTGCAACATGGTATTAGTTTTGAAACAGACAGAAGTTCAAAAGAGCACTGTATTCACCCATAAGCAAGGACAACTCCTCATAACAGAAGGCAGCAAACTGGACAAAGAGAGAGATGTGCATGTGATAACTTAAGATGCAGTGGACAAAACCAGCATCCTATGTTAAAAAAAGAGAAGGCACAATACATGATGAACTATAGAAATACAATACCAAGCACCTTAAAAATCAGTTAATTTGATGGAATAGAAAAAGAGAAGGCAATGCATTGTAGCAGGTAACAACATTAAATAAAGAAAATGAAAAAATCACTCCATGATTCTCAGTAAGCAGCATATACCAAAGCAAGAAAAACATAGCAGTTACTGAGAATTGAGGCTAACACCAAAGTATGTACTTTGACGATGGGAATAAAGGAAAAAAAGAATCTATTTGATACCAGGAAAAAAAAGTTGTACGAACACATTCTACATGTACCTACATTGAGGTGCTAACAAAACCCCAAAAATAAAAAGTTTACTTTAAGATTTGTCCTACGTGACTGAAGGAATTAGTTCTAAAAGCACACATGAAAACTGTATTTCAGCTCCCACGTAAAACCAGTTTGGAACTGGCAAAGGCTGTGATTAGTTAACTAGAAAAGCAAATGAAAAATCTCGGCCAAGTTTCAAAAAGTGCATGTCTCAAAATAATTTTTTGAGAGCATTTAATTCATGAGAGATCCAAACTGTGAAGAAATTGTCCCCTGCTTCCAAAATGTAAAATGGCTGAAAACACACTAACTTTTAAAAAAGCTTTGAACAGAAAGGTAGTGAAATGAAGTACCACTGACATGATTTTAAAGCTGCATTCTAGATGGTGAATAATATTTAAAATTATCAATGGAAAAATCCTATCGGCTGAATCACAATATGTGTTTTACCAAATAATATCATGCATGACTAGGATTTTACCAGACAAGACCAGTCAAAACACTGTCTTTAGTGTTTAGCCTTATTAAATACTAAATAGTAGCATTTTTCTCTCTGGAGTCATTGAAAAGCTCATGGGTCAAGATAAAGACAGAAAGATCACTTACCTACTGCCAGCACGGTCAAACATATTTGACTTGGAGAAAACTGACTTAATTTATTGCCAAGTAGAGCTGGATGGTGAGAAACAAGACAAAATCAAAAACAGAGGCACAAGGGGATTGGGAATGAGGGCTACGGTCCATCGATAATATCTTAATTCTGCCACTTCTTCCTCATGCTTTCACATGCACCAGCAAGGATTGTTGTATTCATCACTGCAATTCTTCAGGGTAAACCTGTTACAGTATGGGCTCTTTGGAGTCTGCAGCCTCTGTCAGAACACACTCAGCTGCCATGGCTGGGCTCTAAATAGGTTGCAGTGTGGTCGCCTGGTCTGGTGTGACTCTCTACACAGGTTACACGAAAATGCCTGCGCAATGCTCTCCTTTACAGGCTGCAGGGGCTCTCCGCTCTGTGGCTGGAGCATTTCTTCCTGCCCAGACAGCTGTTTCTCACACCTTTTCCTCACTCCACTCTTTCTCTCACACTGCTGAGCAGCATTTTTGCCATTTAACTCTGTTTACCTTGAAGTGTCACTGCAGTGGCTGTGGGGCTCAGCTGTGCCCTGCACTGGGTCTGCTGAAGCTGACCATGTCCTGTGCAGGACAACCCGGAGTCTCCTCGTAGAGGCTGCATGGCAGACCCCGGCCCCACAAGGTAAACTCAGTGCAATCATAAAAGCTCATCAAGATCCTTCTGTCACTATGACTTATTTTTGAAGGCGCTTGGCTTAGAACTATAAACACTGAAGTTACGAAAGTAATTAATTTTGCAAGGATTTTTAAAATATCAGTATCTATCCTGGATCTAAGTCTCAGGATGGAACAACTTAAAGAAAGTACTATACTTCATTGTTTATAATACATTTTATTAAAAATGTACAGAAGTCCCAAAAGACATGGCAAGTTCTAATTTCCTGTATTTGTAATATCTGCCCCCTGCTGCCCCAAGAAAAGCCAAGTAGATCCACAAACCTGGAGAATTAAGGTCTACCAAGCGTCACAACACAAACTTCTGGTTTCCCTTTCTTAGTTCTAAAATCCAGTAAAAACCTAATAGAAACACTGGACTACAATGTCTTGCCTTTCCTTGTTGTTATTCTTAAGCAAAAAGAGCCCACTTTTTAGTTACATTGACTGGCTGTGTTCTTTTTACATTTATGTGTACTGTATTTTCTTTTTTTTACGACAGTATGGGAAAACCTTATTACAAACGAGCAAGTAAACAAGACAGTTCTATAACTATTGAAAGTGATAAACCTTTAGGGGCAAAATATGGTATATCTAATTTCTTGCTCATTATCACATTAAAAGAAAACTTTCTCATAATGGCATATTTACACATGTAGAAAAAAACTTGTCAAGGAAACAAGCTTAAAAATATAAAAGCCTATTAAATGTTTTTACATTCTTTGGTACTACCCAAACATTCCACTTCAGGTCTTTAGTCAGGTTATTTTCTTTCCAAAATGCCCTTAAACACTTATTTTTCTTTTAAATAATGATCTTATCTTTTCAAAACCTAGCTAAAGTAGAGGCCAATGAAAGCAGAAGCATGGTAAGCAGAATTTAAAATTCGTTTGTTTGCATAGTATGCAAATTTAAAATTAGCTTGGTTTAATCCATTGCAAAGAAGCTCTCTCACGGGAGAACTGTCCTTTTAAGTCTGGATCAAACATACATTGTATGTTACTTTAGCACTGAAACCACATGAAAAATTTGAAGCTACAGACCTCAGGTGTAAACCTGGTCAATCTGGTTTTCTGCGCACCTGCCTAACAGATTTAGATGCAAAAGCGATCATATAAAAACAATTTTTATATTTTTTGTGAGGCATTAAGCTGTCTTACAGTACATGATTTCTTAGATGAGTATTTTATCAAATTATTTCTGTGTTAATGAAGTGGAATTAGTAGGTAGTATCAAGTCATGCAGTATTGGTTTATATGTAAATATACCCCTGACACTGCTATTCTCAAATGCCTACTGAAAAAAACAGTTACTTGTAATAGCAAGACCTAGAGTATAACAAATGTGTACTTGAAATGTCAGCTAAACTTTAGTCAAAGACATGGAATGGCACTGTATTACTAGAAGAAAGAGGGCAAGGCCGAGAAAGTTGTAAACCAGCACATGCTTGCAGCCATCACCTTAAGCGATCTACTAGTGACTACAGATACATGCAAAAGCTCCTTGGATTAGTAAATTGGTATTAACAGATTTAGATACACACAGAGAGAAATCAGGATATAACTAATGGGCCTGTCCTGTTTAAACATAGTGTCAAGAACTTGAAACTTGGTCTAATCCATAAAATTTATCTTTAGACCTAACTATCAGTTATGGAAATGGAAGCATACATATTATTGCTTTGGTGAGAACCAAGTCAAAGTGAATCCCCTGCAGACAAATTCACATGATACTTCTCAGGTTTCCAGTTGGAACAAAATATTTGCATTATCCACTAACGTGCATCAACCATAGAAAAAATCCCCTAGAGAATTATACTACAGAAAAACATCTAGCTAGAATTGATTACAAACTATCATGTTAAACTTCTTAAGAATCACATCACATACAGCAAGAAGCTAGAGCTTTTAATCAGGAAGGAAGACATGCAATTTTGTATCAACTTTAGAGAATGCAGAAACACTGTCTGAGCCACTTTTTTTTAAAGTTTACTTTTATTGGACAGTCAAATATAGAAACAGGAATCACACTCACACTGCTGCACTCCTAAAATAACTATTTGTATACTGATTAATTTAGTTGTATCTCATACAATGTACTGCAGTGTGGCACAGGAGATCCACCACTCTCACATACACCAGTGGTAACAGAACAACATGGATTTCACAAGAAAATCATGAGTGAGTATCCAGAGAAGGTACTCTATCCTAAGAGAAAAGCCATGCTTTACAGCACTACACTGAGTTGACAGATAGAGCATTCTGGACTTAGATTCACGGTGACGGAAATGGAAATTCTGATTCTAGGAAATCAGTGGCATTCCAGCTAGAACAGAGGCCTGCTGTACCTGCAAAAGCACCACGTAAGACTTAAGATCAGCTTGGTTTGAATCCAAACATAAGCAACTTAACACAGTACAACTGTATAAGCATTTCTATTAATGCAGTATTAACATCATTAGCAACAGGACTTATGTTAACTATGCAATTCCCAGTCCTGACCTGATCTCATTATTAACTTGTTATGAAAACTGGCTCTACGAACTAGACCTTGAAACCAGGTGTCTCTTGTTATGACATAAAATTTAAGCATGAGATATCAAAGACCTTGAAACTATGGACACAGATGAAAAGCCGTGGCCTCAGAACCATAAACAATTCCTTAATGGTCAAATACTGGTCAGTGAAAACACGCAACCTCCACAGCTGAGAAGGCTGTTTTTGCTCTTGGTAGCAGCAGCTGCTTAAAAGAAAAAACCCAAACAGCTGAGCAACAGCGCAAGGAAGCAACCAGGCTGAAGCCTGGGAAAGGAACACCTGTCCTGCATCACACCACATGCAGTCTGGCATCAGGTACCTCAACCATACATTAAAAGATGATTACAAGAGATCCTAATTTGGGCCTGTGCGTGTGTCCTGGCAAAAGGCGCACACTTTAGTTCTGTATCTGTCCTGTCATCACACTTTACCCCATCCCTCACTGAAGAGCTCTTCAATTAGGTTACCTTCACTTCAGCAACTAGGACCATCAAGAACAAAAATATCAGGATAGAAATATGGTACTGGCTCCACGGTACTGCATAGTTACAGATAACCCAGGATGTAAATCAGATATAAGTGACTGCTTTGAATACAAAAAGGTAATGGTTACTGTGTAATAACTAACATATAGCAATAATTAACAATGTGTAAGAACTAATTAAAAGGACAAGGTACGTTGCTAATGAATGTCAATCTAAAAGCTTTCATTCTAAAGTTTAAAATTGACCTGAATTGTCAGTCTAAACTGCCATCACAGCTACCTCTAATTCTGTTTTTATATATATATATCTATCTATCTATTTGCATGTGTGTACATATAGATCTATATTTGCACACGTGATTAGTTTTGAAAGAGCAGAAAAAGAGAACTTAAGAAAGAGCAACACTTGCCCTTAAAAGACAGCAACTTAAAAAGCTTTAAGAATGTATTAGACACCAGTTACAATATAACCTCAGTTAAGTATCTGGAGACCTGATAGTAAATTCTGTTCCAACTAGTCCTCTTAAGTAAGGTATGACGGACCTCAATTGACAGGAAAGACACATCAAACAGATTTAAAAAGTGGTGAAGTTGGCCACACTATTTGACTGAATTCACCCTGACTAGAATTCAACAAGAACACGGGAAAATAGCAGCTAAAGTATATGCCTAAAGGAGAAGGCAAGAAGATGAACTGGGAGATAAAAACACTCAAGCAATCATCTATGACAAACTATTCTGAATTTATGAACAGAAAGGGCAGTTAAGCAAGTGACTTCAGGAAGCATCTAAAAAAGAGATAGCCAGCTGCAGCTGCATACTAGTAGGTGAAAAGTATTCTGACTTTTTAACTTAGTATTCTATGAATGCATATCCAAAAGTGAGGTCTAATATTGTACAAATCCTCAACAGAGCTGTTGAAAACGTCATTAACAGCTATCACAAGACACATCAGATAATCAACAGCAAGTTGCCTAGGAGGACTATTGAGCAACACTACAGCCCTGGAGCGGGTGACATATGAATCAACCATATTTACGAACAAGAAATCAACTATAAATCAATCTCACGAAAATGCATAGAAATTTAGATTTAGCAACAATAAGGATTGCAAGTAGCATAGAAAAATTTGCTGAGCTATTAAAATCACAGCTTTAATACCAAATGCAAACACTGAAATTATTTAAAACTTGGTATACGTCTGTGAAAAATACTCCACAGCATGAAACTGCTCCAATATACTGCTCCACAGGCACGAATTATAACCCTGAAGTGTATGTCAAATAATGAACAGTGTTAGAATTAAATATATTTAATATAATATTAAATATCTTAAAGAAAAGTCACATGGGGGAATAATATTGTCACTGATAATAAGATGATAGAAATACTGCCGGATTACAGCCCTAATTTCAAGTGTGTGGTAACACATGATTATATTCAAGTACTAAGGACTTAAATCTTCAGCAATATTAAGTAATTGTAAATTATTTGGTTAATATACATTGTAGATTTTTTTTACATCTTAATCATTTTAGAAGCTGCATCATAGTACAAGGAACAGCCTCACTGAGCTGATCTGGATGTGTATTTTTCCATTTCTGACTTAATTTCTCCAATACACACTGCAAAAGAAATCATCCATTTCTCCATCATGCCAAATAATTACTTTTTGCTTGACAAGGATATTAGCACTTTATAGAACTTTGATATATACAAACATTTTCACTTCACATCAACACATCAATGGCTGGTTCAGACAACTCAGAGGCATACACAAATTGTGATGAATGATGTGAATGATGTGAGTGTCAAAACTAATCGTCCAGGAGAATCCTGTATTTCAAGCAACTTTCACATGCTGCACCAGCAGCAGCCCAGTGTCATTATCTCCTAGGCATTTACCCCCCTTCCCTTCCTCCCTACCCTGCTGCTCTTTGGCATTTTCCTCTCCAGGACAAAATCACCTAAGGCCTGCCACATATGAGTAAGTATTCCTAAACACATTTGCCTCTATTTAGAATATCCATTTCCCATTTAGCCAAAATCCCTCACCAGTCTAGATTTAGCTATTTCATTGAGACATATACCAAAGCCCAACAGTACTAATTGCCACATGTCCTAAATAAACCCCGACCTAGTTAGGGCTTGTGTTATATGTCTTAGTTTACTCGGGTCATCTTTTTAGTAGCAACTAAGGCTGAGAATGCACTTTATCAAATTACAGAAAATTAATTATTCGATTAAATGCCCATCACATCATACCAAACCAGATTGTTTTCCAGCCTCAGACAGGTGGAAACAATCTTTTCCCAAGCAGTCAGCAATTACTACAAATTTACTGCTAGTGTTTCTGCCCAGGGCATGGACTCATGGCTTAGCTTTTTTAATAAAAACTTCCACCAACTAAAACCTATCAGTTCCCATTCAACTTCACTAGCAACAAACTCAAGCAAACCCAACAGCAGATAAAAATTGCAAATACAGCATTCTTTTCTCATAAGCAGGTAGATCAGATTTTGACACAGTACTTGGAAAAAAAAGTAAATCCAAACTTTTGACACAGTACCTAGAAAAAAAAGTAAATCCAAACTTTATCCACATTAGTCTTCCAAGTGGGCCCACTTCTATACCACTTCTATACACTACCACATCAA
Source organism: Cnemophilus loriae (assembly GCA_013397755.1). Lineage (NCBI taxonomy): Eukaryota > Metazoa > Chordata > Aves > Passeriformes > Corvidae > Cnemophilus > Cnemophilus loriae. The sequence goes on from VZTF01003252.1 coordinate 1,156,864, forward strand.
CTAAGTCCAAAATATTGTTAGATTTCACATTGCATAAACTGTAAAAGAAAAGCATCAATATACTGTTAATGTCAAGGTGAATTTTCGAAAGTCTGTTTTGCAAGACATGATCCTTCATGTTCTCATCCTACAAGAACATTTCTCTAGCACTGACCTCTCCTTCAATTAAAAATACACACCTTTATTATAAAACTTAGATTTGTAGGGTTTGATGCTTCCGTGAAAAAAACTCATAGGAAGGTTCTGCATGTGTTTTAATTGATGAACGCACGAAGCATTTTCTGTTAACTTGCCGATCTATTTTTAAAAATGTCAATCTGTACTTCCCCTCACAAGTGCCCAATTATTAATGGTGGTCAGTACCACTCTATAAATAAAACAGAAATACTACTAGAGTGAGGAAAGGCGGCTGTTCAACTAACCGTATCTTTAAAAAGTGGAGTAAGTTTTTTATTTTTAGTGGCTTATTACTGGATACAAACATGCCAGTCTCTTCAGACTACATATAAGGAAATGAGAAATTCAAAATTAAAAACTGCCAGTTTAGCTCTTTCATGTACAGTGTTCTTGTTCTTTCCGTAAACTGAAACTTACACATGTTTACATCTGCCCTAATTTATAAAGTTAATATTTATGAAGTTCTTTACAACAACAATTTATTACTGCTTAGGGAAGAAAAAAAAAACTAAGACAATTCACTAAGCTGTCCCTCAGACAGACTTCCATTTTCTATCTTCTTGCTTGTCCTGAGTTCTAGATATTCACAATAGATACACAACCTCCACACCTTTTAGAAGTTCATTCTAAAGCTAAATGGCTGGCTTGCAATCTTCATATTAATATAAAATGTCATTACTGCCTTCACTAAGCAACTGTGCTTTCCAATTGCTGTGTCTGGAAGAAAAAAGCCCCAACAAACTAGCTTACCTGAAAGTATCTCCACTATGCAAACTGAATTTATTTCTCAGTCCTAGTCTAGGCATTTTTCTACAGAGCTGTCTAATCGTCTCTTTACAACAAAATAAAAACAAAGTACTCCAAAAACCCCAAACTAAAAACCAATAGCAAGTTTCCATAAAGGTTTTGATATGCATATGCAGCATTGCAGTATAACCAAAGCCAATGAAAACCATTGCATCACAGCTATTGCATCTTGTTGAAACAACTAAAACCAAAAAGTTTTTCTACATCAATAATACACACAGGAAAGAAGATGAATACCAACCACTGGATTAAAGCAACATGGCAAATATAGATTCTATCAGCAGAAAAGCTGAAGCTTTAAGCTGGAACATAAGCTTTTGGAACTCTTCCTGTATAGGCGGTCACTTCTAGGGACAAAAAATACAAAGTTCACACACAGTTGAGTTTAAGCATTCTTAAAAGCTCACCAAGCATTACATTTCTCTAAACATTTTTCAAGATCCTCCATATAGATCCATGCAGAAGAGCTACCCTGACCAGGAAAATCCTTTCTGAAAAAAATCCCTAGAATTCATCAGATAAATACTTTGTTATTAAGAATTCTATAAAGAGATTTGAGAATCTATTAATATAAATTGCTACCATGATTAAATTAGTGTTGGCCTTCCTCTTAGATTGCCTGAAGTGGGGGGCACAGCATACCATGTTATTCTTGATTTATCACACTGTGACTACATGAATTAGTGCAAGTCACTCTGTACAACAGTGGCGACGGCACTATAAGAATAGACACAGCAATCAAAGCAAAGACAGTACAAGCTTAAGGACCAGGTTCCAGCTCTACAGAGCATTTTCTTTTTGTTCTTTTAGTAACAGACCCTAGACCTTCCAACTCCAAAACCACGTCCCAGGGATCCACACTTACAGAACTCCCATGAACATCCATTCTTAATCTCATACACAGAATTCCCCACAGAAAGTCTGATTTCAAGAATAAAAGAAATACAAAGCTTTAAAATAAAGAAAATTATCCTTAATGAAGACCAACTGGCACCAACTACCATCAACAGCAGTAATTTAGTATGCCCACGCTAGACTAACAAAGCTTAAGTCTGTCCATATATGAACTTTTTATAATATGCATAGTTTCATCTCATCCATTGACCACACAGCAGAACTTTTATCTTTAGTTTCAGCCTCCAGCTGTTATAAACCAATTAAACACCTTTGAGGTGTTTTGTCTTATCTAGATAAAAGCAACTCAGTTAGCATCATATATCGACTTTCATCATCCTTCCCCAAACTTAATTCATATGGCCAGTTCATTACTTGATGTAATCCAGTGAGTATACAATAAATAGTCATCCTTTGGTCCTCTCTTCCAGAGAAATCAGCTCTTTTCAGTGCCAGTAGTCCAACCAGATCCCAGATTTTCCATCCAATTGAAGACTACTGTCACAAGGCCATGCCTATTCTGCACCTATGACAATATAATTCTGCACTTTAAACACACAAAAAAGCTATGCTAATAAGTTAATTTAACTAGCATTCTTTCATCAATAAAGAGAGAGATGAGTGTCTTACAAAATATCCCTGTAAAATTATCTATCAATCCCTACCCAGTGCAATACAAATGACAAAACAAGAGCAGAAGCAACTGTGGGTTTCTGCATACAACATTCATGTCTCAATTAATACTATGACTTATAATTAGACTCATCTTCATTGCTGAAAGTACAGTAAGACTACTCAGTGACCTTTCCAAATTTATGCTTATACATTAACAAAATGTGGACGTTCTATAATATCAGTAGAATTAATTATGCATGGAAAATCACTACATTCCCCATCGGATTCAAACATGCATACCTAATCCGAGTGCCTAAAACAAAGCTTCATGAAAATCCAGCCACCCTTTCCTAAAATGCAACATTTCAGTCATCACCACCATCTCATACTACTCATGTCCTGCATCATACTAAACAAAACTTTACTGAAATACAACAGATTAAGATAGAAGTAGTTAATACGTCTGACTCTGGATCAGCAAGATCAAGGGAAACTGAACTTACAGTATAGTGAAAGATTGTTGAAAAATATTAAAGATTAAGATCTCAATTACATCAAAACAGTGCAACTGAACATTAAGCCAATAAGAAACCTGACACTCCCTCCTTAACAAATTAACCACATTATTCAGTAAATAATAAGCTCCACTGACAGCAAAAGTAGCTTTCACACGTCATCATTTCAACACCTACTCTACCAGCTATTGGTGTTTTCCTGTGCATTTAAATACATGCTGAAAAGCTTACAGTTACTGAAGATATCACAAGGATACAGAAGTAAAGATCAACTATGTACCTCCGGAAGAATATTTTAAACATTTATCTTTGAGCTTAATCAATTTTTGATTGAAAACACAGGTTAAAAAAATACAATATTCAATTTGCTAGTAAACAACTATCAAGCCAGAAGCATCGATGCTAAAACTCTGGCTTAAAAGTATAACCTTTGAAAAAAAAAGAGAGAATAATTACAGGACAGTTTCAAAAGTATATTTCTATATCCTAGAGACATGAAATGATCCAATAGTATTCCTCAGTTTCTCACATTTACACAACAATAATTTTAATTGCAGCTAGATATAATTAACTGGAACTTACTAGCTTTCAGGGATACCATCTATCAACTGAACTGTCAAACTATCATTCACAAAGCATGAGCCTGAACAAAAATGGAACTAAAACATCAGATTAACCTTTAGAACTGTGGATGCTTTTAATTCTTTCTCCATGTATTCAAGAAGTTCAAGAATTTAAAAACAAATGCATCAATTCCACTCCAAGTTACCAGATATAACAAGTGCCAGAGAGAAAAAGAAAAAAGTTACCTGTAAGAAGTTCCAGTGTAACATACATCCTAGTCTAAAGACATGCTCACTAGCTTCCCTTTGTAAACTGCAATGTACCAAAACATTCCAGCAGCAATGGCAGTATCACTATAACCTCTCACTCCATGGCCACAGCTCAAATTCAGGCTGCTGAGATGTGCTGTACAGCATGCCTCCAGATGCCCTTTGGCTACATCCTTGGCAGCACCTTCCTGTCTCTGCCTGGTTGGCATGCCAAGTTCTTGCCTCTTAATCTAGAGAGATTTTTAGAAGTTCTGATCATAGGCTCAACAAACTGCCATAAGTATACCTCAGTGAGAACTCCTAAAGACTGTCATGGACAATAAATTCCTGATTAAGCCACATCTTGAGGAAGTTTTAGAAGTTCAAACAGTTTAAACAATAGTTTAAAGTACATTATATGATCTATTTAAATTTTTAGATGACTATAATACTTGCCAGACATCTAAATGTAAAAACCTCCTTTTCTTCACAAGCTTTTCTCCAAAATGCATCCAGCTGATGTAATCAATCCAGTCTTTTGGGTTTTTTTTAAAACGAAAAGGTGTTTAACAAAACTCTATTTGTACGCTGATTATTAGTAAGGAAGACTACTTCTTGTTTGTCATCCTTAATTCAGCTTGAAAAAACTCCACATATTTGGTGGAGTTTTAACTTAAGTGTTAAGATTTAACACTACCACTCTAGGAATTTGTGTGCTATGTGGAAGTCCAGCTATTTTTACTCTAAAATCACGTAACTGGACTGACTATTTAACAGTATTGCAGAAAGACTACAGCATGCTTTTTGACAAGAATTAGTCATAATGCATATGGTAATTCTGAAAGCCAAAAAAGCAGATTTTTTTTTTATATCTTCTAAGGCCAATTCATCTTTGTAAGATTTCATGGAGTCATAAAGGTTGGAAAAAACCTCTAATGTCATCGAGTCCAACCATCAACTCAGCACCACTCCCACATTTACCATTAAACCATGTCATCAAGTGCCATATCCACACTTGTTTTGACACTTGCAGGGATAGTGACTCCACCACTACCCTGGGCATCCTGTTTCAGTGTTTTACAGACCCTTCTAAGAAGCATTTTTACTGTGTAATCTAAACCTCCCCTGACACAACCTGAGGGCATTTACTCTCATCCTTCCACTTCTTGCCTGGAAGAAGAGACAAACACAACTTGCTACAACCTCCTTTCATGTAGTTGTAGAGGGCAATAAGGTCCCCCCTCAGCCTCCTCTTCCCCAGGCTAAGCAACCCCAGCCCCCTCAGCCACTCATAAGACTTGTGCTCATTTATATACAGGCTCTTTATTCTTACCAGTCTATTCTGGACCTCCTTTTAGCATTAGACAAAAACAGCAACACACTAACTTGTTCAGAGAAAGAAGCACAGAGAAGAACATTTTCGTTTGGAAATCTACAGAGTTGTGTTCAGAAAGTCAAGAACCATAGCCAAAGAACCACTACCCTCTTTCTAGAGTAAAGACTCTGAAAGATGATACATTCTCTGGGCAGTTGGTCTGGGGTCTCAAACTGGCCCACAGAAAAAATTTTGCAGTGTTCGGAAGCAGATAGTCTATTCACCCACAAAACCCTCTAATGTAAGAAATGAAAAGCTGCTTGCCGAAGCCACAAATTAAAAGAGTTTGTTTCTGCATTAGGAATTCCTTGCCCTGCTCCACAGTGTTCCACTGATGCCACTGTCATAAGAGGATGACCCAACAGAATTTGCCATACCCATGTCTGCTTTCACCAGATACAAATATATAGCACCTCAAAACATGAATGATGGCAATAATAAAATTGTACTTACTGTAATCTCAGCCTTGCTCAGACAGATAGAGCCTCTGCAGCCATACTCTGTTTCATCTTCAGACTTGTAATAACTGAGTGTGCTGCTTTTCAGAACTACCCATCGATCCTGCCACCCATGAATGTAGTTGGTCCACTGTAAAAAAATTTTCCAGAGATCAGCTAATGGAAAGACAACAATAAAAGAAGAAGGATGGATATTTTCTAGGCTTTTGAGCACCTGAAGAAAAAGGCAACTTATTTTTACAAGTTCTTCCCAATTGAGAACTTTTTTCTGCTCAGAGCTCTTAGAAGAACTTTACCAACTCCTAAAGCTACAAAAATGCGATTGCTTTGAAGGGTCAATAAGACAACAGATGTCTGGACTCCAACTGCATTGCCAAGGCCAGTTAAAATAAAGGCAATAAACATACTGAAAACACAAACTGAGGAAAGTGGGAGAGGGGAAAAAAAAATCAAACAATAACAACTAAGGTGAGTTTAGGCACTTGATTTAAAATCTGGAGCTAGGCCAAAAGATATAAGTGGAATATAGAATAATTTATATAAAATGTGATATAAAGTTCTCTTCATATAAATACAAACATGCCATTATCCCACAGCACAGTAAATAACTATTGTAGTGCCTAGAGGACTTAGAGCTTTATCAATTTAATATTGCCCATAGACACTGATTTAGGTTTTAATTCTGACTACTTTCACTAAGAAGATATTTGCTTACCAGCAGACATCCAATCATGTTTTTGCTATTCAGACTTTTCTAGGTATGCCACATTCACACATTGAATAAAACCAATATTCGGGGAACAAATTCTGGATTAATTCTAGAGAGTTATAGTAAGAAGTGTCCAAAAGCTCTGTTTACTAGTCTTATATTTGCAACATCTTTCTGATTGCACTTTGTAGAATCACATGAACTTCATAGAATCATCTGACACTGACAGAAAATCAGGACTATCTCATAATTCTGACAATACACTGATACTTATTAATCAGCCATGGTGCAAATGTTATAAATTTGATAAAAATAGAAACAAAAGCATCAAAACCAATCTTATCGTGCAAGCATTTCTTTCATTTTGACAAATGTTCTTTGATGAAAAACTCTGGTTAACATTTAAGTCTAACCACTATTCATCATTTTGTAATCTAAAAAATGAGGGGGGAAAAGTCAACTAACAGTCTTGTTCCCACTTCATACTACATACATTAGTTAACACATACTCCATAATTACATGTTAACTTTAGTAATAAGACGATAAGGTCTAAGGAAAAATATTATAGCTGAGAAATTCTTAACAAGTTTCAAATGTAGGCAAGATCTTGATTTGCTCTCCAAATACAAGGCCCTTTTTCATCTCTTAATACATCATTACTTAAAGAAAGCCTCAAGTGTGCTTAGTACACGAAGTGGTAACACAAATGGTCATAGAGGTATACTATTTCCCGCCTTCCTCTTTTCCTATCTCTCATCTTCCCAACTCCTCTCAAGATATGAAAGGCAGAGTTCAAAAAAAAAAAGAAAAGCACCTTTCCTTCTCTGAAAAAGTTAACAGAAACATACATATATAGCAGTGAATCTTGCATCCGCTGTTGCAATCAAAGCTTGCTGTTGCAATCCAAATGCACCACGAATTAAGAGACTCCTTAAAGTATGCTTGCTAGGCACGAGGTTTTGGCAAAGAAAAGACCAGTGTTTTTCCAAGCATCTAGATTCCCATGCTTCCTGAAAGCCTCTTCCACACTGAAGTTCTTTCTTTGTATCCACCTTAAAATCATTAGCAGGAAATACAATGGAAAAAAGCCTAGAGTTTCAAAACATTTCAAAAGACCAGCAGGATATACTTCTAACAAGTTTCTCTTACCAAATTATTCCATTTCCTTCAAAGCTTTTCTCTCTACTGAAGGGCAGAACTACTGAAACACTACTAAGCACACAGTGAACTGCAGCCTACTTGTATGATTTTAGAGATTAACTATACACAGTAAATTATTAAAAATAGATACATCCTTCGCAGAAAGTTCAGTATGCTACCATTCCATTTTAATTCGTTTACCTCAATTATTACTGAAGTATCAACTAACAAAAGGTAACCTAACCCCTCAAACATATTCACTGTGACAGGTTTGGCCATACTTGACTATTCAGATTAAATTCCGGGTTCTCATGGGAAAGACAGTCTCTGCTATACTCAGCATAATCATCAAGAAAAGTAAAAAGTTTGCACGTACTAGAGTACAATATAGAATGTCTGAAGCTATGGCTTCACCTGCTACACCACTGAGAAAGTGCACCTGGACTTCATACTTAATTAGCTAACATAAAAATTAATTACTTCCCTTCTAACGATGGAAGCATCTTACCCAAGGAAAACTATGCTGTAAAAAAAACCACAAACAAAACAGCAAAAGTACACCAAACAAAAATCGCTTATTGTAACTGCTCTAACACTATCGCACATCCATCTCATCCCCTTCTTCCCTAATCCACTATTAGATAAGGTCTTATAAATGAAAGAAGAGATCCTTCTTTTCTCCTAACCGTTCCTCTTATCTCTAGGGTTAGAAACACTTCCAGGCTGGAAGGAACTCACAAAGTCCCCCACAACAGTGTGAGCTCAGTTATGGCTGTTTTCTACGCATCCAGGCCAGTTTACGATCTCTGTATCCCGTGCCTCCTACGTTGGCTTGTGCCTAGCCTTATCGCGCAGGACAGGAAAACAAATTCAAAACATAGTGCTTTAATCTTACAGATATTTCAACGTTATTCTGAATATACTTTCAGTAATAAAAAACCAAAATATCCGTCTTCAAACTAAGTAATTCAATATTCTACTCCAAAGTACTTCTGAAAATAAAATTTTCCAGTATAAACCGATACATACTCGGAAGTCACCTTATTTTCAGCAATAAAAGAAAAAATAACTATGGTTATTTTAAAAAGGGAAAACAAGCCGTAGAGCCATCTTCCTTTTCCGCTCCTCCCGTTATCTCTTGCCGCAGGAGTATTCCATTGCCCTGTTTTGATACTTGCACTAAAAGCCGTGCCTGCTCCCGAGAAGACACGACCAGCTGCGGGTACCTCCGGGAGTTCCCGGGTAGCCGCGACACCCAGGCCCGGCACCGCTCCGGCCGGAGCCCGAGGCGCGGGGGAGACGCCCTCCCGACGCGGCTGCCGGAGCCCCGCGGCGTGCGGCCGGCGGGCTCGGGGGNTCGGGGTCCTCCTCGGAGCCGGAGGAATTCCAGCTCTGGTTGTCCGACATGGAGACCGGAGCCGCAGCCACCACCGAGCTGGGAAAGAGCCCGAGCGGCCCCCACCCACAGCAGCGTCCTCCTGCCGAAGGGACCGGAGCGCCAGGCTCTACTCGAGCGGGTGCCGTCACCGAGCGCCGCCCACCCCTGCCAGCGACCAGCCAGCACCTAGGCTCGCAGCCCCAAGCTCCCGTCGCCGCGGCCCGTCAGACCCCGCCCGCGGCCAGAGCCACAACACCGGAGCAGTGAGGGGAGGAGGGGCGAGCGCGCGTCCGCCTGCCGGGCACCCGCTCAGCGCGCTCCCGCTGCCGCCGCCATCTTAGGTGAGGCGGGCGCTCTATGCCACCATCCACCAGCACCCCGCTCCGCCGCGGCGCCCCACGGGAGTTGTAGTCCTGCCCCGCGCAGCCGTGAGCTGGGGCGCCATCGCCCCTCCCCCGTGCCGCAGGACCTGCTGGGAAGTGTAGTCTCACTCCATCGGCGGACGGCCGCCATCTTGGTTTCGTCGTTCCCGTGACGGCGCCGGCGGGTGTCGCCTCAGTTCCCCCGGGTGAGGGGAATTCCGCTACCAGGGGCGATGGCGCTGCCCGGGGCGATGTTTGCTTTGTCTTTAGCGCGGAGACATTTGCTTTGTCTTTAGCGAGACGAAGCGTCTCTCCAGCTCTGCTTGCTTTCAAGGGTAAGGAGATGTAGCCTCTCTTCCTCGCCTCAAACAGGCGGGGGAAGCGGGGCCAGTTGAGGGGGGGTGAGCGCCAAACTTTTCCCTAATCAAAGATGGTGGAGGCTGCGGGAAGGGGCGGGAGATGCTGCCGGCTCTGGGTGAAGCGTGATGGGAGGGCGGGCCGCCCGTACCCGTCCGGGTTCTGCTTCCCTGGCGGCGCCCAAAAGCGTGGGATGGGCAGAGCAGGCGGCGTGACGGGTCAGCGTTCGGCTGCGAGGTACTACGGGTGTCCTGTCTTCCATTTATTGAGCTGCTTTCGTAGTCTAGGGAACGAAACGGTGATTTCTGTCTTCAAACTTAGTCTGAAATACGTGTTTTCGTCGATATTTATGGGTGGAGATATACTGGTAGAAAGGAAAAAAAAACCAACCCTGCTGAACCTGTCACTTCACGATTTGGGGACAGTGGGTATAGCGGTTTGGGAAAGACTTAAGGTTTGTACGAACTCGTCTCCTTTCTCGTGATTTCTTGGGCGGGGGAAAAGTGTGTTAAAGAATGCTGACTGAGGAAATTTCAGGTTGGGAAGATATACGTCTGTTTATGTTGCAAGAGCAAAGCTGCACAATTCTGTTTTTTTCTGGCTTCCTCCTTATGACAAATCGTTGTGTGATTTTTCCTTGTTAGGCTGTTTGAAAGTTTCCATTGAGGGTTTATTATTTTTTTGAAAGAGCATTGATACAGCTACTTATATGCATTCTCTATATGTAGCAGCTAAAAGTTAAATAATATTTGTACCTGCACGAAGTCTCAGATATAAAGATATTTACAATGAATGCAGAACTGAGGATGATTCAAAAGGCAGCATCATTGTCCTAAACTATTAGAAATAAAAAATAGTCATAGGCATCTTAATATTTGTGTAATTACTGCAGTGCACAGGAAAAAACTTCTACAGAAGTCTACTGTGGGTGCTACTTTAGAGAATTTTCTAATATATAAAACGTTGCCCGAAAACAGTGTTCTTTGATTCACTACGTGTTTGGGAAGAAACCAAGTGCAATTTTTTCTCCTTAGTATCGGTTTCGATGTGCTGTATTTGTCAAACAAGCTTTGTAAGTATTGATATGTATGAGAATAATTTATAGTTCTTTTCTGCAATATGTTGTTGAAGTTTAGTGGCATCACCTGTAAAGCCAGTTGTGTTTTCCCCGTTAAACTATGAATGAACTTCTTTTCAGGAGCAGGAGCTGAAGAGACATGTCTGAGCAAGTCCTTTTAGCAGTGGCAGTGGTGTGTACACAGACGTTCGCTGTCATGCTTTTGATCTGAAACTATTCACTTAGTTACAAAAGTAGCTTGGTTTTTCTTTTCCCCTGCCAGAGCATTGAATCAATCAAATGTTATAAACTAAAAATGCATTGGGTAGATATTTTTTCAGGTTGTTCAACAAACTTATCTATCCTTTTTAGAGAGAGTATTTGTTTTGATTATTAACTGTGGCTAGCATTTTACAAACTTTAAATGGAAAAATATTGGATGCTGAAAGGTTTGCTTTTTCAACTTTTCACATAATGCATTGGCTGTGCTAGGTAATAGATTTTTGTTTACATCTGCCACATGCTCCTAATGTATCTTGTTTTTCAACACAGTGTCACCAGCTTATGTTCTTCCAAAAGCTGTATTGGGATTGTGAATACCTTGTGTAAATTACCCCTTCTTTCTAGTATTCTGACCGTTTTTTAAAAATATAACGTTCTGTCTGTTACTCTCATTGAGATCAGGCCATATCCATATCAGCAAGCATGGGGTGCAGTGAGAGTAGATTTGTAAAGCAAAGATTTAGTGCTGAGGACTTGAAGTTCTTCTTGCACATGCTTTGAGAGGTGTTTTTTTCAGGCTACAGTAGTCTGATCCCTTGGAGGGCACCTACGTTAACAATTGTCGTTTGGCAGGTGTGTTCTGGAAGAGCAGTCTTCCAGTTATGTATAGTTTGAAAAGAATCTGGTTTGCCTGTGCCAAACCAATCTAGGATGCAAACCAAAGCATGGGAAATGGAGAAAATCATACTGGTATCTTGATGCACTCACTCCTCTCTAGCTCCTTCTATACCTTTTCTGCTGAACCTTTATTTTGTACTTCATTGCTGTTTGTTCTTTCATAGCAAATGCCCCCATACTCGGTCTGTACCCCTTCTAGTGTCTCAGGGATTGCAAGAAGTTTACAAATTACTGTTTTAAGTGGAAATAGTCATCACCTGTTTTAGAACAGATAGTGTTCTGTATTGCTGATATACTACTTGTAGTACAAAAATGGGGAGTGTTGAGTTTTACTTCCTGGGATGTCAGTCATAATAAGCACTGTCAAGTGGGTCACTTTATAAATACCTTTATTTTTTTTCTACTCCCTTTTTGTATATCTTTTTTCCACTGCCATACCCTCTGTTTTAGGGTGTTCATTTTATGTTTTTGTAACAGACTCTCCATCACTTTCTAGTGTGTTCATGCTTACCATTATGTTTGTTCTGAAATGGAAGACTATTTTTCCTTGTTTTAGCCATCCTGAAGACAATAATTAAAAAATCATTTGGGAAAAAGTTTCTAGTATTTGTGTTGCTATTTGCAACATTTATTTTAATTTTTTTTTTACATAGCATGAAGACTTACTCAGGACAATTAGGGCGTACAAGACACTCCTTTATATCCGTACTATATGTTTTGGTTCCTTTGTTTTGTTTTTGAGCTCTGGGCTAAGTAGACAATTGTGTATCTTAGTAACTTCTTTGCACCTCACATTGTCATGAGCATCTGTGATAGCAAAGATATCAGAATTTGTTTTATTTATGAGGGCAGGTATACAACTTACATGCATTAATAATAACTGAGTATGCAAATGCATTCTTTTTCAAGCTTTTCCATACTGGTGTCATTTTCCAGTCTTAATATTTCTTCCCAAGTTGTTAACACTGTCAACAAAAGATGAACTCTTAATATACTTTGTAAATGTTAATAATGTACATAATAAAACTACATCCACTGAACTGAATAATCTTAGAAATATTTTGTATCTTTTGCATTCTTTTATTACATGGAAATGGTAGTATAAAGGCATTTAACTTTTCAGACAGTATACAGAGTTTCCGTTGCTGGAATTGGAGGATTTTTAATGAAGACGAGTTGGAGGAATGACACAAGATCAGATACAAGCTATTTCCTTTAGGTTGGTTCAGTCAACTGTTAAAAAAATGCTAAATTTGGATGAAGGTAGAGGCACTTGAAATTAAATTGTTGCTCTAATGTCATTACTGTTTCAGTCTCCTGACACTTGCAAATACTGTATAACCCTGTCTTACTAGTTCAGTGGAGTTTCTGTGCCTGCTTCTAGAAGAACTTCATTATGGTTTTATTAGTGACCTTGTAGGCATCCCAATTTACTCATAAAGCTTTCTACAAAGCAATGGTATTTTGTGATTCCTCTCAACTTTTTTGTTTGTTGGTTTGCTTTACATTAACTGTTGACATTCACTGCCAAAGTCTTCTCTTTACCTTTAGAAGTCCTTCCCTAGCAATTGGAAAGTTATCTCCTTCCACTTACATATAATTTTCCTGTTTGCCCTCATTCCTCAATCACAGGAATAATAGGGTAGTATATTACTGTAGACCGCCTTCACAGACTCCCCTGGTTTCACACCCTACTTGCTTGGTATGATAGTGAGAGAGATGTCATGTTTTCTATTACAGGAAGCAGCTCAGTCTCGCAACAACTCCTTGAGATGACAGCATGCCAGAAGTTATGTCACTCTGCATAGACAGTTTCATTAGATTCTAGTCCTTTACCCACTTTTTCCAAATTTTTTTAGCAAAACAGTTTATAACATTGTGTCAACACAAGTTCAATGTTTTCTCTAGCCTAATTGAAACGTTTTTACTACATTTCTGCATTGACATTTGTTCACATTTTGCACAGTTTAAAACTCTGCTGCTTCTCTGTTGTGTTTAAATATTTTCATTTTTGTCTATGGCAAATGACCACTGTTTTTATCTGACAGTACTATTTCAGTTGTCTTATTGTAGCTATTGTGATTCATTTCAATATGTTAAATATATTATGGATTGTTTGTCAGATCTCTTCATTTGAAACCAAGACAGTGTTCAGGTTCTCTTCATATTAAGCAGCTGGAAACTGTATCAGCTGTTATTCCTATTTTCCCTTCTATACACCCGTAAGCTCTGGTGGAGAACTAACGTTGTGTCCTCAAATAAATGTTTTCTTCTTAATTTCTGCTAAGGTACTATTTGATATTTAGACCTTTTCTCATTTGGGACTAGCAATATATTTTGTTCTACATAATAAGCACAAAAGATAAAATACACCAGGTGATCATCATTTATGAGACTTTATAAAGACAATTATTTTTTCCGTCACTGATATTATCATGGGATGTTTTTCTGTTTGGATACATGACAGTGAGATAGAGAAGACTTTCTTTTGGCTAACATAAATTAGTTTTTAAAGCCTCTGCTATATTCTGAGCCTTTAAGAGTGCTCTGAATGAGGAAGGGGAAAGGTTTGTACATGCTAGGGAGAAAGATACTTTCAGGAATAAGGAACAGCTAAAAACATTTTGAAAATACTAGAATAGGAAATGGAAGCAATCTTGTGTTCATTCCTGTTTCTGGAAGGCAATGAGTGATAAAAGGAGCAGGGAGAATAGTGGAAAGATATTTACTTTGATGAAAATATTTCTTGGAAATGTTGCCCCTCACTTACCAGAGGTTGCCAGTAACAATGGAATTACTGGGACCTAGTTGATAGAGGGGTGCTTATGAGCGTGAGATGAAATTTAGAATGTTATTTGGGATGTAGTGCTTTTTCCTTTGATTGTAGTCTAGCAAACCTGTTTTGATAAATGTGTATGTTAACTGTGAGAGATTGTCCTACTGTAGCTGAAAAATTTATGAAGATGTTCAGCATTGTAGTCTTTTATTTGATAAATACATGTAAGAGCTATGAAGCCACTCCTATTCTCAGAAGCTCAAGTGCTACTAAAGGATTAAGAGAAGAGTTCTGATCTCTACATCAACTTCTGCTTGTTTGAATCTGGCAAAAATAAGACCATTGGTTCATGCTACAGAAGATGAAATTTGCTTCCTTTATTTTTTTGAGATCAATTTAATAACTAAAGAATTTACCATATAATTAGATCCTATTGAGGATTCAGCAATTTACTTTCATAAAGAACAAGGGAAGATGTCAGAAGTTCACGTATCAGAAGGATATGCATGTGTAAGAAATTACCAGTGACTGTAGTTGAGTAGTAAGGGCTTGATAAGTTCCACTAGTTGGATAGCATGGCTCAGCACATTAATGGCAAAAAAAAAAGTGCATGAATTTTACCCTGAATTAGGGTTTTATTCAAAACTTTTAATTGAAGCCATCTGTTTTTAAGAGATGAGCTTTGACACAAACAAAGGTTCTGAATTTGAGCTAGAAATTACTGGAAAGGATTCTACAGCTTGTCTCAAGCAGGGATGATGACCAAATGAGCAGTGGTTTTCTTCAATTTAAAAATATTGCATTTTTTTTTTTTCTTTTAATGTAATTGTGAGCAGTGTTGTGTGTTTAAGACAGTAATGTTTCATCTGACAGTATAATGTACAGGCATAAATGTGTTCATATGTAAGGTACTAGCCTTTACCTGAGGTTGGTCTGTCCTCAGTTATTTCTGTAAGGGAGGTTTTAAAAGAAAATGGATTTAATTTAATAGAAAAATAGAGTCTTACTGTCTCCAAACACTGATAGAGTTGCAGGTAGTTTGATGTGGTGATTGTGGCGAGTGAGCCGCTTTGCAGGAATACAAGTCTTCATATTTGTGATAAGTATGTTGTTTTCTGAATAAGTATAAAATGCTTATTCAATGAATAAAGCAAATGAATTCCAAAATTTAATTATTGTTATTGTTCAGTTGGAACATGAATATTTGATTACCTTTTTTTTTTTTTCAGATATTAAGTTGTAAAACAGGTACTTGTTTTCAAGAAGTACAATGGACAACATGAAAAAAGTTGCTAAAAGCTCTTGCAATGATGGAGTTCTGCTTAGAATGGGCCTTAATGATAACAAAGCTGGAATGGAGGGTTTGGATAAGGAGAAAATCAATAAAATCATCATGGAAGCTACCAAGGTTGGCTTGATTACTTTTTTCCTCATGCTTTATCTGTGGTCCAGTATTGTAAGGCCCTCTTCCTCGCTTCCCCAAATTTTATTCCTGTAGGATAAAAAGTGTTTATGGATGGCATCTTTTTAGAAGAAATTCGTATGTGGGGAGGAAGGAGAGGGACCATAGTTCAGCGTACTATAGGGTATTGTTGGATTCATCCACGAGGACATGGAGAAGGACAACTGAGTATACGCTTAAGTATATCAAGCTTGTTATTGATTAGATGTTTCTCCTACTTATTGTGTTCACTCTTTCTTGAAAACAGTGCTTTGTCAGACATATCTCAGATAATGATATTTACATAAGTTATTTCGCTATAGTAATTACTGTTTAATTTCCTGGTATGAAATAAAATTAACTGTAAAACAGGCTTTTTAAACTGACATATAGGCATCTAACTACTAGAATATATTTCTGTTAAAAAAGTGCAAGAGTTTATAATTGCCGGATACACATCAAGAAATCTGAAAAGAAGCATTGATTCTTTTCCTTAAGCTTTTCTATAATCTTTAAAATGACACCTATGGATGCTACCCACAGCTATATTGCAACAAGTTTTGTGGCATTTCAAATGTGAAGTACTGCAAGAGATGTGAAAAAAAAATTTTAAAAACTTACTAATAATCTTAAGTATTGGGTTGCTTTCCACACCTACATTTTCGTAGTTAGTTCTTTCAGTGAGTCTCAACAAGTCATATTTGATGGCATAGGGGAGAAAAGATGAAAGGCATATCTGATATTCAAAGAAAATGCACCCTAATTTGTTCTAATTAGATAATTCTTCTAATGAAACATGACATATTACAGCTGTGCCATTCATCTTTTTTATAATTATTATAAAAGTGGATATTTTTGCTTTTTATATAAATGCCTGAATCTGACTTGACTATGGCTGAATTCTTGGTATCAGTGACAGTTTGGTAGTCAGACACTTCGACCTAAAGATGTGTTCATTTTTGCAGATTTTACGAACCAGTTCAACAAAAGACTTTTCTTGCAAATATTATTTCACTTGTAAGCTAAGACATGTTGCAAGAAAAATATTTTATTTCCTAGTTTTGAATTTTTATCTTTTCTACTTCATTGTATGCCTTCCTTTCTTTATTATGAATCAGGAGGGAAAGTCACATTATACATTCTGTACATGATTATTGTCTTTTTATTATTTCTCCTTCTATTCATGCCTTTTTTTGAAGGAGCAATTACATACTTGAGAGCAACAGGGCTTTTTTATACCCATTTGGTTTTTGTCATCCTCTTCCAAATAGCTTCTGATTCTGCAGTGTCCTTTAAGATTAAATGGCCAACAAAATACTCAGCGTTACAAGTGAATTTGACTTCTACAATGTCATTATATATTTCCATATATATGGAGCTATGTGGAAGTCTGAAAAAATGCTTAAATAAATTTTTATTGGAATTTTTTACTCCATACCTTGGAGGTGTGGCAAAGAATAGTTTGACTTTTATATACTCTTTTTAAATTTTTATTGTCAGGTGTTAGAATGAATAAGCATACAAAGTTCTCTAAATAGTACCGTAAACTCATTTGAGGAGAAATATATGTGTGTAATTTGAAGAGAGAGATGTAAAGAACCAGTGGCCTTTTTTGTGTATTTTTATATGAAAATCCAAAGCATGCATTAGACACCATTTCTGTGTTTTATGTTTTCTGTATTTAAAGATCAAATGTGGTTGCTTAAAGACAAGGTAAAGACAAAAAAAAACCATAGTGTTTTTGTGATTTTTTTCTTTCAGGGTTCTAGATTTTATGAAAATGAACTCAAGAAAGATCAGCAAGTTAACCAACGAATTGAAAAAATGATGCAGCTAAAAGAGAAAATTACAGCACAACAGCTCTTGAAAGCACAGCTGCAGGTACTAATCTTCTAAAGACTTACTGGAGTAAATGTAGGATCATAAACATTTTGGAGTGTTCTGGTTTATTGCATTAAGTTCTGCTGATAGGCACAATGTTAAACTACCATTTTGATGTTAGACATACAAGGAAAAGTGCACAATGTTTTGATGGTGTCATCTTAATAAAAAGTTGCTAGAACAATAGTTTGTAAAATTACTCTGAAATGTTCTCTAAATTAGTAAAATGAAACAAATGAATTCGTCTTCTTCCAAGTCTGATGAGTTTAAAGTGATGTCATTAGAATTTATGTAAAGGTTTGTTAAATAATTTGCTAATAAGTATCATAGTAGTAGTGGGTTTAGAATTTACGTATATTTGTTTTCAGTGGCCTGCCATGGGATGAGAAAGATCACAGTTGTCAGTAATTCTGAGTATAATTGATGCCTTTTTTAAGCTAATTAATGAAAAATCATCATGGCAAGCAGTCACAAAAAATACAAGTGTCCTGAACTAGACAGATGAAGAGGCTATTTCTCTTTTCAAATGCTAATGGTAGATAATAGTCTCCAAAGTATTATAGTGTATGAAACGTTAAATGAAAGGTTGTACACCAAACGTTACTAGGCACAACAGAATTAAAATTGCTTGTAGGAGCTGAATTCCTTTCCATTTTCACCTGTGCTGTGATTCAGTCTTTAATTAAATGATTGCTTGCTAGTTTTCCTTGACAAGGTTCCTCTTTTATTCAGTGCGCATTACACGGTGTTCACTGAAGGGAAAGTTACTCAATATTTATTGTTGTCCTCAGTGTTCCATGGGTGGCCCCAAGCTTTATTTGTTGAACTCTAGTCCATCCAGTTTTGACTGCAGAATTACTAATTTCCTAATAGAGTTTTTTATGTTGTACACTGCATGATGTGAATTCATAATTCTTGCAATATTCCAGAAAAGTAGAGTGATATTTTTTTGGTTTGTAGATGGGGAGCTGAAGCACATGAAGGTTAAACACATCCATTAATTGTCAGTGCCATTGTGAGGATGAGAGGTTGAGCTTTTTTTGGTGTACAACCTTTTTTGTTCATTTCAGATCTGCAAATCACTTCCGTACTTTAGATGCCGGTGTTTCAAATTTGTTCCCAGTAAAGTTTGTCATTCTAAGTACCTTTGAAAAGTTTATTGTAAGCCTGTATGCCGCAATTGTTTATAGTGAATCTTTAATGTGGACTAGTTATGACTCTGCTTATCTAGGTTTTTTTTTTAGCTAACTAAGGTAGCTTTTAAGTAATTTAATTACAGAAAATTACTTCTATTTGCATCCTACCTTTACCGGAGAACTATTTATTTTACAGAGAATAGTCTTTCTTATGAAGTGAATTACATGAATGGCACAAATCCTATAAATAATACTATGTAGTTATGTAATTAGAGAATATGTAGTTCACATAGTGGAAACCAAGAAATTTGTATTGCTTTGTCTACCTTCATATTGTCTTTTTTGGAAATTGATTTCTTGATATTCCAACGTAATTTTATATTTAATGTCTTTTAATGTTTCTTATGAAAACTGGTTTCTACAGAAAGGGAAAAAAAAACTTAGAGAGATAAATTCTCTCATATGTGTCTTACTGGGACCCGAGTTTCAACTTTGATGTTTGAAATCCTTATGCTGCTTGCTGAAATAGCAGTCATCTTTATTTCAAATAGATCAACTGTAAAGTCAGCTGTGATACTGCAGGAGAACTGCCATTAGAGGGGTATAGTATGCACACCTTTTTGCTGGCTAATTTTAGATGTTTGCTGCTATAAAAACACCTTGAAACCTTGGATTTTTGTTCTATTCTCTGTATGCACATAAACTCTGGTTCATGATTGTTGTTACCCTCATTCTCCCATCACAAATTCTGACCATTTTGCTCTTGCCTCTCCTTTCTTTTAATTTATCGTATCCTGAATTTTCCTTTCTCGTCCCACATCCACAGATCACCATCAGTCCTCTTTCCAAAGCATCCCTTGTCCCAGAGTCCTCATTGAAATTTGTGGACTTGATATTGTAAATACCTTGCCCTTTTTCTGTTACTTACCTGCCATCTACATCTCCCCAGGCCTCCACCTTTTGCTTTGCAAATCCTTGTCTTGTTTGGTTTTCTTAATAATTGCTGTGTATTGTTCAATCAGCTCCATTCAGTTATGGATATAGTCAATTCTTATTATCATCTTCTCTATTGTTCTTATCTATTGAGTTTTTAACTCTTCTATTTAATACTACCTTCTGATAAGAGAACCTGTTCTCTTAAAATTTTAAGTGGGTGATATTCTGGAATTATAAAGGTATCTGTATATCTACCTCTGTGAACACTGCATGTTCTCATCTGCAGATGAAGTCTTGTTTGTAGGATGGTTAGAGGCTCAGGTAAGCCTCTTTTTAACTTCCTAAGCTGGCAGTTGATTTAAGTACTGTAAGGTGTTAAACCAAACAAAAATGTCTCCACTTACTGGACTTTTGGACAAAATCCTGGTTACGTGGCGGAAACAGTAATATAAATAAAATGTAGAATCTGCAACACAATACTGTCTTTTTTGCCATTAGAATGTGTGGAACTCCTTGAGATTCAGCAGTAATTAGTAATACATTAGAAAGTGTGCAGCTGCTGCCAGATTTGGAAACTGCTGTACTGATGTTTGCTGCTCTTTTCCATCTATG
Source organism: Cnemophilus loriae (assembly GCA_013397755.1). NCBI lineage: Eukaryota > Metazoa > Chordata > Aves > Passeriformes > Corvidae > Cnemophilus > Cnemophilus loriae. Next base: position 1,177,203 of record VZTF01003252.1, read on the forward strand.
TAGGGTTTATCCCACGTGTTTATTCTGTAAATAGTTACCATTGTCTTGCTTTTATTGACTTTTTTGTCATGCTTTGAAAACCTATATATTCTACTGTGGGGGAAGAAAAAAGGAGAAGTTACTCTTCCAATTGCCTGAAAGTTGCTATAAGGAAAATTAAACTTCTGTGTATATTTTGTACTTTTTAGTTGTTTAGTGGTTTTCTTTTTTAATCTTAGAAATATATATCTTAGAAAATTTTTTAATCTTAGAAATAGATATTAAAAAGTATCTCTGTTTTACAAAGGGTAATTGAAACCAGCTTTTAAAAACTTGTCAGCATGGCTTGCATCTAAGGAATTTCTCCACAAATTTTAAGGAGAGGTTTTGTAGGTGCCCAGAATTCTCTGACTAGATCTGGTTGTGTTTTGTTTTGGCATATTACTTGTATCAGTTGCTTTCGCTGAAGAGTAATCTTTTTGTATTTCTTATTAGTTTAATGTAGTTTTGCTTCATTCTTTAGATGTGTATGTTAGCTGATCAGTAAGTATGATGTTAGGAATATATTTAGGGAGAAAAAGCAAAACAGAAGTTTGTTATAAATGTGATAAATTGAAATGCAGAAGTTATGCAACTAGAGCAGCAATTGACAGTATTAATTAAACAATTTGAATTTGAGAGCAACCTAAAAATTATCTGTAAAGCAGAATTTAAAATAAGGATGCTTTTGATGATTAAAGTGTGACATGAATCTTTTTCAATTAGTAATATAATGGAAATAATGTAAATACCCCTCGTTTGTTATTTGTTTGTTTCTTTGAATGGCTTTCCCCTTGTGCTTTTAATTTGTCTGAACTAGTTTTGTCAGCCTCAGAGAACATACTGTGCTTTTCTGTGTTGAGTAGCCTAGTGCAAGGCTCCAGTCTAGCACTTCATCCCGCAAAGCGACTTGGAAAAAAGAAAAGAAAAGATTTTGTAAATCACTAATCAGCAAGTTAATTAGAACATTCCAAGCTCACTTGCCTTGGTTCAAATGTTTTGAGCTCAAAGACGGTTCTTGTGGATAAGGTTTTTGTGGTTTTTTATTAAGCTGCTGCTGTTGGCAGCAGCAGCTCTTGTTTCCCTCAGCTCTGTTGAGGGAAATAAGAAAGAGAACCATGCAAATTGCATGCAAGCATTCCTCTCCAGGACCATAAATGCATTATAGTCAGTCCAGAGACATTTCTGTACTGGTACCCTGATGTCATGAGAGTGTGTGTCTCCTTGTGCCTGCAAGCAAAGTGGAACTTCGGTTCCTTTTTGCCAACTCCATTTCTTGCTCTGTTATGCTTATCGGGACTTCTTACTAGCAGTAGCAGCCTTTTGTTGTGTAGATTGAGGTTGCCGTAGTCATCAGTGTGGTTAGGTAATCTTATTTAGATAGCACATTCTTGCTTTTTTTTCCTGTATTTTTTCTTACTTCTAGAATGATGTGTGATGCTGCTGCCAACATAGTCATCTTAAATCCCATGTCCAAATTATTTCACTTACATTTTTTCATGACAGCACAGCTCATACCTCATTCATAGGTCAACAGTATTTCAGGAACAAGCACATGATCTGCATGACTTTTGGTAAAAACGCAAGCAAATTAAGCACAGTCAAAGGATTTCATAGAGCAATCTGTCTGCTTGGCCTCTTCCTCAAAACACCGTGGAACTGATGAAGTAATAGTGCTCACAGTCTACTAGTAGACATATATCTTTAACATTTGGAGTGAAACACACTTTGTGTATAGGCTATTCTTTAAATAACTTGTAGTTTTTCTAGCAATCTAGCCTTATATGGTACAGATTCCTGTAACGAAAGTTGAGGACTTTTATTGAGGGATTGACAGTAGCTTACTTTGTGGTAAGTGAACATATGTGTTTGAGACATTACTTCTGACAAGACAAAATAGATAGATGTGTCCTGTGAGCTGCTGGTCTTCTCTTCACCTTTCTTGGCCAACATTTTGAGGTGTGATAGCTTTATTTAGGAATGCTGGAAATTCTTTAATAGCATTTTTTTGAAATAATTTGTATTTCTAAAACTAAGTGCTTTAAGTAAAGCTTCATACTCAAGGGTCTTACAAAGTTTCTATCTGAATCAGATGTCTTTTTTTTGTCATGTTATGTGAAGTTTTATTTTTTTGTGGGTGGGGTTTTCTGCTTGTTTTGGCTGGGATAGAGTTAATTTTCTTCACAGCAGCTGGCATGGGGCAGTGTTTTGGTTTTCTGCTGAAAGCAGTGTTGATAATAAAGAGATGCTTAGCTATTGCTGAGCAACACTTGCACAGAGCCAAGGCCTTTTCTGCTCCTCCCACCACCCCACCAATGAGGAGGCTGGGGTTGCACAAGGGCTGGGAGGGGACACAGCCAGGACGGCTGACCCCAACTGACCACAGGGATATTCCAGACCATGTAGCATGATGCTTAGCCTATAACGTGGGGCGTAGATGAATGAAGGACAGACTTTTGCAGCTATGGCATTTGTCTGCCCAAGTAACTCCTACGTATGATTAAGCTGTTTTTCCTGGAGATGGCTGAACACCTGCCTGCCCATGGGAAGCAGTGAATGAATTCTTATTTTGATTTGCTTGCGTGCAGAGCTTTCACCTTCTGTGATAAATTATCTTTATTTCAACCCATGAGTTTTCTCACTTTTATTCTTCTGACTCTTCTGCTGTGAGGGAGGGAGTAAGTGGCTGCAGGAACTTAGTTGCCAGCTGGGGCTAAACCACAACAGCTGTTTTTTTCCACTGTGTTTTGGGGTGTTTTTTGTACCAATTGCTGCAGCAACATTCTCTCTGAGAGCAAGTTTCATTCAAAGCTTTGTTGGGGTTTTTTTGTTGGTGCTGGTTTGGTGGGGATTGAATTTGTTGAGGTTTTTTTCTTTAATTATATGCAAGATACATTTGAGTTTTTAGGATCATCTATACTGTTGCACTTCTGCCAGGTTAGTAGTATTTCAATTATTGGTTTATTCTGTTCAGGTGGACAAACTTGTCATAGAACTGGAACAGAGCCGTAACCTTAGCAGTACAATTGTACACATTGACATGGATGCCTTCTATGCAGCTGTGGAAATGAGAGACAATCCAGAGCTGAAGGAAAAACCTATAGCAGTGGGATCAATGAGTATGTTGGTAAGGCTGGATGTTAAACTAATACAGAAATCAATTACATGAATCTTAAGCCTAATAAACCATAAAATAATAGCATAAATATAATTACACTGTTTTATATGAGGTGTGGAAAACCCAGAAATAATAAAGGAAACAGCAGTTCTTAGACTTGACCATGTAAGCTGGATTTTTCAGTAAAAAGTGTATTGATTAAAATTTAAAGTATGTAAGCAGATTGAAAGGCAGAAGGAGGGAGAGTGAAAATGCATATAAACCCTTTGCTCTGTCATCTTTTCTGTATGGAGATACCTGATTAGAACTTTATTATTTAATGCTAAACTTAAGGAAAAGTTTGATTACTGAATACTAAACTTACTTAATCTCTCTTAAGTCCACCTCAAATTACCATGCTAGGAGATTCGGTGTGCGTGCAGCCATGCCTGGATTTATTGCTAAAAGGCTATGTCCACATCTAACTATAGTACCACTAAACTTTGAAAAATACGGCAAAGTGAGTAAAGAGGTAAGTCTGAAAGTGGTCTCTAACCAAAAGTGAGTGTACTTGTTTTTAGAGTGTGTCAATAACATCCGTTCTAGATAGTATGAGAAGTGATAATTTAAATATTAAACTCTTCAGTGATGTGGCTTTAAACATAAGTCTAACAAAAATATTGGTGCTTTTGGGCAAGGCGATGAAAAAGCATTGCACTTACCCAATCTGGCAATTCTGCTGAAGTTAGTAGTGATGCTGATAGAAGTTTTGAAAACCTCTGTGTAGTGAGCTAGTGGTAGCACTTGAGCTTTATTATTCTTAAAAGTTCAAAATCATGGAACTTAATCTAATTACTAGGAAGTTGCAAGTACATAGTAAACATGGAGATGATAATTTCATACAATGCATAATCACACTTTCGAATACTACTTACTGGAGAGAAAAACAAGGAGCATTACTGACTTATAAATGCAGATTAATTTTTTTTTTAAAAAAAGATCTTGATAGAGCAAAAGAAATAGGGAGAAAAGAAACCATATTTTGCTTTAATGGAAGTGTTCTACTTAGTGCCAGAGGAAATAGTTATGATACCTAAAAGCCTATTTAAAAAAAAAAAGGAAAAAAGGTCTTCAGTACATTTTAAATCAAACTAGTGCATGACACAAGTCTCCTGACCCTAATAAAATTATGTCAGGCCTTCTTTATTTTTATGAAGCCTCAGTCCCTTCACAAAGATAAAGTAAGATCTTGCTTGATTTTTTTCACTTTTGCAAAAAAAAGGCATATATAAATATGCCATATTTCAGAATGGATTTGAACTTGTTAAGGATCTTGGATTTCATGATGTGTATTTCACGATGTATATTTCATTTGTTGTTTGGTAGAGTAAAGTATTAAAGATTTGACTTGGTCTGGATTTTTAATTGTGTTTTTCTCTTGGGATTTGGATTGAAAATACTTAAATTTATTTCATTATGTCTTTTAAAGTTCAGTAGTGAATCCTATCTTTATTCGGTTTCAGAAAGATGAAGTGTGTGTGAACAAACACAATACCTAAGAACTTGACCCAGACTGATAGGAAAAAACATGACACAGTCAGATTTTTCTCCAGGTTAAAAAAAAAAAGAGAGAGAGGAGAGAAGGTAGAGATTTTATTTTGACCATTTATTTTATTTTGTTTCCTTCTAGAAAGATGGACTTATCACTAAAGATCTCCCAACAGGTTTTGCCAGTGGCATCAACCACTGCTCTAAAAAATTTTCTATAACTTCAGTTTAGTGTAATTTAAAACTTAGGATTTTGTTGTTGCTAGTGGGTTTTTTTAATCTTTGTATATGTGATATCTGACACACTGAGCACAGAAAACTGCATCAGTTTATCTGCTTTGCTGAGTTTCCAGGTCCCCAGAGTTTTATGCAGATGGTTACTGCGTAGTGTCTGTGAACCTAGTGGCTATGAAGTCCTTATACACTTATCTTAGTGGCCTTTGCTGTTAAATACACTGCTCAAAATCTGTTTAGTTCTCACTTACTATTAATACTTTGCTACTTGGAGAAGCATTGCTGTAATTTTACAATATCAAGAAATAATTTGTACTGTAAGTATCTTTAATATTTATTGATCATCTTGAAGCTTCAGAGTACATTTGTTCATGTCCTAGTTTTGTGTCAAGATCTGCTCTTACAGCAGCAAGGCTTTAAACTTTCACTATGCTTTTATCAAGGTTAGAGAAATACTGGCTGAATATGATCCCAATTTTATGCCTATGGGCCTAGATGAAGCCTACCTGAACATAACAGAGCACTTGGAGGAAAGGCTGAACTGGCCTGAAGATAGGAGAAGATTCTTTTTCAATACAGAAAGCGCTGCAGGAATAGGTAAGCAAATTACTCACTTTTTGTGAGGTCACTTGACACTGAGACAGAGTGTGTCTTTTAGGAATTTTAGGCAGAACCATGAAAGCACTAAATTATAGTTAGAATTTAAGCTTTATTTTCCTTAGTAGGATTTCATTATTACTGTAGTACAGAATTTATCATTCGAATGGCACAGGACTTCTACAGGTGGAGTCAGTGCAGTGCAATCTATAAGTAGCAAAATAAAGAATTTATAATACAATATTATGTGGACTGGGTGGATAGCACCCAGTTTGCTGTCTCAATATAACAATCATAATCTAGACTCAAAAATCATATAAAAGAACATGAGTCACTCCCTCAATCCTCAGAGGAAGCAGATGAAGGCAGAGGTGTAGCTGGCCATTAGGATGTCCCAGGTCTCACTGTCCAGTGGCAGCTCTGGTCCAAGCTCCTCTTCAGGACCTGTCAGAGGTGGGATTTAGAGACACTGCTCTGGGGGCTGCAGGCAGATACTGCAGACAGACAGTGCTGTGGGAGCTGCAGGCCAGCAGTGCTCTGGGGGCTCCAGGCAGTGCTCTGGGACTCCAGGCAGTGCTGTGGGGGCTGCAGGCAGGCAGTGCTGCAACGGAGTCATCCACAGCACTGGGCTGGCCGGGTGTTGGGACATGCAGGCGGGCAAGGAGGGGAGTGAACACAGCAGCAGAGGATGGCTGCTTGCCTTGTGAAATGGCTTTAGACATGCTGACCACATTACACGGGGTTGGGAGCAAGGATTGCCAGTCACATGCTTATAAGCTTCAGATAAGCTGCACTCATTGAAAATCTAGATACTTGAGTCCTTCCATAATTTGTCGTCCCATATATTTTTTACCTCCAATTTAGTTTACAGGTTAACTTTCTCTACTAATCACCTGTGAATAAAATGTACTCCTAATGATTTGGACTTAGAGGATTTATTTTCTTTTAATGTGAATGAAATATTTGAAAAGTGGTACTAGGTTTTCTAAACCAAATGGTATGGTTTAGGTCTGCATTACAATTCAACATGATAATTCTGGAAATAAGTAGCAGGAGCACTGCAGGATTTATAGTAGTGTTTAAGATATTACTGGATTTCACTTGGCTCTGGAAGATAGAGTTGGAACCATATCCACAACTGTATATTCACTTGGGAATAATAGAAAAGGAGGAGTCGTACAAGTGGTTGAATGATGCACAAACTGGAACATTTATACTATCTGTATTCAAAAATTCTAACAGTCATTAAGGGGATAATCAAGCATACACTAATACAGAAAAGCATTAATAAAATAGCAACAAACTGGCATAGTCTTTACAAAATCAGTATCACTGATGTGTAGTCATGTGCTTCTTCACACTTGCCTGATACCTTTGTTCCTCTGGAACACAAACAAGTGCTCAGAATGTGAAAATGTGATAGTAATGTTTGTAGAGTCAGACAAAGGGCTGCTGACATTACTTGTTCTACTATGACTGCAGTTGAAAATGAGAAGCTCACCAGGCTGATCATTCTAGAACTAGATATTCCAGAACCCTAATTTTATTTGGAGAATATTGAAAAAAATTCCATGGAAGAGAGCATCTGGCCTTTGATCTGATATGAAACAAAAACAATGCTAGAATCTTGATGGTTTTGCTACAGCAACAGGCCATTAAACCTTTTGCTTTTCTGGAAGTTATGTCTGGTGTACTAGCCAATTCCTCCAATCTCAGCCAAGCTCAAATCATGTTAAAAACAAAGCAGTTACCTCTCTCCAGTCTTTAAACAAAAAAACAATGGAGTTGCTTTCTCTAAATAAAAACAGAAAGAAGTAAAGCTGCTTATGAACTCTGAAGCCACTGAAGAAGGAAATCAGTACGTTCTATATGGATGTATTAATTGTCTGTTTTTCTGTCTAACTTAGATAAAGATGGTATGGATATATCTGCCAAATTTAATGAAGGTGAAGTTTCTTCTTCACCAGTACTGTTTGAAGATAACACATCTCTGATGGATGATGACCTTGAACGAAGAAGTCTATCAGTGGAAAACTCAGTTGTCTTTGGAAGTTCTGCAGAGGAAGTTGTGAAGGAAATTCGCTTTAGGATTGAGCAGAAAACTCAACTGACTGCTAGTGCAGGTATTCAGACACATATGAATAATAATTAATCTTTGTATTTCCACGATGTCTTCTGCTTGAATCTCAGAGGGCATTAGTTAAGAATTTAGCCTTGCCACAGCATTATTCTGCTGCAAAAAAATATGCTGTCTTTGAAGGCCTGCAAAGAATGTGATTTTTAATTATTTCGAGAGATGTCATGGCTATCAAACCCACTACTGTCTGTTTTCTTTTTTCACTCTTTTTTAAATCATTGAAACAGTTACATCATCTTTTCGCTTCTTTCTGCTTGAAATAAGAGTAAGCAGTGAGGAAGAATGACTAGAGCACTTGAGCTAATCTTAGCATGGGTGGTTGTTATTCTGGTGCATCATGTAAATTGTTTTTGTCAGCCAGTGGGTCATAGTGAAATCTGCCACTGATTTCTAAATTGCTTTTAGTTTGAATAGCATATCTATGCTGTTATGTGTTTCTAACGTCACACTGTTCCTTGCTTAAAACAATATCAAAATTCATTAAAATGTTAGTCCTAGAGAAATAAATACATGCTGAAGTTAATGAACTCTTTAGTAGCTTTTTAATATTTACCAATCAAGTCCTGTATCTTGACTTCAGACAACCCACCTTTAAATCTCAGCTATTTTGATTGACTGAAACCACTGTATGTCCCTAGCCACTTAGTTTGGATGCTGTCCAAACTGCTTTATGAACTAGGTCAGCGAGGCATCAGGCAATGATGAGCTTTATGAAGCAGGTGCAGAAGGTCAGGGAAGTGTGGAATGTAAGCAGGGGTGAAGAAACAGCTAGTAAGAAGAAGCAAGATGAAACCCCCTCCCATGTATGTTATCTCATGAGTGATAGCAAAATAACAGTTTGTTTGCTGAAGTTTTGTCTTCGTAAGGATAAGTTAGTGTGTAGAAAACAGGCGTAGCTTTTATAAGTGCAAACGGGGTCTTAAGCCCAAAAATTAAAAACAATTAGAAGGGTAACTGAAAAAATACTGATAATCAATAATAAATAGAGTTATTTCTACCATCTTGAAAAATATGTTGTATCAGTGAGCAAATGAAAATTTAGACCACTAGGGCTGTAGGACAAAGTTATTCTTTGTTTTGCTAAACAAATTCCAGAGTTAATTTGTAAAAACAGTTACTTTGGTAGAAAAGAGCCATCCCTCCTAATTCCTCTGATGTCTGTGAAATATATATAAATTTAGAAATTACTACATTCCAGTGGTAGCTCACAAAATAATAAAATTTGTTAAATTCTGTCAAAAAAAGTCTTTGCTGAAATACAAGGAAGAAAGGTCTCCTTCTTACGAAGAGTTCATCATAACTACCATTGTAAGCATTTCTTTTCTTACCATAATCACCATCATAAAAATGTTGACTCATGTAACTGATGATATTTTTAAGGACTTGGTATTTAACCCCTCTTGACTTACTAGTGCTTGTTGTGTTATCTTGACTGTCTTGAAATAGGAAGTACACTTTATTTAAGTTATATTTAATCTGTTACATGTGTTTATGTTCTTTCGTGATGGTCACAAAATTTCTTTGCAGAATTATGTCAAATCTGGTTATCAGTTATAATAATTATTTTGCGTATTTTCGTCTTTGCCAAGTGTATAGGCTACTCTTTTGCTTTTAAATATTGGATAGTTGAAATTAAACTTTGTCTTATGTTTTTTTAAATTACAGTGTTTGTTTGGTTTTTTTTTAAGGAATAGCACCAAACACAATGTTAGCAAAAATGTGCAGTGATCGTAATAAACCTAACAGGCAATACAGAATTCCACCTGAGAGACTAGCAGTGCTAGACTTCCTAAAAGATTTGCCCATTAGAAAGGTAAGAGACCCAATGACATTTACTGTTCTGTCATATAATGTTTTTATGTTCTAGAAGCAAGATTTCTACTGAAAAGATAGAGTTTTCTAGGTAATCTTCCATGTTGTATTTGATTCAAATTGTTCTTGGTAACGGATCTCCAAATGGAATGTTTCCAGTATAATGTTACATACTCTTTTTTAGGTGCCAGGTATTGGAAAAGTAACAGAGAAGATGTTAAAAGCCCTTGGAATTGTGACTTGCTCAGAACTTTACCAGCAGAGAGCACTGCTTTCTCTTCTTTTTTCAGAAGTATCTTGGCGTAATTTCTTGGATATTTCCCTTGGTTTGGGCTCAACACATTTGGAAAGGTATGCCATGGGGTTTTTTTCCTCGTGTTAACATTTTTCTGAATGTTTCGTTGTGTATGCTACATACTGAACATATAAGTTAATTGATAAATATTATGGAAATACACTTGTTTAATATATTTTTTAAGTCTCTTTTGTCTGTTATTGTTGTACTTATGTCTAAGATGCAGTAGCCAAACATGAAAAGCAAAGGTTTGTACAGCCATGTCTAAATATGAAATTCAAAAAGTCTTGTCAGGGAAGTTGTACATAAGTGTATGTCAAGAAATCAAGGTAGGATAACCTTATAATTATGAAAATAGCTGAACATAACTGAGCTGTCCTAAGTAGAGTTCTACACTCCCTTTTCTTCAAAACCATTACATATTCATTGGTGTTTATGATTATTGGGTTATAATGAAAATCACAAAGGTATTTGATCTTCTCTGAAGTAAATTGTCAGTGAAGTTTCTGTGTCTCCTGTCAGGATTGCATATTTGTAATATCAACGTGTGAATTTGGTGGAATAGAACTGAAGATTATTATATCCTTCTTAATATATGTTCTTTTAAGTTTCACAGTACTTTAATGGGTTTTAGCCTCCTTTTTAGGATGGGAGATGTCAGTCTTAGTAGTGCATATATCTTTTCAACAATATTTTTCCTTTCTAAGGCTGTCATGGAGACAGACATGTTCTTTAAAAAAACCCGAAACACTGCGTTTTACTGTTTGTGCAACTAAGAGCCTGAATTAAGTATTGACTCCTTTTTAAAAAATATTCCTTTCCAAAGTACTGAAATTCTGTTTTAAAATAGCTTGACAATGATTTGATTTCATGAAAAGTTCCAAAATGTCTCATGTACTTCTGAAAGACCTATTCTGTATTATATCTGCAAGTTCTCTGACAGTAATCTTCCCTTTTTTCCATTTGACTACAAAGCAATATATGTAGTTAGCAGTTTGAAGCCCAGTAATGTGCTAGCACTAATTTTTGTGTTGGTTTTTTTTTCTATTCGGAGTGTAAAAAATAAGTAAAAAAATATGCGGTAAGACTGACTTCATGAAGGTGGCTTGATAAAAGATAAAACACAGTTTTCAAAATATTTGTTTCTGTTAATATATAAACAGACCTTGGATAGTCTTTTAATAATTGGTGCGCTCTTTCTTCTTATTCACCCTAGTTAGGTGTTTTACAGCCTGGAATATCTCCCAGTACATTTTGAAATAAAAGGAGTGTTTCAAAGGTCAGGGGTTTTAATTGTTTTAATGTGTAAAAAAATTTTTTTTTTGTCAGCACCAGCTTGATTTCAGTGTAGAGAAAGCAAGTACTTAATGTATTAACACCTGGATCTTCAGTAAACAGTTCATCTTACAATTATTGTGTCTGAGTACCTTCTTCTAAGAAAATCTGACAATACCAAATTTGTTATTTCCAATACTTAAAAACAGAAGAATGACCTAAAAAGAAATTGTTCTCCTCATATGCAGAAGACTTGTTAAAGGATGCTTAATTAACACTGAAAAGAAAGAAAGCAACAAACAAAAAAAGCTTTAACGCATCACCTTTAACCTGAACAATCACTTAGACTGAAAGCAAACTATTTCCTCAGATAAAGGAAATATTCAAATATGCATGTATGTATGGGATTCTAATAGCTGTGCTTCACAGTTATAGCTGAGACAGTGTAGGATTTGTAGTTTGTTTTGTTTTTAAATCAGACTCCCTCTGATATAAGAGGTGAGTTTTGAGGGAGTTTTTTGTTTGGTTGGTTTTTTAAACTTTTTTTTTTTAAAAGACATCTATGGCTGATCTATGTCTTTACTTGATCTACAGTAGTTTGTTTTTTTTTTAATTCTCGTTTTTGCACTTGCTTAAACTTGATGTACAAGATTTGTAGAAAAAGTTAACATCCAGACTTTATAGAAGAGACTGCTGTTAGTTACTTGAGCATGATTGGTTGACTCTGAGTTTAATGAAAAGATAGCAGTTCTACATCAAGTAAGTGTAATAAATTTTTTTTCTCTTTAAAGGGATGGAGAAAGAAAAAGTATGAGCACTGAAAGGTATGCTTCTTTAATATTGAAAATATTACATTAACCATTAGAACCACTAAATACCAAGCAATGTATTACTTTTATTGGTCATATAATTTCGTTGTGTATTTATTTAAAAACCCACATATACGACAAGCTCACTAAATCAGGTCCAAACTTGCATTGTATTTTATCCTTGGCTCCAGAACGCCATGGAGGTATTTTTGTCAGTTTGTGTGTTCTCTTATCATCCAATTCTGCTAGTGCTTTTAATGCATCAAAGTGATCTTTAAGCCGTAAGAGAAGGTGGAAATATATAAGGGCTTGAACTTTTTTTTATCTGTTTAAGTTTAATGTCAATATCAGTGTAGTAGCCCGCAGTCACATGTATTTCCTAACTAAAGTTTTTACCAGTGTAAAATTCCTTAATAAGGTAGTTAATTTTTAAAAAAATAAGTTCTGCCAGGAGTATCCCTATCGTCATGTGTTTTCTTAGCAAAGGTGGTAAGAAAAGATGCTTAGTCCTGTCCTTTTGAGATTTAATAGTTGTAAGCAGCTTAAGTAAGCCCAATACGATTTTGGTACCATCACAGCTGAAAAATTTATGGCTTTAGTCTTCTGTTGCTTTGCAGTCAGACAGATATTTTGGGCATCTTCACAGTACCTTTCTGCATTGCTTTTCTTCTTTCTTTTTTTCCTAAAAGGGAACGGTTTTAGACCAGAGATGTCTACAGGCTTCTGAGATCATGGAACTAGTTTATATGGGGGAAGAGACAGTCCTGAAATAGCATTCTCTCTATCCTGTCCTTTCCAAGCCTTGGACTTTTACAGCTTCTCAATCACTGCAGTATTGTCTGAATAGCATGAGTTACTCCTTGGATAGTGGTATGGGACCCACAGTGAAATACTCATCCCATTAGTTTGGCAGCATGCAACCATTCTTAGGGGAATGTGAATCATAATAGAGGATGTCTTTTCAGTACAATCAGATAAACCTGACTATAATTTAGAGATGTGAAATCCATTGTCATTTTATTGACCTTACACTGGTAAATATAAAGCTTAACATGAAACAGTGTATCTGTGAGACCTTTCCAAAGCATGTGCTGTCTGTAAGTTTTGCTTTCCATTTCTCTTAAAATTTGATTTTCAGTGAAATTTCATTTCAATTTCTCTTTCAATTTCATTTTCATTTCTCTCTTCTCGACTAACTGAAGGTTGCTTTTCCTGTCGTGTTATTACTGAAAAGCAAATGTACAACAGAAAGATAACACTGTAATTTCCCTCCTAAGAAGCTCTAGCAAAGGCAGTTGGCAACATTTTTGGCAGAAAGATAGCTTTTCCTCCTCTGAGGCTAGACATAATTATCCTAGTTGACATCTTTTTCTTAGCATCTGCATTATTTATTTCTGATACTTGGCTCTGATGTTGACTTCCAACTCCTGGCTTTCTTCTGATGTTATACAATGTGTGCGAAGGAGATTAAACACAAATTACTTGGCTGGCTCTATGAATTCACTTTACTGTTAGTATTCTGTCTTGCAAATACTTAAGCATTAATGACATTAAATCTGAATAATTTTCAAATAGTGCATGAAAAATTGAAAGCCAAATTATTTCATTATTTGAAGGGCCTTTCAAACATTTAGCGAACAGAATGTTCCCATTAATAATCATTGTTCCTTGAAGTAAGAATTTGAACCTATACAACATTCTTCTGATTATAGGGTTGTTTAACTGTATAAAAAATACTTCTAGATTGCAGACACTGAACATACTGTAGGATTCATACTGAAAAAGATCATATTTTTGTCTTAGAACATTCAGTGAAATGAACACAGCAGAAGACCAGTACAGTTTGTGTCGAGAGCTCTGCAGAGACCTTGCTCAAGAGCTACAGAAAAAGGGACTTAAGGTATTTATGTTTTTCAGGTTACTTGCAAAAATATACTTTGCACTCCAACAATTCAATGCAGCTTTAGTATAAATGCTTTCAGCAGCATCATACCACGCAATCTATCTTCAGAAGTCGCCATTCTTTAATTTGTTTAGAATGATGTTTAAAATGACTTAGGCAGCATTTTGTTGTTGTGCAGGTGGCTATCTAGCAATACGTGTGGGATAAAAACAAAATTGATAAATCGAGTTATTTGGCATGTAAACATTTTATGCTGAAAGCAATGTCTGTAAGGGAATAATAGATCTGTTAGTCTATACGCCATGCTTAAAACACTGTTTTTCTCCTGTATACGTACAGGATCCAGTCAATAGCCAGTTTTGTAGTTTAAGAACTTGACAGGTGCCGAACTTGCTGACAAGTTATTCACACCGTTCAGTGGTATCAATAGTAGAAACAGTACCTTTATTTCTTCTCCCCAGATGCCTGTTTATTACTTGGAAAGAACAGTTCATATTTTCTTTGAAGGTCTTATGGTAAAGCAGGGAATAACATTTAAGACCTAACAGAATTGTTGTTAATCTTCAGCCATAAAAGATTGTCTCAAAAGATGGCAGGTTGAGAGGGAAATGGTCAGCTAAGAAGGACAAAGGGATAAGCTTACAAAAGCACCAGAACAAAGAGAATGCTATTTATTTATGTTTAGATGGGCATGATAAATCACACAAACAGTTTGGGAGGCGTTGCCGAGGAAATATCTGCCAAACACGAATACTGTGAGTGGCTGTGATAGCACTATGCAGGAGGAAGTAAGTTTTCAGTGAATCTGTAATGAGGTATCACTTTTGCATTCTTAATAGTTAGGATATCTGGCATTGAAAATTTCCAGATGAGGAAATAATTTTTTTTAGATGGGGTAGAAGTTGTGCCTGTAGCCAAAACGTGAACTCTATTGAATGTACGCTGGTGGCAAATGGTCTGCTGAGAACCGCAGTCAAATGACCCAGTTCAGAGAATTCAACTTTGGCAGAAATTCAGAGGCAAATACAAAATCTTGCAGACAAATTCTTGGGAATTCTTGCTGTGCACAGATAATCACATAGTCTTGACTATGGCTTAAGGGCCCTTATATAGATGTTACATAATAATTGCTTCTGTGGCGCAGATGACATACATGCTTAACCTTTTTTTATTGTATTTTTTTTTCTAGGGTAAAACTGTTACATTGAAGCTTAAGAATGTGAACTTTGAAGTTAAAACAAGAGCTTCAACTGTGCTGTCTTATGTTTCTACTGAGGAGGAAATATTTACTGTTGCTAAAGATTTGTTAGGAACAGAAATTGATAGTGTTTCTCCTCACCCTCTACGGATAAGACTTATGGGTAAGATGTTTCAAATTCATTCTTCCTTTTCAGAGTTAGGAAATCTTATAGTGTTTTGCAATAACACACCATACTTTAAAGTAAAACTGGTATAAATGTATTTATCTTTTTTCTATTATGCTGGTAGTTTTTGCAAAGTGAAACAGATCTAGAGTACTGGATGGTGACTTAGGAAGTTTTACTAATTGGGGTTGTACTTTTTTTGTGCAACAACATACAGATCATCATGACAGTAGAATCTTGACTTATATTTGCTTGACTCATAGCAATTAATTCTGCTGCTTTAAAAGAGCTTTTAAATCTGCTTTGCACCACAACAACAGAAGTGCTTATAGATCTGAAAGTGCAGTGTTCTGCAGGAGAAGCAAACATTTCTCACAACAGTAAACTCTGTGTTTTGAACTTAAGATGTGTGTTTCAGGTGCTTGTACATTTTGCTTGAAACATTTAGTGATATATAAAATTTACTTGTCTAAGATACTAGAATGTGCTGAAGAAAAATGTATTTTGATGGGTAAAGTTCATGCAAAACTTTCAGACTGAATTCTGTGTAACTGTATTAAGTTTATAGCTTCGTGTTATAATGCAATCAGCTAAAAACTTCAGGGTACTAAAATTGATAATATGGTTGGGCTAGTGCTTGGGTCTGATAAAATTGTATTGACGTTGTGATCCATTTGGAGGTAGTCTAGCATCTTTTTAGAGATAAATTGTGCCTTTGTTGAGTGAATGTATACCTCAAAAGGTGTTAATTAGAAGTTAGTATCAAGCTTTCATAAAATTGTTATTATAAGTTTGTTTTTCATCATTAGGGGTACGAGTATCAGGATTTCTAACTGAAGAAGAAAAGAAATACCAACAAAAAAGCATTACAAGTTTCTTAAAATCAGGAAAAGACATTGGTTTCCTTAGGCTTCAGTCAGAGAAGTCCAACCAAGAGTATTTGACAAAAAATTCAGACGCATCTCATAGAGGGAGTTTTTTTGATCAAAAACGAGCAGCAAGACAACTAAACAGTGAGAATGTTTCTCCAAATGAAAGCAGAGGTAAGCAGCTCTTTCATGATGACAAATCATCAAATTTTGTGGAAGAAACAAAGGAAGTCACAAATTTACAGAATTCTAATGTTTGTGAGATCTTCACCTGTCCTGTTTGCTTTGAGGAGCAAAGCAGCAATAATTTGGAAGAACTTAATAGACACATTGATGAGTGCCTCAATGGGATGCACATTAAAGATGCTGTGGAAATATCCAAGAACGACAGTTCAAGAGAAAACACACCTAACTTTCTTCCACAATTTAAAAATGAATATGTTGATGAATGTAAAAAAAATACAACAGATCAATTAGCAGGAACAGACCAGTCTGCAAGTGTATCTGACAGCTCTACTAACAATAGCACAGAAAAATTTGGTCAGATAATACCTGATAAAACTCCGAGAGAACAACAGCCTAGCAATCTCAGTGACATTGCTAGAAATGTGTGTATGAAACAGTGTCTCTTCCCCCAAAGAGTATCACAAGACAATGAAGACCATTTTGACAAGACTGAACATACAGAAGGAACTAGTTCATCCTGTTTCTTTGAAGCCAAAGAAGACAGTATTCTTGTTTGTCCAGTTTGTAATTCAGAACAGAAAACCACCAATCTTGGGTCATTTAACAGACATGTGGATGTCTGCTTAAATAAAGGCCTTATCCAGGAGCTGACAGAAAAAGAGAATTTTCCTACTAAAACTTGTAATACAGAAAACTCAAACAGAGTTTTCTCTGGTAAGTATATGCATTAGGTTTTATTTGATTATTCAAATTGTCTGCTTGTGCAATTAAGATACTTTGGCAATAGTGTACTTCAAACTTTTTGGGACTTCGAAATTTTTTCTCAACAAGCTCGTTTAAGTAAGGCCTATATAGGAGTGAACATTTTTATTTTAAAAATATCAAATTGGTTTTCATGACAAACTAGATTTATGAATGTGATGTTAGTTTGTCAGTGCCCTCCCATTTGCCACAAAGGTGACGTAGGAATTACTGCTCATTTCTGGAAATTGTATGTTTGTTACACCCAACCATATTCAGAAAGGTGTTTGTAAAGCCACTGAGATTAAAGTGAAGGTCAATGAAAATGGATTTTCATCCAATCAGTGGATTTTTTTCAGAGATTCAGTTAACAGAAAGGCTCCATTATGTCATGTGCTGGGAAAAATAAGGAGATGGTGAACTAGATCTTAAAGGAAGAAACTTCCAAGTCTGTTTTATAGCTAATAAAATATATCACTTAACTGCACCTATAAAATGCCACAGCAGTATCATGTTTTCTGAAGTAGTTTCTCTTTTTGACGAAGAGTTCATCTTCAGCCAGATTAGAGGGCATGTACAGGTAATAAAGTATCTGCCTAAAGTAATCCCTAATCTATTTTGGGAACCTTATAAAAGGAAATTAAAATGCTAGTGTGTTAGAATTTTCAGAATACAATTAAGACTTACAATAAGAATATTTTATGTGAAAATTTTCAAAGTGTTATTGCTATTACATGTGCAAACAGGCTTTAATTTAAATTGAAGACTTACTTTAAGTGAAGTTACTTTTTTGCCTCCTGCAGGATAAAAAAAATTAAAATGTAATTTTCAACTACCACCTTGAAAATCAACAACATTATCCTGAAATATTTCTGAAAACTGTTACAAGGTTCGAAGTAATATCTTATAATTCAAGAACCTAAAGCCTTTTTGGTTTTCTCTTTTAAAAATGGTAATATAAACTAGAGTATTCAAGCTGCAGATAATAAAATGTTGTCTGATTCTTGAGACAGATTAAATTTTAGAAAATGTTTTTCCATGTATGCAATTTCTGAAGCATTCTTTCTTTATTGAAGTAATTAATTTTGGTTGTTTTTAATTACTTTTAAGAAGGTTTAAGCAAAGGACAGCAACGCACAAATCCATCACAAGGAACAAAAAGGTAAGTGTTTTCTGGAAGCTTGAGTACACAACTTGTTTTAAAATAATAAAATCTAGAAAAATATTCAGTGTTGTAAAACTTGTGTTGGTATGCATTGCGTATTTTAACCTCTTACTTTTTTTCCCTTTGTTTAACCTTAGGTCTGGACTAACAGCTTCGCAGTCATTATCAAAAAAGGCCAAGTCAAGCAATTCCAAACATACAATCAAAATGTTTTTTAAATGACTGTGTAGCAACGTGTTCCATATGAAGCATTTCATAGAGTTTTTTGACTGCAAGTTAATTTAGCATTGGCAGTAGGCTGGATTCACATGCCTGTCATTTTGGAACCATTACATGTCTGTATAACAAGAACATGATGTCTGAGAAGAAGAGGTACAAATGAAGGGTTTTTTTCTTTTCTTTTCTT